>JZKD02S1673404.1:594337-629928 GCA_000966675.3 Picea glauca
ATCCTTGTTCACATGCACAAAAACAGATGAGCCAAATTTTTTTAAATGCGAAACATCAGGTTTCTTACCAGTAAAAGCTTCTTCAGGTGTACTCATGCCAAGTACTCTATGAGGAAAATGGTTCTGCAGATAAACTACAGTATTGCATGCTTCTGCCCACAAATGCATTGGTAGGCCCTGATCATGCAACATTGCTCATGCTGCACCCACGATCGTTCTGTTATTTCTCTATGTGACCCCATTTTGCTATGGGTTATGAGGCGTTATGAGTTCTCTTCGAATCCCTTCTTTGCTGCAGAAGTCTTTGAATTCGTTAGAGATGTACTCTCCACCATTATCGCTCCTTAAAGCCTTCACTTTCTTCCCCGACTCTTTCTCCACCAATGCTTTAAACTCACAGAACTTTAAGAATGTTTGATCCTTCTTCTGCATGAAGAATATCCAACATTTATGAGAAAAGTCATCAACAAAAATAACATAATACCCGTGATTTTTTGTTGAAGCAACCGAGAATGGTCCACACACGTCCGTGTGAATTCTCTCCAAGATCACCGAAGCACGGTTCTCCTTTTCATGAAAGGTGGACTTTACATACTTCCCTAGGGTGAACCCCTTGAACTGATCTAACTGAGCAAGTGTTCCCCTTGGAAGTCCAGTAGATATTTGCTGCATGATCTTCAAGGCTCCATGATGAAGATGGCCTAATCTCCTGTGCCATAATTCATCCTCATCCCGACTCACCACTTTTTCTGCCTTGCCTATCATGGCATTGCAACCATCTACCCCCAGCATGTAGATATTCTTAACTCAAATCCCTATCTTCTTGACTTGACCCGTTGCTTTATGTCGTAGGTAGGCTTTACCACTGCTAAAAACAACATCATAGCCTCTGTCCTCCAACATTGCGACTGAGACAAGGTTTTTCTTCAGACCTAGAACATGCATAACATTTTTCAATTGAAATGGTTTACCTGAATCTCTCTGAAAGGTAATGGTACCAATACTAGTTGCACTGTATCATCCATCATCTCCCATATCTATATGCATTTTGAGATCTTTCTCCTCCAAGTCAATGAAAGAATCTTTATCTCTCGTCATGTGGAAGGAAGTGCCACTATCCAAATACCACACCGATCCCGATGCACTTGAAGCCATGCATGTGATCAAAGTGAAGTCAAGCTCAAATTGTGAGACAAGAGCCTCACCAGTTGCATATCCAACAATCGCCTTGTTCTTCTTCTTTTGCGGATAGTTAGTAGCAAGATGCCCACGTTCGTGACAGTTAAAACACTTCACTTTGGACAAATCCAGCTTCTTGACTTTAGACTCAGATTTTGATTGGAATTTCTTCCCTTTCCCTTTCCTTGCCTTGGTATTCAAAGAACAATCCTCTTCATAATCATGCTTTGATGAAGATCCATCTCTGGTGTTCCACCTGAATTCCTCTTTCACTAGATCTGACCATAGTCGTTCCCAATCCGACAAGTTTTCCCTTCGATTGATAGAGTCTTGATAACTGTGCCAACTCTTAGGAAACCCTAGGAGTGCCAAGCTCACCAAATCATCAGAAAATATTGTTATTCCCACACTTCCAAGCTCATCCCGACATTGGACAAACTTCATGAGATATTTTGGAATGGTGTCGCCTTTCTCCATCTTGATCTTCCCGAGTTTATATTTGAGCGCGAATTTCCTATGGTCGCTACTGTTTTGGAACAGATCTGTCAAAACCTTCCACATTGCATATGGTGTGGTTTTCCCATGGAGACTTGAGACAATGTGGTCTCGTACTCCCTCCAATAGAATCCTCCTCGCCTTCGCCACTTTCTTTTTCCATGCATCAATATTTGTAGTATTTGTCGCATCCAACTTAGGAACATCTGCGTCAATGTAACTCTTCAAGCCATTGTCTTTGAGTACTGCCTCCATCCTGTCCTTCCAAGAAATGTAGTTAGAGATGCCCTCAAGGGCATACTCCAACCTCAAGCCATTGAAAGACATTTTCGATCTTGAATCAAGTGTCGCACCAAGAAAATCTTGCAAATTCGAATGTTATCCAACCACCAAAACTCAACTTCTACAATCCCTCTTCCCTGGGAGGTTCGCACCCCACCTGAGAGTAGCCTAAGGGAAGTTCGCACCCTGCCTGTGTGTAGCCTGCGAACTTGCCTGGGAAGTTCACACCCTGCTCCACTGTAGCCTGCAAGAATGCCAATGAAGTTCGTATCCTGCTTCACTGTTAGGGTGAGGGAAGTTCTCACCCTGCTCCACTGTAGCCTGTGAGAATGCCAATGAAGTTCGCATCCTGCTTCACTGTTAGGGTGAGGGAAGTTTGCACCTTTATCCACTATAGCCTGCGAGAATTCCAATGAAGTTCACACCCTGCTTCACTATTAGGGTGAGGGAAGTTCGCACCCTGCTCCACTATAGCCTGTGAGAATTCCAATGAAGTTTGCACCCTGCCTTTGTCTAGGGTGCGAGAATTTCTGTTCTTGAAAACAACATAAGTTTTCAGTACTAGAGTTCGCACCCGGCTAGAAGCAGGACCTGCGAGAATGAAATTATGTTCGCACCTCACTTCCGTGACTTCGTGGCTCTGATACCATGTATAAATTTTGATACAAATTAATGTATTCCTGCGATTCTCCTGATCTAAAAATTTCTGCCACTTGTTAAATACAGAATCGCTTCTACTATTATTATTGCGGAAGGAATTAAACCACAATCACAACCACAATGCACAAAGTGAAATATCAATAACACACAACATAGAAGTTTTACCGGGAAAGCATAAAGCTAAAAACCCCACTATCATATATTATGTATATCATGAATCATGAAACAATCTCATACAAAACTCTAATCCAAGAGCTCTCAATACAATACAATCGTTTCACACTGTCATACACAAATTAGCAAATACATGTGCCAATTTCAGTGTCCAGACAACCTGCCTCCTCTACACAATCTCTGCAATCTGAATTCTCACAATGAATCGAATGAATACAATTGCCTAGTTTGCACATGCTCATAAGCATATCCAATGCATGTGTGAACAAATCACAACTAATAGCCAACTATCCCTTTCACCTGTTATCTCAAATGGGTCTCCACTAGATTTTCATGCATGTAGTTAACCGTGACAAATCTTCAGTTGCATGTGAGTTAACTGATTAACTGAACTCTCACTAGTGCATGTTGAGTTACAACTAGCACAACTAATCTTTACTCACTTAACTACACTTATAATTCTGTTACAAATCCAAATCACTCAGTTATGAATGAGATAATAGATTAATATTTATTGTCTAATTTAATTAAGGGAAAAGTAAATTAGACACATGTTTCTTGTTGACTTTTTAACAAGTTTGCAGAAGCCGAATGTTATGGGGGTCAACAGAATTAGAAAGCAATGATGATTCTCTCTGTGATGTCCAAGATTCCTCATTAAAAAGGTAATGAGAGTCAAGATACTGCCACCCTTCTGGAAACTGTGCTGATGTCGACATGAAGGGAGAAACAATGCTATGAAGCTAAGGGCTTCTTGAAATCCATTGAGTAATAGATGATATCAGGTACTGACGAGTAACATGAATGAATTCAAGATGTTGTGGGACTTAAGACTGCTCTTGTTTGGGTTTTTGAGTGATGATTGGAATCAACCATAAAACTGGATCTAGTGTTAGGGGGACAACTAGATATGGGGTTAAACTATGTTGGAGACTAACAAAGTGGGCAAAATCAAAGGTTGTGGGTACATGGATTTGGGATACTCGGGGTTTGTTAACGATGTTGATATGAAAAAAGGGTGGATGCCCCAACCAAGGGCGACATGGGATGATTTTCTAGGTAAAAGAAGGCCATCGAGGATGATGGCTAAAAAGATATATATATGATGGAAACAAAGGATTTATACAATTACCAAAGAAATAAAGAATAATTTGGGTTGAGTATACAGATATAGAAACGAGTGCCCTAGTGAAAGATGGCTTGGTCTGTTTAGGGCACAAGTTTGTGAAAGAGAACTGGTGGAGGGTGGGGGCCCCATGGGTGGGTTTTTGTATTAGGTGAGTGGATGGAGGAAAATCTGCATATGGGAAAACTGATGGTGGATGAGATGGAGGGCTAATGAAACTGCGGAGATGTAGTCAATAGAACCAAGATGATATGGCCTGGGAGTCCATTGGGAATGTGTTGATGGGTCTTAAATCCCTTAACTCAATAGTGGGAACTAAACCCGTCACCGAGGCCCAATTAGACTCTTCAACATTTAATAGTGGAATGGTTCTCTAGATCTTGCGATCCAACCAAATTATCGATGGGATTTACGTTTTCTTATGAAGGCTCTTCCTTCAGTTTGGACTATTCTCTTTTGTATATTTTCTCTTGGGTGGGACCGATATGATATGTAATCCAGTATAAAACAACTTGGCAACAAAAAATGGAATTAATCTTAACTAAGGGGAAGAGGTTGAACTTGGGATAACTCACTGCTTAAGCATGCAGACGACAATTTTATACCACAGGCCTAGTACTAATACATTAACCATGTGAGCATCCAATTATTGTCTGAGATACTAATTACCAGAAAGAAAACAAATATGAAATGAGATAATGGAAGGAAAAATAATTCATCTACCATAACCATTCATCACATAATAACACAACGATTCATCTTCATCATTAAAGCAGAGAACAACAAAACATTGCACCAGATAACTTAACAACATAATTAATTGCTCTTACTCATTACAACATCATTCATGAAACATGATAGGAAATAGTTCTTCTCCATGCCCAATCACACATGCAGTTGATGAAAATAAATTGTCTTTGGTCCAGAAGGACTTCTCAATTCAAAATAGCTTCAAAATAATTCTTAACAACCAGAAAGAAAGAATTCTTGCCACAACCATTGACCCCTAACTAATTGGTTGATGTATTTATTTATAATCTATAGTTCAACTGAAAACAACGACTAAGTGCAGTTTAAGCAAAGAAAAATACGCCACGTGGCGTCATAACAGTTTCTTTAACAACCAACTCAAGATAGTTCTTTGAAAGGATGACTTTTCTCGTACTTAGACCAACTGATAAAAAAATCTTCATAGGTTTGGGCCCATGGTTACCTGTGCTGCTCCATCGGAGCCGCGTAGAATCCTCTGATCTCCACCACATGCACTCGATACTTCACTAGACTGGTGTTTAACTGCTATAGCACAGTTTGAGCCTTCATCAGATGTTCCATAAATATTTTCACTTGTCCTGGCAACATATCGATCACCTTGGATAGCTCTTTGGCCCATAGTGAATCCTGCTTCGCATGTGATCCGATTATGTCACATAAGTCGATGAAGTTGTCGGGGTCACCGAACTCGGGGAGTCCTATATCCTTCATTGCTTCATTGATTTTACCCCAATGTTTCTCACACTTTTCCAATTGATTTTTAATTTCTCTGTGTGGTTCATGGGACATCTTATCCTAGTACTCGACCGTTCACTTCATACGATCAAGACTTCTTTTTCCCAACACTCGGATGCCGTGTTATTCTTTATCTTGGCCCTGCTGGAATGCATCGATGTATTTGAGTCTTTCTACGACTTGTTGCACCCTTTCATGCCATCACTCCATATACTTGCATGTTCAGAGTGCCATGGGAGTGTCTTCTTGGAGCTCGACTATCTTCGCAGTGAACAGGTGCCACTCATGTGTGAACTTGTTGTAAGCCGCTTCAAAATCGCTTCTCAGATAAACTGCAGTCTGAGTGGTGCCCTTATAGTATTCGACCAAGTGGCATAAATGTTTTAGATACTTCAAGGTGGTGACCAACTCTTTTTCATCCCATTTAGCTCTGTCCAGGGTGGCATCTGAAATCTCAATTCCCGCGCCGATGAGCTCGGATATCCTGAAATTTTTTGTGTTTATCAAATCCTCCTTTATGGTGATGAGCATGGAGAGATCCAACATGATTCTCCTTTTCTTTGTGGTTCTTTGGACGATGGCCCTCTTCTTTTGAGTGTAGGATATTGCATAGATATCAGCCACCTCGTCCACCGGTTCAGGAATCTACTGACCACCCCATGTAAGTGTGTTTCCCAGATTTCCAATGGTGTATACTTGTTCCAGATCGTGTTCTTGAACTTTATAATTATACTCTAAGGGCTTGGCCTCTACCTGTCTCTTATCAGGGATCTGAGTATCAAGCGAAAAAGAGAAGTCAAGAAAAGACCCGATACTCACTTGCTCATGGGAAGTTGAATCACTGACTTCCTTTTGTGGGGATCCCGCTTTTGGCTCGTCCGGTTCCAACTTACCCTTTGAGTCATCGGCTTGGGTCTCCAACGCTTCGAGGTTATTTGTGTCGGGAACATTTTCGGTTTCTTTTTCCTTTCATAGGATTTTATGGATTTGGACCTTGAGATCAGGAAAAATAGCCTTCTTAGGTCCCTTTTCTTCTTGGATCTACATAGGGGTCCCGAGAGATGTCTCCAGGCTCTCATCATCGCTATATATATTTATAAACTCACTCAAAGGGTTATGTGCAACTGCTCCCACTGATATTTGGACCACCTTTGGTTGAATTGTTGCACCTACTGGCGATCCAACTGGTGGCCTTGTAGAATCAGGGTTATTTGACCTGTTGTTGTTACCTGGGTTTAAGAAATCATGGTCGCTTAACCCCGCTGGGCTCTCTTCTGGTCTATCGGTCGGAAACCTTGTCAACCTGATGGGGTCCAGGATATATCGCATCAGACCCATCATCTGCAAGGCGTGTTGTTACATAAGCGCCCCTCTCTCTTGCATGTCTTGAACCTCGGGGAAATTTTTGTCCTATACCGAGGTTTCTTGGGAAATCCCTACTGTTTCAGTGGTTCCCTGGGGAGATCCCACCGCTGTGATTGATATCATTTCTTCTCTTGTCTTGATGGTCTCTTGAACTATTTGTTCTAGGATTGTTGCTTGTTCATCCCAAATCATATCCTTGAATCTGGTTGCCTTGGGGTCAACCATTCTCACCATCACCTCTTCCCAGTCTTAAGCATTTTCGGTGAAAATTTCATCCTCAAACCTGTCGTGGGCATATGGCCAACAAGATGATACCTATTGCACGTGCTTCAAGACTAGGCCCTTGGGGTCATTCTTGCGAAAGTGGCCAGTCTGGAATTAGAACTCCAATTGGATTAACCTTTCTTGCTTGGCTTGCATGGTGTCCTTTGCCATGTAGAAACCAATATGGAACCCATAGGGTATGAAGGCCTGCTTCTTATCCTTTACAAAAGTAGCAGTGTAACCTTGTAGGAGGCTCTAATAACATATTTCCACTACTATTAGTCGATCAGGGAAATATACAGGTAGCAGATGAGGTGCTCCAGTGGCACCGGAAACCCTGATGTAGGTATTGCACCTATCCAGATACCAGTGGCCAACCTTCGATATAATATTTTTGGATGTGTCCGACAGTCTTAGGCATTCTTTCTTGAACAAGAACAAATGAATATGCGTGATAAACTGGTCGCAGATCAGAGGGTAGGATTTCTTGTACTTGTTCTCCCACAAGATGCTGAAATAAACATGGACTGGGAGATCTAAGGTATGCCAGGTTAAGTTCATTCCAGCGAAAGCATTTCTGGAGCAGACGACATCTAGAAGATAAGATGCCATGTAAAAGGATGGGGTTTCTCCTTCTTTTGATGTCTGAGCTTGCCGGATGCAGGTGCTCAACTGATTGGAGATGATTGCACTCCAGTTAAAACCTACTCCAGAAATGGCTATGGTATATGCTAGAGGCATCCAAGCTTCTGAAAACCCGAAGCAGTCTTTTTCCCCATGCAATCTATAGAGGAGAGCCATTATATAGATGTAAGGTTCTCTAAGGTTGGCCGTTGGGTACCATTCAGAGGTTCTATTGGTGAAATTTTTATCCTCTCTCCACTAGGAAGCCATCGCCTTACTAGTATCATGTTTCTCATAGAAGCTCATAACAAAATTAGTATTCAACCGCTCTTCTGGATCCCTAAGCTTGTAATAATTATGCACTTCTAATGGAAGGAAAACCTTGACACACCCACTGTTGTCATCGTTAATCAAACATTTTTGTGTGTCAGTGTGATCAATAAGCCATTTCAGGAGTTCAATCTAGGGAAATACCATAGTCCTACTTGCCACCATGTGTAGATACGCCTTTCGGACATTTAGGAGGACTTCATTGTCGAGTCTTCTAATATCAGGATTGTTGTGTGGAGTATATTCGGGGATTTATTCCCGCTTAATCTTATTGAAAAGTTATTCCCAACACGGGAATATTGTCTTGGTCCCAATGTTCTTCTCTATGTGTCCAAAGGCCGAGTGTTGAACAAAATCTTTCTTGGTGGTGGTTTTGATGACAGTCATCGGTTTTGGAGAGAATTCCAATTGTCTTGCCACCGCTGGGGTGGAACCTTCTCCCACCTCTTGTTCTTATAGCTTTGGTGTTCTTGGATATTTCCTAGTGGTGGGTTTCTTTGGAGGCATCGTTCCTACAATCGAAAACAATCTTCAGGCAGGTGTGCAGTGTGACATTGGATAAAGCATATGAAATGAAGCATAAAACATCCATAGACTGGTACATACCTGTAACACTTTCTAAAATGTTGTTTTTATACTCACTGGACCTTGGAAATTATCCCCAGACTGATCTTATCACTCCTCTGGATGATCTGGATTCCTTCGTGCACAGAATAACCTTGTTTTCAATGATTTAGAGAATATAACAGGAGAGATCCTACGAGTCATATCAACCAGTTAATACGAGTAATGGGTGAAATTCAAAGCAATCTACTGCCAAAACTCTGCAAATAATTTCTACGTGGGTTGATGATGAAGGTGTGGGGGGGAAAATGCATTGTATTGGTAGGTTCCAATGGTCCTCTGATTCGTGCACGAATTAGCAGTTAGTGCGAGATTCTAGAATTAATTAACCCTTAAATGAGTCATATCTAGCGTATCTCAGAGAAAAAACGTCCCATCTTGTCATATCGTTAGTAGGTAGATCAGGAATCAATGATATCCTCATGCACATTTCCGTCGGTATCCTCCTGAAAAAACTTCTGACGCTGAAAATGTCTCGTAAGTTGGCAATTATTATTTCATCTTTCATTCAATGCTTATTATTTTAACCTTTCGCCAATGCTGAATTGATCGGTCATCGACGACATTCTTAGTGGTGCTTGTCGAAAAAGAAATTTCATGTCTACCGATGAAGACGAAGATCGGAGCTCGACAACTTTGGTTCTGTCTAGTGTTCTCCTCCACATTTAATCCTTCCCGATGCTGAAATCCTTAAGCACGTTTGGTAAAACCTTGATTTTCATTTCTCTAATTTAGATATTAGTATTTTAAGTTGATGATTTTCACATGTCCAAGCAAGCTTCTAAATACTTAATGAGAAACAAAGATGATAAGAAAAGGACACAATTTCCATATCAGACAATGCCAAAAGATCAAGTGGTACCCAAAAAGTGAAATTTTATGTAGACTTTTTAGGGTGTGTTGAGTGCTCAACAAATGGTGACTCACTGGGTGAACGCAGAATATATGTCCTTCCTTCATGCTTCGGATGGTATGTGAGTGATGAGTTCGAAACAAAGTTTGCTATGTTGCATGACTTAAGGTCAACTATTGTCTTTCTAAACACAACTTTCAAAAGCACAGAAATCTAGAAAGCAAAAGGAAACCAAAAGGAAACCAAAAAGGAAAAGTATTTCAGAATCCTGAAAAAACTAAAGCAAGGTGCCCCCTCTTTTTATTTATTATTTTATTGGAAATATTGTTTGAGGACTTGGCCATTTACTGGGAGGGCGTCAGGTTCCCCCCTCAGATTTTGTAATCGATAAGTGCCCACCCCAATATTCTCATCCACCTGGAAAGGTCCAAGCCATAGATTCTGAAACTTAGAATGTTTCCCTTTGGGCTCATTTTTTCTGTCCCATTTCAGTACTAAGTCTCCTATTTCAAAATCCTTCTCTTTGGCCTTATGCTTGTCAAACCGCCTTTTCACTATCTACTGGTGAGATACGAATTTCGACTTGGCCTTTTCTCTCTCCTCTTCTAGCATGAGCATAGTATCAATTCTTTGTTGTATGACCAGCGAGGGATCCCCGTTGGAATCTTGGGCTAGTTGAAGAGATGGAAGATAAAGCCCATTTGGGAGAATAACTTCCTGTCTGTAAACTAGGAAGTATGGGGAATTTCTGATGGCTTCTTTGGGTGTGACCCTATCGGCCCAAAGAGTGTTATGAAGTAGATTATGCCAATTCCTTTGGTTATTTGCAACCGCCTTCTTTAGTATCCTTACTAGGTTCTTATTGGTTGATTTTGCCACCCCATTTCCTTGTGGGTAATAATTTGTAGAGTACTTAATTATGATTCCTTTGTCTAAAGCAAACTCCATTAGTAAGGTGGAAGAGAAGTAAGTTGCATTATCGAAACCTAGGACATAAGGGATACCAACCCTCATGATTAGTTATTTCTCTATGAATTGGATCACCACTTTTTCATTTACATGAGTCAAAGGGATAACCTTTGCCCATTTTGTGAAGTAATCAGTGGAAGTCAGAATGTACTTGTGTTGTTTTGAAGAGCTTGGTGTGATTTCTCCTATGATATCTAACCCCCATTGCTCAAAAGGCCTAGAGACAATCACTGTCTGGAGTGGGATTTCCACTCTCTTCTCCCTCATGGTGCTTACTTGACAAGTTTTATAGTTTCTGGCATAGGTATGGGAATATTTGAACAAGGTGGGCCAATAATAACCAATTGTCAGTATCTTTTGAGCGGTGGTGTTTCCTGCGAAGTGCCCACCGACAGGTCCATCATGGATTTCCTTCAAGACTTTGTCTGCATCTTCACGTTCGAGACATATTAAGAGTACTCCATCATAATTAATCTGGAAGAGTACCAAATTTATGAGGCGGTATTGTGCATATTTTAACCCGAGAGCTCTCCTTTCCCTAGGGTTGATATTTTCTAGGCAGGCCCCATGGTGTAGGAGGTAGGTCAGATTCTTATACCAAGACTCAGGCCTTAGGGAAATGTATGAAGCTTCACCACACCATAATGCCATTTCATTCTCCCATCCAAAATCTTCGTTTGCTTGGTCCTGGGCTTTAGCTGCGAGTTTGCACAACCCTTGCCCCTTAACAAGTTTGGCAGGTTTTATATCTAGATCAAATTCTTGGATTACTGCCATCTAGTTCCCTCTTATTTCCCCCATCTTTTGCTGAGTAAACAAGGATTGGACGGCAGGGGGATGCACAATCACTTTGGTGTGGTTCTTGAGGATGTAATATCTGAAGTGTTTTACTGCCTTGTATACCACATAGGCTTGTTTGTCAACAATAGGATAGTTAAGCTCGACTCCCTAGAGATTAGTGCTCATGAATGACACCAGAGCTTCATTGTTGTCATCATCCTTCTAATTCAATACTGCAGCTAACGACTGGTCGGAGGCAGAAGTATAGAGGAAGAAATCCCTATTGAAATCGGTACTTTGTAGCATAGGGGCCTGGGATATGGTAGTTTCAATATTGGTGAAAGAATACTTTCATTCATTATACCACTTAAATTCATCATATTTGCGAATCATCTTTTGTAAGGGTTTGATGATTTACGTAAAATCGGGAGTGAATTTACTCACAAAAATTATTTTCCCGAAAAAGGATTGCATAGCTTTCTTGTTATGAGGAAATGAGAGCTGAGCTATGGCTTTAATCCTTTCTGGGTCTATGCGAATACCTGATTGGGATATAATATGACCTAACATCTTACCTTCCTCGACGCCAAAAATGGTTTTCTTTGTATTTAAGGATATACCGTATTTACTACACCTTTCAAAAATTTGACTTAAGTGTTGGATGTGTTCTTCTCTATTCTTTGAATACATGGTTACGTCATCTAGATACACTATCACACACTTGTTGATTAGTCCCTGAAATGATACGTCTATGCCCCTTTGGAAGGTTTCTCCTGCGTTGATTAACCCAAAAGGTATGCATTTATAAGCGAAGTTTCCCCACTTGGTTCAGAAGGTAGTTTTTAAACGATCCTCCTCTGAAACTAGGACTTGGTTGTAACTTGAGAAACCGTCCAGTAGGGAGAAGATCTCCAATAAAGACATGGTCTATAGGATTTTCTCCATTGGTGGGACTAGGTAGTTGTCCTTTTCTAAAGCTCTGTTGAGATTTTAAAAATCTACGCATAAGCGAATTTCTCCATATTTTTTCCTCACAGGAACCAGATTTGCTACCCAGGTGGAATACCTGACCTCGAAAATGATCTTGGCATCTAAAAGTTTCTTTAATTCCTAATACATGAGAGGCTCTAGGGATGGGTGATACTTTTGGAGCTTTTGTTGGAAAGGTTTCATTTCAGGTTTCAAAGATATAGTGTGTTGAATGATCCAAGTGTCGTAGGTTTTTAGGTCTCGGTAGGACCATGCAAAGACATATTGATATTTTATGAACAATTTGAGATAAGCCTTTCTTTCCTCTTTAGATATGGTCTTGCCGAGATTTACATTCTTTGGATTTTCTAGGGTTCCGAGATTTATAGTTTCATGCAGGGGACAAGAGCTACCGGTCTTAGCATTCTTAGGACCCCTAAAGCATTCTTTCAGGTCAAACATACTTTCTAGATTAGTTATCCCCTTTGGGATGATGTGAGATTTTGATCTGTCAATAGGCCGACCTATTTGAGGATCATTTTCTATCACTTGCTCCTGGAATACCTCATCGTCAATGGCTAAATCTTTGAAATTGTCTTGGTTAGTCAGGAAGTTTATGATCTGTTCATCTCTTTCAAAGACCTTCCAATTAGAGATATTGTTAGGCACTGATGGTTTGTAGAGTAGTTCCATAGTGAACCGGGAGGCTTCATAGTCCTCTAGAGGTGACAAACTCGAAGCCGCTGTGGCCAGGGAATCAACAAGGCTATTCTTTTCTCTGGGGATCATGGTGTTATTGAAAGCTTCAAAATGCTCCATTAACCTATGCACTTCCTGCTGATAATTATTTAGGTTTGGGGAATTGCAATGTATAGTATTCCTTACTTTTCTAATGATCATATCTGAGTCCCCAAAAACTTTCAATTCTTTGACGTTCAAGTCTATGGCTTTATTTAACCCTTGTACTAGAGCTTCATACTCAATGGTGTTATTGGTGCATTCAAATTCTAGTCTACATGACACGAAATAACGTTTACCTTTTGGATCAATGAGGATGCACCCTACCCCCAATCCCTCCTGTGATTTAGATCCATCAAAGTATATGGTCCAAATTTGTGAAGGAAAATCACCCACTTCTTCTTGCTTATTTCTTTTTAGTTTTCCTATCTCTTGTACTGTAACTTCTAGCCCAGGGTCTTGGCAGAGGAGGGTGTATTCTGTCAGTATCGACGATTTCTCTTGAAAAACTATTTCAGAGTCTTGAGTGAGGGGGACATCGGATAAGAGAGGAGAAAATATTTCGAAGTGGGAATCACAAGAATAATTACCCAGCACTGGAAAATCTGTAGACGAGGGTTCATTCAAGGTTTCTAGATCAATGACCATATGTTTAAGATATCTCTCCCTATCGATTCTGATCATATTCTTGTATCCCTTCAGTGGTAGCCAAAGGTGTTCCCAGTCTGTGCTAAAGTACCCATTGAACTTCTCAAACCAATCTCGACTTAGTAATAACCCATAGGCATCTAGGATGGCTACCACGATGATGTCAATCACTTTCACAAATTTAGGATGCGTAGCTATTCTGATCATTACATCCCTGAGTTCCCCCATGACTTTGACCTGGGTCCTGTCTAGCTGTATCACATGTTTATCACTCTGTAGAGGAATGGCATTTAATTTTCTGTAGATTGAAAAGGGCATAACGTTGGAAGATGCTCTTGAATCTACCAAACAATTATGGAGGTTTCTATTGAAAACTTTGAATGTTAAGAGGATAACTGGGACAAAAGGCTTCCCTTTCTTATCTTCCGAATAGGTATTCATGGTTGGTTTATCTACTGGGTCTGTGGAAGCTAGATTTCTTTCCTGACCATTGCTAGTCGTAGGGTCTTCTATTGAGTTCAAAGCTTGTAGCAGGAAGTCCTTCTACTAAGGGATCCTACACATGTCCATGAATGATATGTTCGCCCTTAACTTCTTCAAATATTCAACTATGTTGTAATTGAGTTTGGGTGATTCTCGGGTATGGATGCTTATAGGTTTCCTACTGGGATAAAAATGTGTTTTCGGGGGATCGAGGGATGTCTTATCTCTTGAAGTTTGTTTAGTAGTGATGTATTTTGAGATAGGTGGACCTTTACTACGTGTCTGCACCACTGATACCTCGATGGGTGGTTCTTGATACTCAAACAGGTCGTCGGAAGGCATGATCAGGTCAGGATCCCATATCAGCATGGCTGTATCTTGTGGTGGATCAACCTCTTCCTGGTTAGCAATATTCATAACTGAACTGCTCAATTGTTCGGTCAGGGAGACTTCATCTAGAAACTGATTGGCCATCAAATTCATGGCACGCACCCATTGAGGGAAGTCTCTTTCAGAGTGGTTTTCCTGGTGATACGTACAGAAAGAATCAGATGCCACATTCTCTAGATCGATACTTAAGTTGGATGGGGGAGGTTCAATTGCCTTGAAAGATGGGTTCCTTTTAAAGAAAGGCTTGTAGGGCCTCTGGCCTTGGTTTACTTCCCCTGCGTTTCTCTTCATGTCTATGATCTCGTTTGATAATTTATTAACCATGCATTGTAGATCTTCTATGTATCGATTACCTTTGTCGGGAGTGTTTTCTGCTTGTTTCCCCGTCGATTTAGTCAAAAGGAGTCCTCTCCTAGGGGGAGGTTGAGTTTATTTCTTAACTAATGAAACTTTGCCTTCTTTACACCCTTTCATATGGAATTCTATGGTTTTGGATTCTTCAAAATTCTTAGCTAGGGTTCGTTTAACAACACTTTTTACGAACATGGAAATAGAAGTTGGGAGAGCGTTAGCATAAACTTCAATTTTCAATTCTTGAGTTGGCTCAACTTTGGGATGGAACTTGTTCAAGATGATCATGAATATTTGATTGAAGTCCTTGACCCTTTCTTTCAAACTCATGGTGGCAGCAAACAACTCATCCATTAGAGCCCCTGTAGTAGTTTCTTCAACAATTGTTTCTAGAAAATATTTCTAGAACTTCGTCCAGCTAGTTATAGATCCTACTGGTAGATTGAAGTACCATGTGGAAGCCAAATTTTGAAATGTATAGGGGAAAATTATGCATACTACGTCTTCATGTTGGACGTTCATAAGCCTGATCGCTAGTATAAATTTCTTGATATGATATTCAGGAAATCCAGAGGTATCGGGATCGAACTTGGGAAACAACTTCTCTGGATGATGGGGAAGGTTATGAACTAGTCCTGGGAGGGCCAAAGTGTCTCTGGCTAACCAGGGTTGACTGTTCATAGGCAGGTTCCTCCTTTCATCATTATGGCCGTTCTTTCCTTCCATATCTTCGGACTATGAGTTAAAGTCTTCTTCTTCCGAAAAATCGTCCGGTTCAGAGACGTCGCCGATTAGCATTTCATGTATCAAATCAAGAGGTTCTTGGATTTTGGTAATGCAGAAATCTATTAAGTCTTCTATTGAGTGTATGAAAACCTCATCGAGAGTAGTAACCACTAGTATGCTTTGTTGTTTTCTTCAAGGGAGTATGGAAGCTAAGGACAACACATTGATATGTCAAGCGCAGGCTCTTGTGATCCTTATGAATTGATTTACTTCCTCATGAGGAAGAGCGTGAGGTATTTCAGGGTGAAAAGGTTCTTCCTCGAGCTGGGGTGAGTTACTCATTCCAGGAGTACTCAACATGTGTGGGATATCTTGGCAATGACTATCCATGCATGTGGGTTGTTTTGAATCTATAGGCTGTTTGAAATACTGTGTAGAATATATATCCAACCATTCATTCTCAGGCCCTCCTTCTAGCACCAATTCTGTTGATGGGTCTTAAATCCCTTGACTCAATAGTAGGAACCAAACCTACCACCGAGGCCCAATTAGAATCTGTATCGTTTAATAGTGGAATGGTTCTCTAGATCTTGCGATCCGGCCAAATTATCGATGGGTTTACGTTTTCTTGTGAAGGCTCTTCCTTTAGTTTAGACTATTCTCTTTTGTATATTTTGTCTTGGGTGG
The DNA here is from genome assembly GCA_000966675.3 of Picea glauca. Classification (NCBI taxonomy): domain Eukaryota; kingdom Viridiplantae; phylum Streptophyta; class Pinopsida; order Pinales; family Pinaceae; genus Picea; species Picea glauca. The sequence goes on from JZKD02S1673404.1 coordinate 610,561, forward strand.
GACTGATATGGGATGTAAGCCTGTATAAACCAACTTGGAAACAAAAAATGGAATTAATATTAACTAAGGGGAAGAGGTTGAACTTGGTGTTGGCATAGGGGTAGACCCAGGGTTCAACGCTACAACAATGCACCAACAAAGCCCTAACTACAAACCCTTTCGGCAACACTTGCGAAGCAGATGAAGTCTCACCCAAGGTAGAGGTAAGGGTGGTTGCAAGACTCAGGTGTTTGTAACCTTAGATGGGACATAGATATGTGATTATAATACTTAATAAAGCACTTAGCACCGTCAGTTCCTCAATATACAATCAATAATCACTTCGCTGATAAAACAGGGCTTCGCAACATTCACAATGATATAATGTACTTAAGCACTTAGCATCAATAAATAGGTCATATCTAGCAGATCAAGCACTCAACACATTCATATATATCAGATCTAACATTCTTATACATCATTAGCACTAAGCATAAGCAGATCTATCTAATCATCTCAAAGAAATTAGAAAAATAAGACATAAATATATTAAGACAAGCACAACGCAAGATAACATAGTGTTTACGTGGTTAACCCCCACCCTGGGGCTACATCCACCAACTCTTATTATTTATTGTCTTCAGTCAATTGGTTACAAGCAAAAATCCATCAAAACCCTTACTCCACACATGACAGAAGATCTGCGCAGCTCGATAGATCCTTCTTCCTTGCATGACAACACTAAGCCCTCCACAATATACTACAAGGACCTGCACTTAGCTCTGCAAGTCTCTTACAGTCATGCACAATGCACTTACAGACTCTACTTGTACTTATCATACATTCACATCAAATAGATGCACTATTCAACTACTTATTACATTGCATATCCTTCTATTTATACATACAAAATAGGCCTAAACATGGGTAAACCCATGGGCTGACATCCTATTCCCGTTACATATTCCCAAAAACCCAAAAAGGACCCAAAAGTGGGATGAGATCCCTTGATATCCACTTCATCTTGTGCTCCTCCTTCGACAGGCCGTCGAAGTCCCAAAATAGGTCACTATGACCAAGAATCTACCAAAACTTGGTCAAGGGCCAACATGCCCCCAACACTCACTTGTGACTCATGCTGAGTCACTCTGATCTAACCAGTTCTGCTTTGAAGGCCTCGATCTTGGCTCAAGATGCTTCGACCTACTGCTGTGCGATGAAATCTTTCTCGGTGAAATCTTGGATCACTGCATCATTCACAGGACCTTCTAGACGTTGTTCTGTTGTGATGGCAACCTGTTCTAGATCTTCTCCTCGGCTTTCAACCTCTATGAATAATTGGCATGACTTATCTTGCATTGGTTGAATCCATTGAGTAACTTCCATCACTCTTCTTTGAATCATATGGATCTACTACTGAGCGGTGCATTTCTCCTAAGACCACTTCATTCTTTCCACGATCGAAAAGGCCTTTAGTTGCACCTGTAGTGTGTCAGCATGATTATTTGCTTCCTTGAGTTGTGACTCTAATGCCTGTAACTATGGATACTCGGTGAGGTTCTCATATGTTTGGGTGCTACAGTTACTTAGTTGCTTGCACTCCAAGGAAAAATCTTTTAGTTTGTCAACTGTGTCGTGGGCAGTTGCTTCCCTTTGGTCTCTTACATCTTGAGGGGTCTCGGGCACAGTGCAGAGCTCAAAGTCTGCTATGCACTGCTGAAGCTACTGGATTACTTCTTCAATTTGTGCCACTTGCTCTGGAATTCTCTCTTAGGTCTTTACTTCTATGACTATCACAGAGCGAAGTTATCTGTGAACCATTTCCTTTACTTCAAGTTTCTCTACGAGCAATTGTTCCTTGCTTTGTTGTAGTTGTGATTTTTCTTCATCCCACTTCACTTGGAGAGCAAGATTTTCCCATTCTATAGCACTGCGTTGCTCTATAAGGTCTCCCTATACTTGTGCCAAATCCTGTGTAGCTTGCGTTATTTCTTCCTGAGCTCATCAAAGGCGAGCTTCAACTGTATCATCGATGTGGTGGAGTTGAGCTGGATCATATCTCAGTTTTGATGTTCCTGCTGATAGAGGCACAGTGGAGACTGTGCGGTTGGATTGTAGTGCTTGCTGCACTCCTTGGAGCTCATCCTTAATCTGATGGAACACCTCCTCTTGCTTAGATTCTTTCTTCTCTTCTATCTCCAGTGAAGCATCATTTATGGCTTCTATGATGAAATCGAAGTCTTCGGAGGTGAGGATGGTCTGCATTTTGTTCATGGTTGCTTTCAGTTTCTTCTAGGAGGAAGGTTTTGGCAGGAAAACCTTCCTTTTATTCAAGGGATCCTCCTTGTCTCTAGGCGATGTAACCTCACCTTTATTTTGTTCAACTTCTGTGCAATCTATCTCTCCACCATCTCCTCCTTGCTCTGTTGATATGGAAGAGGTCTTCACAGATGCGCTGTCTAAATCATGGACCTCTTCGGTCTTCTTTATCTTGCTAGGTCCGGGTGTATCCGACGCAGTTTCTAGACTGTCTAAATCGGATATCTCCGTAGGGTCTGCTGGAATGAGGAGGTCCACCAACTAGTCCTTGGTGATTTCTTCTAAGTCCTCCTCTGTCAGCTTGTAGTAAGACTGAAGTTGCTTCTTTTGCTTGTCAACACGTGCTGTAATATAAATGAAATGGCAGTCTGCGCTGAATTTCATTAAAGTATGAAACCTATGGAGAGTATTTGGCATGATGTGAGGATTGGACTGGATAGCTAACTTTATCTAATTTTAATATGTGTGGACTACGACATTTGATTTCCATTTCTCGTTCATGTCACTGGAATACCACAATGTACTTAAATTTGCATCCATAGGTTCAAAGGGATCGATGTCCGAGAAGGTTGCACCTTCCGGCATCTCCCATGAGATGAAAGAAATCATGATTAGAAGCCAACTAAAGTGGAACTCATATCCTTGATCTTGCGCTTCCCTGCAGTCCAGTTCCAACTGGTTCATGAGGTACTTTGCCCAGTTCATTTGTAGGCCCTCCGCGCACTTCCCTACGAGGTCGACTACAAAACCAGTGACTTGGGTGGGTCGGTTCTTGCAGACTAACTTTCTTGCGATCAATTGATAGGCTAGGTGCACTGCACCACTTTGGATAGAATCTACCTTGTAGCCTCATGTGCCTTTCTCGACATCGCTGTAGGTGTATTTTATCCTTTGAGCTAAAGTGCGATCCATGGTTTTTTCGAGATAGAAAGATTGTGGGTCAGGGCCTTGCATACTCAACCTTATGATCCGATTGATCAATGTTGGATCCACTGTGATACGATGGTTTAAACACAAGTATCCTCCATAGTAACAAGACAACAACATATTGACACATGCATTCACTTCTTGGTGTCTTCCAAAGTGAGGAATCTTCATGATGTTGAGCGGTGTGGACTACACGAGGTTATGGGTCCATGATTGAGGGACGATATTTGAATTCTTTCCTTTTGTCCTGGTTAGGTATTTATGTGGGGTGAGCATGTTGTAGACCTTCCTGTCACCGAGGTTGAAGTCGCTAAACTTCAATGCTGCTATCTTTTCTTGATCTACACAAACTGCGTGTATCCCCTTCGGGAGGTACACAATGACCAATTCATACTCAAAGTCTTTGGGTACACTATCTCGATTTATTGCACCACTCAGAGGTGGTAGGTAGGTGGGCAATATGATCAAAATCAACTTAGCATTCACGAGATCGTCTATGTGTTTAGTTTGATTTTCGTTTGCGGGCCGTGATGGTCCGGATCGAGCAGTGGACGGAGAGGCCGACATTCCTCTCGTCGATGATTCTTGTAGACCGGTAGACAATACTCTCTTTGACATGACTCTTTCAGTCATCAATTCGAGGAGTACTTCTGTTACTGATTCTTCAAATGCGGTGAGGTCGTTGGACATACGCACTTGGTATTAATAATATCGGGTTCACAATTAACTCAGATACTGCACTAGAATAAATAACAAGAGGGCAATGATCACTGTATACAATTCACTTGGTCTGTGAGCTCAAATTCTTGGTTAGAAAAAGTGTTCTCCGTGCATGGCACGATGGGATAAATAGGAAACTCGACAACGATTCACTTGTAATGGGTATGAAGCCTCATTAACTCTTGTTCTATCCGTTATGGCACGGTCCAACGGTCTGGTGTCGAGATATAAATTCTTTCTGACCCATTCGAAGCAGCATTCGAACGATTATATCGGTCCTAATGGCTATATTGCCTCACCATGGAGAAGTGCCATGTGTCGCTGTTCTGATATCCCGACGAAGCTCCCATTCTGCAAATTTCCCTCTAGAACCTTCTGTAAATTTTCAAACTTAGCTCTCTTCTTACTTAGATTTCTAGCCTTCCTCCCAGTGAGCTTCATCTCGGTAGTCCTTTTTCCATTCTGATTCTTATCGTCTTTCTACATAGTCACTTCGCACTGTTGAGATTCTTTCCTAGGATTCAAGATTAACACCTCTTCTTTATCCGAGATAGGTACTTCATTCTTCTGTGGGTCTTCTAATTTTCTTACATCTTCGACATCTGGGTTTCTAGTGTTAAATAGCTTCAACCTATTCTCTTGTTCTTCAATCAAGTATGTGATCCTTCTAGCCATGAAATATTTTAACTCTTGTCTCTTCTGCTCCAAAACTTCTTCTTCTTCTTTTCATCTGGCTTGATCTCTTTCAATCCAATGTTTCCCTAGTAGCATGGTAAATGGGGCATGATCCTTAATAAATTGAATAATCTCAAAATCTTCTTCTGTCAAAGTTCCATTGGCATTCATAGATATCTGAGTGAGCTTTCCACATAGGTTTACTAGTTTTCCTCCGAATAACCTTATTCCTCCTAATGAAGGAATCATAGCAGGCCTTCCTATAGCTTCCCAAGTTCTCTCTGTCATGATATTCACTTTTGTTTCCTCATCTAGAACACAATCAATGTCGAAGTTTCCTATTCTTGCTTCGATGCATTGATTTTCTCTAAAGATCTCTGATAATCTAAAATGTCGGTGGTCATTCAAGGTTTCTTTTATTTTTAGCAATAACTTCTCTGATTCTTTCGGGGGTTATTCTATAGCCTTAGTTTCTGGATCTGCCTTAGGGTTTTCTTGTCTTATGTTCATACTGTCAAGCTTATCAATCATTCGAGGGAAATCCAACACTTCATGGTTCATAGATTTTCAACAAGGACAACCAGGTCTTCTCCCAGGGCATGCCTTAGCAAGATGTCCCGATTTTCTGCAGCTGTAACAGAGGGTTAATCCTCTCGTTATTTTAAATGATCCCCAACTTCTCCTATACTGCATGCTAGGATCATAGGAGATAACCTGCAATAAATTATTTCTAGGAGCCTACATCCATTTGTTAGTCCAAACATTCTTTCTATGCATAGGTATAACATATCTTTCACTATTCTTATCAGATCTACTCATATCAAATCTTCTTTCATCTATTAATACCCTAGTTTTCAAACTAGGACARACTCTATTAAACATACCTAGATCCATACTCTAGAAACAAAAAATTCCACTTATCTTACTTCTACAGAGCACAAAGCTTCCAAATCTAAAACTTTTAACTATTCTTACCTTTATCAGAGCACAGAGCTTGTAGATCTTACCTCTTTTAGTAAGAAATTCTCACTTTTTCCTTTCTTAGAGAACAAAGCTTTCAGATCTTTCTTCTTTTCTTCAAATCCGACCTCCTTTCTTCATATTGGGCTTCTTTATTTTAGCACAGAGCTTTATAATTCAAGTAGAATATTGTGCACTAGGGCACAGATCTACGCACAGAGATTTCACAATTTCATGATGAATCTTTGCACATAGCTTCTTATTTCTCAGTTCCCATCAATCATAGTTTCAGGTCCCAGCAACAGAACCATTTGTTGGCACAGGGGCATACCCAGGGTTCAATGCTACAAAAACGCACCAACAAAGCCCTAACTACTGACCCTTTTGGAAACACCTGCAAAGCAGATGAAGTCTCACCTGAGGTAGAGGCAGGGGTGGTTACAAGACTCAGGTGTCTACAACCTTAGCTGCGACACATATCTGTGATTATAATACTTAATAAAGCACTTAGCACTGTCAATTCCTCAATATACAATCAATAATCACTTCGCTGATAAAACAGGGCTTCGCAACATTCACACTGATATAATGTACTTAAGAACTTAACATCAATAGATAGGTTAGATCTAGTAGATCAAGCACTCAACACATTCATATAGATCATATCTAACATTCTTATACATCATTAGCACTAAGCATAAGAAGATCTATCTAGTCATGTCAAAGAACTTAGCAAAAGAAGACATAAACATATTAAGACAAGCACAAAGCAATATAACACAGTGTTTATGTGGTTCCCCCCCACCCTAGGGCTACGTCCACCAAATATTCTTCTTTATTATCTTCAGTCAATCGGCTACAAGCACAAAGCCATAAAAACCCTTACTACGCATAGGACAGAAGATCTGCACAACTCGCTAGATCCTTCTTCCTTGTGTGATAACACTAAGGTCTCCACAATCTACTACAAGGACCTGCACTTATCTCTGCAAGTCTCTTACAGTCATGCACAAAGCACTTACAGACTCTACTTGCACTTAACATACATTCACATCACATAGATTCATTATTCAACTACTTCTTACATTGCCTATCCTTCTATTTATACATAAAAAATAGGCCTAAAAAAGGACCCAAAAGTGGGCCAACATCCCTTGATCTCTGCCTTGTCTTGCGCTCCTCCTTCGACAGGCTGTCGAAGTCCCAAAATAGGTCACTATGACCAAGAATCTCCCAAAACTTGGTCAAGGGCCAACACTTGGGATAACCCGCTGCTCAAGCATGCAGACGACAATTTTATACCACAGGCCTAGTACTAATACATTAACCATGTGAGCATCCGATTACTGTCTGAGATACTAATTACTAGAAACAAAACACATATGCAATGAGATAATGGCAAGAAAAATAATTCATCTACCATAACCATTCATCACATAATAACACAACGATTCATATTCATCATTAAAGAAAAGAACAACAAAACATTGCACCAGATAACTCGACAACATAATTAATTGCTCTTACTCATTACAACATCATTCATGAAACATGATAGGAAATAGTTCTTCTCCACTTCCAATCACACATGCAGTTGATGAAAATAACTTGTCTTTGGTCCAGAAGGACTTCTCAATTCAAAGCAGCGTCAAAATAAGTCTTAACAACCAGAAAGAAAGAGTACTTTCCACAACCATCGACCCCTAACTAATTGGTCGATGCCTTTATTTATAATCTAAATTTCAATTGAAAACAACGGCTATGTGCAGTTTAAGAAAAGAAAAGTACACCACGTGAAATCATCTTCTAACAATTTCTTTAACATTCAACTCAAGATAGTTCTTTGAAAGGATGAATTTTCTCATACTCAGACCAACTGATAAACAACTCTTCGTAGGTTTGGGCCCATGGGAACCTGTGCTGATCCATCGGAGGCGCGTAGAATCCTCTGATCTCCACCGCATGGGCTCGGTACTTCACTAGACTGGTGTTTAACTGCTATAGCATGGTTTGAGCCTTCATCGGATGTTCCATAAATCTTTGCACTTGTCCTGGCGATGTATCGATCACCTTGGCTAGCTCTTAGGCCCATAGTGAATCCTTCTTGGCATGTGATCCGACTATGTCTCATAATTTGATGAAGTTGTCAGGGTCACCGAACTCGGGGATTCCTATATCCTTCATTGCTTCGTTGATTTTACCCCAATGTTTCTCGCATTTTTCCCATTGCTTTTGAATTTTTCTGTGTGGTTCTTGGGACATCTTATCCCAATACTCGGCCGATCACTTCATACGATCAAGACTGCTTTTTCCCAACACCTAGATGTTGTGTTGTTCTTTATCTCGGCCTTGCTGGACTGCATCGATGTATTCAAGTATTTCTATGGCTTGTTGTTCCCTTTAATCCCATCACTCCATATCCTTTCATGTAGTGAGTTCCATGAGAGTATCTTCCTAGAGCTCAGCTATCTTTGCAGTGAATAGGTGTCTCTCGTGTGTGAACTTGTTGTAAGCCTCTTCGAACTCACTTATCAGATAAACTATGGTCTGAGTGGTGCTTTTATAGTATTTTTCCAAGTGGTACAAATGTTCTATCTCCATTAGGGTGGCGACCAACTCTTTTTCATCCCATTTAGCTCTGTCCAGGGTGGCATCTGAAATCGCCATTCCCGTGCCGATGAGATCAGATGTCCTGGCATTTTTGTGTTTATCAAATCCTCCTCTGTGGTGATGAGGACGAAGTGATCCAACATGGTTCTCCTTTTCTTCATGGTTCTTTGGATGATGGCCCTCTTCTTTCGATCATAGGATATCACATAGATATCGGCCACCTCGTTCACCAGTTCAAGAATCTGTTGATCACCCCATGTAAGTGTGTTTCCCAGATTTCCAACGGTGTATACTTGTTCCATATCGTGTTCTTGAAATTTATCATTATACTCTAAGGGCTCAGCCTCTTCCTGTCACTTATAGGGGATTTGAGTGTCAAGCGAAAAAGAGAAGTCGGGAAAAGACCCGATACTCACTTGCTCCTGGGTAGTTGAATCGCCGACTTCCTTTTGTGGGGATCCTCCTTTTGGCTCATCCAATTCCGACTTACCCTTAGAGTCATCGACTTGGATCTCCAATGCTTCGGGGTTCTTTGTGTCAGGAACATTTTTGGTTTATTTTTCCTTTCGTGGGATTTCCTGGATATGGAGCTCGAGATCAGGAAAAGAAGCCTTCATAGGTCCCTTTTCTTCTTGGATCTGCACATGTGTCCCGAGAGACGTCTCCGAGTTCTCATAATCACTATATATATTTATAAACTCACTCAAAGGGTTAGGCATGAATTCTCCCACTGATATTCACCTTGCCTCTGATTGAATCATCGCACCTTCTAGCGATCCGGATGGTGGCCTTGTAGAATCAGGGTTATTTGACCCATTTTTGTTACCTGGGTTTACGAAATCAGGGTCGCTTAACCCTGCCGGGCTCTCTTTTGGGCTATCAGTTGAAAACCTTGTCAACTTGATGGGGTCTGGGATATCTTGCATCAGACCCATCATCTGCTAGGTGTTTTTATACATAAGCGCCCCTCTCTCTCGCATGTCCTGAACCTCGGGGAAATTTCTGTCTTGTACCGGGGTTTCCTGGAAAATCCCTGTCGTTTCAGTGGTTCCTTGGGGGGATCCCACCGCTGCGACTGATATCATTTCTTCTCCTGTATTAATGTTCTCCTGAACTGTTTGTTCGAGGATTGTTTCTTGTTCATCCCAATTCATAGCCTTGAATCTGGTTTCCTTAGGGTCAACCCTTCTCTCGATCACCTCTTCCCAGTATTGAGCATTTTCGGTGAAGATTTCATCCACCTATCGTGGGAATATGGCCAACAAGATGATACATGTTGCATGTGCTTCAGGACCAGGACCTTAGGGTTGTTCTTACGAAAGCGACCAGTCTAGAATCAAAACTCCAATTGGATTAACCCTTCTTTCTTGGCTTCTGCAGTGTCCTTTACCATGTAGAAACCAATATGGAACCCATAGGGTATGAAGGCCCACTTCTTATCCTTTACCAAAGTTGCATTGTAACCTTGTAGGATGCTCTGATAATAGATTTCCCCTACTATTAGTCGACCAGGGACATATAAAGGTAGCAGATGAGGTGCTCCGGTGGCTCCGAAAACCATGATGTAGGTATCACGCTCATCCAGGTACTACAGGCCAACCTTCAATATAATCTTTTTGGCTGTGTTTGACAGCCTTAGGAATTATTTCTTGAACAAGAAAATATGAATATGTGCAATAAATTAGTCATAGATGAGAGGGTAGGATTTCTTGTACCTGTTCTCCCACAAGATGCCGAAATAAACATGGACCGGGAGATCCGAGGTATGCCGGCTTAAGTTCATTCTAGGGAAAGAATTTATGGTGCAGATGATGTCCAGAAGATAAGATGCCATGTAAAAGGATGAGGTTTCTCCTTCTTTCAACATCTAAGCTTGCCAGATGCGGGTGCTCAGCTGTTTGGAGATGATTGCACCCTAGTTAAAACCTATTCCAGAAATGGCTACGGTATATGCTAGAGGCATCCAAGCTTCTGAAAACCTATTTGATAAAACTGAAAGTGAGAATGTGTACTTGAACGTGGTGTGATAAAAATGTTTCTCTGAGGAAAAGTGAAGATGATAACCTGGGGAATGTGAATGTGTAGATGGCTAGACTAGGATCTTGTGGTCGAGAAAGGATCAGAAAATGAGGGCTCTAGGATCTTGTAACATAGTGTGGAAGTTGGGAAAAAGGGGCTATATATAGATGGTGGGCCCACAATGCCACCTTATTTGTACCTGTCACTATTTCTGAGATGATGATAGAGTTGTGAGGAGATTTGGAGATTATGGGACCATGAGGCTACCGATCCAGAAGCAGCGAGAGACATGTTAGTGGTTCTATCATCCTGTATATTGTGAATTTGATATATTGTAGGTAGGATCTGTACGGAGGGCCGTACATGGGTTTTTAAGGGTAGGGGCCCACAAATGCGTGGGAGAATGGGGAAAACCCATGTATGTGTGTGTGGGTGAAACTCATTTTCCCACACATTATGTGTGCATTTTTCCTTCACAGTCACACACTGAAGAGTGCGCGACTGTGGTGATAAATCATGTGCATAATGTGCGACTGTGCTTGACACAACTGCGGATGTGGGCGTGTGGGTAGGATAGACATGTGCGTTCCTATACTAAATACAGTTGTGCACCCACGTGTAACTCTGAGCATGAAAACTGTGAATTAGTGCGTGGCTGTGGGAAGAATAGTCATGCATTAATTGATGCACAACTGGTTGGGGAAAAGTCGTGCACTGTGTGCAAACTCAGGGGTGTATTTTTTGTTGGATATTTATGATTTTTTATGGATGATGAGGCTGATCAGATGTTTCTCTATGGATGCAGGTGATCAATAGAGCCTAGAGTATGATGCTTGTCCACTGGCGAGAGTGCATCTAGGACCGATTGCAAGAGGCTGTGAGGGCACAGCCTGGAGTTCGTAGACATTTGGTAGCCTAGAGGTTGCTCAAGTTTTTTTGACTACCCCTTGATACGGTCGCAAGATTACCTGGTCTAGTTTTTTATTAGGATGTGGAACACTGATATGCAGTTCTTCATTGTGAGGGGGGAGAAGCTTACGTTCTCTGTAGCAGAGGACGTGTGTTTTTTGACAGGACTCCCATTCCGTGGGATGGCCCTAGTCGTTGATCCCCATCTTCCAGGGGAGGATTAGGTGGATACCATGGAAGCTCGACATTGTATTGGGTCGAACCCTATGTTAGGGTCAGTCATCCGTATTGAGGACATCGATGACTTGTTGACCGAGTGCATCGTGGCCATGATGGTGAGGATCTATGGATCCTTGGGTACTCAACAGATCACTAGTGGTCAAATGAGGGTGGTGGAGTAGCTCCTAGATGGGGACTTGTTTGCATGGGGTGTGCTGATGCATACTAAGATGATGTCTCAGTTGATCCATTGTCGGCGTGCTGAATCCAATGAATTTGCATTTGAGTCAGTTATGGTGGCTTGGTTTTTTGAGAGGGTGCCTCTATTGCACCCGATAATTTTACTAGAGCCAACATCTCGGTGAGAGCCGTGATTGATGTGATGGGAACATGTGATGGCCTGTCATGAAGGAGGGGAGGGTGGCCACTATTTCATTGCCATGGTTGCACGAGTGTGGTGTCATATTCCACAAGTGATATTGCAATATCCATATGTGGGTATGGATTACAAGCATGATCCAAACATGGTGCTACCTCCTGGGGAGGACTGGAACCATAGAGGTACATGTTGCATTTGTTTATTTTAATTTTGGTAGATAGTATTTATCATAAATGTATATGAATGATGAAATTATATATGGTGTTGTTTTGCAGATGTTGGACCCTAGGAATGAAAGGTAAAGGTCACTAGGGAGCCAGCTCGACAGGAGCCAGCTCGACGAGAGCTGAATCGACAGGAGCCTACAGAGATGAGGGTTGGACATAGGTGTCGATGAGATGATGATGGTGCTAGACCAACCAAAGAGCCACAGGGGGATGTTGCGACCACCTTAGAGGATCTACACAGACGGTTCGAGCAGGTCATGTAGGGTGTTCCTGAGGGCATATGGGCCCATATCTAGGATGAGGAAATCCTGGACTAGTGTGTGGATGACATTGATCCGTAGAAAAGTAGTGGCAGGGACAACAATGACTGGTTGATTGCCTCTTGGAGCTGGAGGGCCCCCAGCTGGTGGGCACCTCTGGCTGACAGAGGACCTGGGGGGGGGAGGTCAGGGGCACCTTGAGTGTTGATTTTTTTTTTATGTATATGGGTTTATGGGCCCAATTTTGTATAGGGTATTGGATAACCATTTTTTGTACTCATAGGGGTGATGAGACTCATGAGCCTACAAACAATTGTATATCTATTTTTGTAAAACATTTTATCACCTCAATGATATATATATGATGGATATATTTTGATCATTCATGTCTTTATGCTTTTATGGTTTTATGATGTATGATGTTTATGCTATCTGTTGAAAAATGTATTATGTTGTGTATATGATGTTGTTTAATGTGATAAATGCCAATCTAATACTAGGTTATCCATGTGATCTGCTACTTGATTGAGGTTTCTTGGAATATGTGTAAATTTGATGGAATCAAATTTGCGAGATATGAGTCTAACTTGGAGGTATTTGTGAAATAAGAAAGGATTGTGAACATGATACATGTTGTTGAGATGCAAGACGACAAGATGGGAATCTAATAAAACACTAAGGTGACGAATGTGGAGGTGACTGGCCTTGAAAAGGATACCAATGATAGAATCATATTCATATTGGTTATTGGTGGCTGAGCCTAAACATATGCCACTAGAATGGAGTAGGACATGTGAGGGGGTATAGATGGCCCAAGCGGTCGAAGCACGATTCTAGGTCCAATGGCTGGCACCATCAACATAACTGATGTGGTAGGCTGATAGATGATGCATCTATTAATAACACATGTGATATATTAGACATGAGGAGTGGTGGTGGTAAAGAAGAGTAAAAACTTTACAAGTGTGTACAAAGAGAAACCTAAGTTAGGGGGGCTACGCTTAGGTGTAAAAATTCTTTAAGTACCACCCGTTGACAGGTTCTTTGAGAGGGTAGCCTTGTGAAGAGGCTAAGATGTAGGCACCTTTAGTGAGGCAATGTTGGATGATGAAGGGGCCGTTCCATAATGAATCAAATTTCCCATGGCTGAGAGTATCATGGGAGATATCATAGACTAACACAATATCACGTTCATTGAATGAGCGAAGATTCACATGGCGGTCGAAGGTGGCTTTGGACCATTTTTTGGCTGCCTCATTGTGTTGTAATGAAGATCAATGATCTTCATCAAGGGACTCTAAGGTCAACATGCACCTCTTCATTGGAGTAGTGTCAGGTAAGAGCTCTATGGTAGTGCGTAATGTGGGGATTTCACACTTGATAGGGAGGGTGGCTTAGATCCCATGGATGAGGTGGAATGGTGTAAAACTGGTGGAAGTTTTGACTGCTGTGCGATAAGCCCATAAAGAGGAAAACAACATATGATGCTAGTTGGTATTATGTTTGTTGATGATACATTGTAGCATGGCTTTGAGGACTTTATTGACAACCTCGACCTGTCCATTGGACTGAGGGTAGTTTGGGGAGGCAAACTCATGGGTGAAGCCTAATTTTGAGGAGAGTTATGCAAAGATCTCATTCTCAAAATGTTTCCCATGATCAGAAACTAACTGTTGTGGGACTCTGAACTTGGTAATGACATGGTTGAAGAAAAAATGTGCTGCTATGTGAGTAGTGTTGTTAAATGTGGGCATGGCTTCAACCCATTTGGTAAAATAATCGACGGCCACCACGATGAACTTGTGTCCATTATTGTATGGAGGATTGCAAGTCATGAAGTATATGCCCCATTTGCAAAAGGGGCTAGCTGTGATGACTGGGTGTAGAAGAGTTGTTGGAGCTCATGCTGTGTTGGCATAAATCTGGCATTTATCACATCATTTGACAACATGGATGTAATCATGAAAAAAATTGGGCTAGAAGTATCCTGCTCGAATGATATTTTGGGTGGTGGACATACCTGAGAGGTGACCACTACAAGCATCATTGTGGAAATCATTCAAGACTCTTTCAGCTTCATTGATGGTCAACCATCGCCGAAGGATGGTGTTGACCCCGCGATGATACATAACATCTTCGATGAGGAGGTATTGTGGGGCCTCATGGAAAATGCATTGGCGGTCATCTCTAGAGAGGTGAGACCCAAAATTTTGTGTACGAAGGTAGACAAGAAGGTCATCGTACTAGGGATCATCTGAGGGGATGAAGAAGAGGTGTTCATCGGGAAATCCTCATTAATGGGATAATATTTAGCGTCTAAGGGAAATGTAATGAGTTCAGCTAGGACAAGATATTTCTTGCTTTTGGGAGTAGATAAATCTAGATTGTATTCCTAGAGGATGACGATCCATCAGGAAAAATTTTCGTTAATCTGTCGTTGACTAAGAAAGTACTGCATGGGGTTGGAATCGGCTATGACCTTGGTCGTGCGAAACAAAATTTAATGCCACAATTTTTGGACTGCGAGGACAACTGCTAACACAATATTTCAACATGATTATATTTCAAGGGTGGTCCTGAAAGGTTTTTATTAATGTAGTAAATCACATGTTCACGCCCATCATTTCCTAATTGGATGAGGACTCCTGCGACTGACATAACAAAGGCTGATAAGTAGACGATGTAATCGTGATCATAGTCTTGGGGACTAATCAAAGGGGAATTGGATAGGGTGGCCTTTAAATCATCAAAATATGCTTGATCATGTTCATCCCATCGAAATGGGATATCATGATTAAGTAAGTGGAGAAAACCATGTGCGCGAGTGGCATAGTCTGGGACAAAGTGATGTAGAAAGTTGGCTTTGCCCTACAAGCTCTGCAGTTGGCGTAAATTCCTAGATGGTGGAATTTTTTTGATATCTTGGACCTTGAGGGGGTCCACAATGATGCCATGTTGGAGACAATGAACCCAAGGAGGCACCCAACAGTGACGCAAAAGACACACTTGAGGGGGTTCAAGTGGATATTATATTGGCGACATCGTTGAAAAATGATGCTTAATTCGTCTAAATACTGGGTTCACTTTTTGGATCGAGCAGTGAGGTCATCCAAATAAGCAAGGATGATGAAAGAAAGATCATGAAAAACGTAGGTGATGGCCCGTTGGAAAGTAGCACTGAAATTTTTGAGTCCAAAGGGCATGACGCGATAAGAAAAGGTAGCCCAAGGGGTTGTAAAAGCAGTCTTGTATTGATATGCTAAGTGGATTTGAATTTGATTGTAGCCGAAGAATCCATCCATAAAGTATAGTGCCTCATGGCCGACACAATCATCGATGATTTGGTTGATGAAAGGGGTTGGGAAGTTGTCTTTGGGACAATCGTGGATGAGGTTGTGAAAGTTGGTGTAGACACAAATAATTCCATTTTTTTTTTCTGTTAATGAGGATGGGGTTGGAGACCCAATAAGTGTAGGCAATGGGGTAAATGAACCTGACAACGAAGAATTTGTCAATTTTGGCTTTGATAGCCACAACTTTGGATGGGTGTAGGGGGAATTTATTTTGACAAATAGGGGAGACATATGGCCATGTGTCGATTCAATGTTCGAATATAGAAGGATCGAGGCCAGGCATATCTGTATATGACCAGGAAAAAATATCCCGGTATTCCTGAAAGAGATCTTTGTAAGCAATGATTTATTCAGGGGAGCATGCAGTGCCATTGGTGATTTATTCTGTGATTCCTAGTTTAATGGAAATGTCAATTTTGATTGTAGGGGAGATTTTGGACATGTTTCCTTCTTCAAAAGCATCAGGGACATGAATAGGGTTCTTGAACCAGTCTACATGCCCTGGAGGAATAAAATCCTTGGTTTCGATCGTGCACAAGGAGGCTTGATCAGGAGGGTGAAAGACCTCTTGTGAGAGGAAACATGCTTGATGATGGAGTGCATTGCAAGGGAAATCAGGGGTATTCATTTCCTCCAATATATATTTTTCGCAGTGGAAAATGAGAGAATATAGGGGATCCCGAGAGACTGTCAACGGGTAAGTGTTGTTGTCCTCAAGGGGTGAGGACGTAGAAGGGATATCGTGTACGGGGTGTGATGGATCGCTTGACATAAACCAAATTTCATGATATTGTGGATGGTACCTCATTCACTCAGGTACTGACAATGAAATATAACGAATGTCAGTAATGTGAGCCTCAGTAGGGAGTGACTGAGAGGGGTTTGGCCGAGATGTGTGGCATACCGCGACTAGTGTTTTGAGGAATTGATGTAAATTTGGGCATTGATGAGTGTAATGGCCATCTTCTGAGCATATGTCACAAGCGAAACTAGTTCATAACCCTTTCTTGTGTGTGGTGGAGGACTCCATACTAGTAGTGGATGTGCTTGGTGGAGTATTTAGCAATGGGGTTGCTTTAGGGAGCTGGATAGGATTGTGTAACTTGAGAAGGGTAGGACATATGTTAGTGGGGTGTCCTTCTCTTTCACATAGTGTGCAAGGAGGTTGATCTCAGGGAGGGAGTGGATATATGGGCTCGTTCTTCCTCCGTCTTCCCCCAGTAGTGGTGGTGGTGCCGCCAGTTGGGGGTGGGGGTGATGTGGTAGGGGCATGTACTGGAATATACATCGGTAATCCTTTTGTCTAAGGAGGGAGGGATGGTGCAAGTACCATAGAGGGTGGATGGAGATACCATACAGGTATGGCAAGAACCATGCTAGGAAGGGTGAGGGTAGAAACTACCTAGAATACTTGGACTCCAAGTGGGGGGTAGAAAAAGGGAATTTGGGTAATGGCTTGGGAGACTGTCTCCCAAACCAAGATTTACCCTTGGAGGGGAGGGAAATATGGGACAAGTGGTGGAGTGGTGTTCTCAGGGAAATCCTGAAGTAATAGTTCTTTGACTGGTGGAACTTTGATGTGGGGAGGGGCCTCAGTGAGAGGAGTAGTGTCTCTGATATCTGTTTTGTTAGAGGAAACTATACACACTTGCGCTAAAGTAGATGGGTTGAGGAGAGGTGGTGATCCATGATAAGTTCCTAACAAGGATGGGTTTTTGAAAATTCCATGGCCAATGTTGATGACTGTAAAAGAGTCCGAGCTAGCAAGGACAAGAGGGAGGATGTTATCGATGTTGGTGGAATGATTAAGATCATAATGTGTAAGTTGGTAGATGGTGACAATTTTCCCATTATGGGGGTACATCATCATACAAAACACAGAAGAGGCTATCGACTTCATAGCATACATGTAGCTATGTCCGAACAAGATATTGTAATCAAGTGGGGCATCAATAACTTTAATGTCAACCAAGATAGTTTTTCCCCTAAGTTCTATGGGTACATTTTGGAAGATCCCTTCAGGGGATGATGGTTGACTGTCATAAGGTCTTAGGGTGATGGCAAATGGTACTAGCTCAGGTGAGCCGAGTTTCTGCCATATGACTTTGGACATGATGCATGTGGATGCACCTTCATCGATAATGCATCGATGAACTGTGATGTTCCAGATATTAATTGGTATCTGGAAAGATACCAGGGTGGGGAGGCATGGTTATCCACTATCTAGATCAAAGGTGATGAGTTGAGTATCAGTTGGGTTGACTACCCCCAAGGAAGAAAGCAAGGATTTTTGTTGAGATGGACAGGTTTGGAGGACCTCCAGTACATACATGGCTACATGAGACTGTGCTAAGTCATCGACCAGATTGTAATTATGGGTTTCCCTAGCATGAGGGTTATGTACATTCCATCGTAAAGGCATGCAGGGTACACAGGGGTTTGGTTCAGTGTTAGGGAGGGGAATCATCAATGGTTGGCTTGCTAGAGAGGGAGATTTTTCTAAGGTAGTTGGGGTAGAATCAGGAGGCATGTCATATTGATGAATGCATGTTTACAAAATAATCTCTTCTTCATTTGTAAGGAGGATATTGCGATCGACCAGATTCCTAGGTTGAGTGGGACCTAGGTTTTGATATTGTCCCATTTTGGTGGAGCAGAGTTTACCTCATGTTGGGTATTCATCACACCTTGGTGTGGAATAGGGTTTTGAAAAACAGCCGGAGTGGTGGTTGCAAATAATGTTGTGGGGCCTGCTGGGGGGCAAGTGGTGTCATAGGGTCTTGTGTGTTCATGGATGATTTCATCTGTTTGTAATCGACAATTTGGGGGCTGTGGTGAGTATAATGTCCATACTCACCACATAGAGTGCAAGGGAAGTTATTTCTGAGATTATTGTTCTTTCATTATCGTGGTTGGTTGTTATTGTTTCCCCCTTGGGTTTTTTTTTTCCTTGATTCTGATTTCCCCCATCAAGACGATTTTGTTGGGGATTATTTCCTCCTAGTCCCGAGTTGTTATTTATTTATTTTTTTTCTTCTTGGTATTATTCGGTTGATGATCCAAATTTTCTGTATTCAACTGTTCAAAAGCATGAACCTGTTGAATGGGAGAGGGATAAACAAAGTTCATGCTGATGTGTTGTTTCCCTGGTGGAGGACCAATTGGATGGGGAGGACCAGGAAATGGAAAATATGGATTGCTTTCTGGGGCCGATCAATATGGCGTATAGGAAGTTGAAGTACTTCCATAATTTTTAGGGTCATATGTAGGGGTTGGGGGTGGAACCATACTTGAGTGAGAGACTAGATGCATCTGGGGTGTTATCACTGAAATTTCGTCCGCACATGGTTACAAGAATTCAGCATCTTCAAACAACAATGAAGTCATCCATGGACCTGAATTAACACCAAAGCATTCATAAAGGGTAAAAAACTATACAAAATAGTGAAAAATTGAAGGGCGCTATGAAGATATTGGGAGCGCACTCACATGCGCGGAACAGGAACACATAAATCACGCACATGCGCACGATGCGTGACTGTTATCGCAAAAAACCACGCACCTGAGAAACGACACATTTATTAGAGTGGTCGGCCTCCCACCCACTTCTGGTTCAACTCCCAAGCCGATTTGACACTCAAATCTGGACTGGATTTGATTGGATGGCTGGTCAAAGACCTAGAAATGCCCTAATTAACCTCTTTACACACTACAAACCAGTTGAACAATAGCTCAAAGGAATGCTATAAAAAGGCCATGGATACACTTCATTTTTCAAGGAATTCAAAGCAAAGTTATGCTGCCATTATTCT
>JZKD02S1673404.1:637438-650370 GCA_000966675.3 Picea glauca
GCTTGTTTTCAAGTGATTTTTGAGGAATTACTCAGCATGGCTTTGGCTAGGAAGAGGCATGAGTTGGCCTGATGTCAGGTAAACCTGTATGGTGCATTTTAGGGTTATAACACACCTTGCATACGTACAAGCCGCTAGCGAAGTTCCGCGCATACCGCCACTTGATCTACATCACTGCATGGAGGGATGAAAGTAAAGAGGAGATGAATTCGTACTACAAATTGACTGACGAAGACATGGAGGAGATAACCAAGGAGTGGACAACTAAATTCCTTGTACCAGTCGGAGATGTAGAACTCTCCGACCCCAACCTCATCGAAAGTCCTGTGGTCACCCAGATTGAGTATGATGGACCGAGTAGCGCAAAGAAAAATAAGAAAAAGGAGGAAGTGCAGGACATAGATTGTGAAGAGAAGGACAATGTATTAGAGGAAATTGCACCTGACTCACTTGGAGGAGGAGGAGGTGACGAAGTAAACCAAGAGGAGGAAGGGGAAAAATAAAAGAAAGAAAAGGGTGAAGTGACATCGCCAAAGGATCCCCTTACAGAGGCCGAGACATTAAATAAGAGGAAGGTATTTCCACAGAAACCATCAACACGGAAGAAGTCCCGAGCCAATAAACGTCAGTCATAGAGTGTGCTCACCATGGACGACATTGAGCTCATCATCACAACCGTCGAGGATGCTTTAGAAGACATCCTGCAAAGACATGGAGTAAAACAAGAGTCGATGTATGAAAGAATAGAGAAGGAACTCAAAGACATCCAAAAAGCTATCCAGTCGAGCCGTGCAGTATCTACTACGCCATCGTCAACAAAAAATATAGAATTTGGGGATTAGCCCACCCAATTATGTATATTAGCAGATGCAAAAGAGGCTCGACTTCATCGAGTCCAAGAAGAAAAGGAGAAGACCATAGAGGCCTTGAAGCAAGAAAAGGAGGAGGTCCTGGAGAAACTTCGGGTTGCGTAGCAAGAGAAATATGACCTTAGAATGAAGTTTGAAAAGGACAGAGAGAAAATATAGAAAGAGAAAGACCAACTGCTCGTGGAGCAGACTGTGGTCAAGGAATCCATGACTAGAGCACTTCGCTCTATGCTGGGCTTGGAATAGATGGAAGAAGAGACATCTGAGAACTAAGTGGGGAAGCTCACTGAGTCCATTCAATAGCTTCAAGCAAGAATAGTAGAGTTAGAACTTCAAGCAGTGTCGATCACTCCGTAAGAAGTGAGGTATCAGAGGGAAGAGACTGCCATGAGTGTAATAGAAAGAATCAGGGCATTGGCCTCACAATGTAAGAAACTAAGTAATTGAAGTGCGCAAAACTATGAGTGCCTTGCAGAAGACTCAGAGCTGAGGACATTGGAGGCACAACTCCAGGAGGCAAAGAAATAGGCGTCGACTGTGTAAGCGCAGAAGAAGTTTCTTACTGCAGTGGAGAAGATGAAGAGGTCACAGGAGAAACACATAATTCAACAACATGTCATTTCCAGCCATAACAGAGTTATGGAGGTGAGACAAAGACTCTAGCCGGTGTAGGATGAAGCTTGCACACATTTTGAAGAGATCGAGGGACAAGGATCCCAGTTGGAACAAGTGGTCACAATGGTGGAACAATCCCTGGAAGAGCATGTCACCGAGAAAGTCATTCAGGAGTTCGCCGCGCAAGAGGCTCTGGTGAAGAAGCAAGTCAAGGAAGCTTGAGCTAAGCTCGATTCCTTTGAAGCAGTATTACCCAGATCAGAGTGACTCGGGACGAGTCACAGGTGAGTGTTGGGGGCCTGTTGGACCTCGACCAAGTTTTGTGGAAACGTTGGTAGTGTTTGACCATTTTTGGGACTTCGACAGGATGGTAGAAGACGAAGCGCCTAGGCGAAGCAAAGATCGTGGGATATCACCATTTTTGTGGGATTTTTGGTTTTTAGGGTTTATTTAACGGGTATAGGATGTCGGCCCATAGGTTTACCCATGCTTAGGCCTTTTTGTAATGTATAAATAAGTAGCTAGGTGATGTAAGAAGAAGCCTATGGATAAGTGCTAGTTTTAGTTATGTGCGAAGAATTGTAATTGGCTTAGTGCAAGAAGATGTGTTAAGGCTTGCCGAGCTAAGTGCAAGTGATTGTAAGAGGATTTGTGCAGAGAGATTGTGTAAGGCTTTGTGCTATTGAGGAGTTGGCTTTGTCCTTGACCTAATTCAGGGAAGAAGGATTTGGTGAGGTGCACGCAGATCTCCTGTCCTTGTGGAGTTGGCTCTATGGATTAGTGCCTGTAAGAAGATTAAAGGAGACTAATAAATAAGAAGAAGAGTTGGTGGACGTAGGCCCACACTGGGGTGAACCAGTATATCCTATGTTTTTATGCTTTGTGCAATGTTGTTCATGATGTTTATGTATCTATTTGCTTAGTGCATTGTTATTGATATGTGATAGGTAGATCCATTGATTCTTAGTGCTTTATCTATGAATAAATGCTAGATCTTCTTTGAGGCTATGTGCTAAATGATTAGATGTGCTTAATATTGATTAATAATGCGCTGATCTGTAGTAAGGGTTAATATGCAATGTGAATAAAACCTAATGCATATTGTTGGCTAAGTGTTTTGTTAAGAGTTTTAATCACATATCCGTGTCCCAGCTAGGTTGTAGACACTTGAGTCCTGCAACCCCCCTGCCTCTACCTCAGGTGAGACTTCATCTGCTTAGAAGGTGTTGCTGAAAGGGTCGATAGTTAGGGTTTTTTTGGTGCACTATTGAAGCATTGAACCTTGGGTCTACCCTTGTGCCAACAACCAACAAGAACCATAATTGTGCCATTCACAGGAGTGCACATATTTTCTCGTACACAGTTGCGCATTTGTCACATTGTGCGCTTTGAGGGATTTGTTGGCCCATGCACTATGCGTGTGCTTCCTTTAGTGAATTTGTGTATGTCAATTTTTTCCCAATTGTATAATTTTTTCTTTTTTAAATGCATTTTAGTGTTGTAGGTGAACTAATTTCTATTGGCATTGTTGTATTTCTGTAACCATTTGGGTGCAATGTTGCAGATGAAATTTCAGTGATATCAGATGCCCCCTAATGTGTGAGGTTAGGAGCATATGTATAGATGAAATACATGAATGTTTCTTCTACTGAGAGTTCCATTGTAATGAATAGTGGTGAGAGGAACTGCAAGAGCGATCCGTCAGAGGGAGAGGGGAAACTGTGGGACCCAAACATTTCTCTAGGGAGAAAAAAGAAATCCTGTATACAAATGAGGAAGGCATGCCCCATGCTCATGTCATGTAACAAAAATGTAAGATGATAACTGAAGATGTATGCTAGTGTAGATAACTGTAGAGTGCTTCGGGGCAGTGGATAACGAAAGATGACAAGTCTGAATGGTGAACATACTCTAAAGTGAGGCAAGAACTCTTGTAAAAAGTGTCGATGACTTGTAGGCATTGATGGCCTAACAAATTCAAAGGTCTTTGGATGGTATAAAACAACTGCAATAGTTGCATAGTAAGAACCACCGTAACATGATATTTTGCTGAAGTTGAATGTTATGGGGGTCAGCAGAATCAAATAGAAATGATGATTCTCTCTGTGCCATCTGAGAATCCTCATTGTAAAGGTAATGAGAGTCAAGATATTGCCTCCCTTCTAGAAACTGTGCTGATGTCGACAGAAAGGGAGATGTGACTCCAAGAAGAAAAGGGCTTCGTGAAATCTACTGAGATGAGATCAAGTACTAATAGGGAACATGAAGGAAGTCAATATGCGGTGAGACTCAAGACTGCCCTTGGTTGGGGTATGTTGAAGGATGATTGGAAGCAACCGTAAAAATGTATCTAGAGTTAAGGGGACGAATAGACATGGGATTAAATTGCGCCAGAGGCTTGACAAAGTGGACAAACTCAGAGATCAGGGGTACATGGATTTTGGGATACTCGGGGTTCGTGAAAAATGTCAGAATGAAAAAAAAGGAGAGTGGATGCCCCAACCAAGGGAGATATGGGTTGCGTTGCTGGGAAAAAGAAGGTCATAAAGGGTGATGAAAAAAATATTAGTAAATGTTGGAAACAAAGGCTTTTCACAATTACCAAATAAATAAAGAATAATTTGGGATGAGTGTACAGATACAGAAATGGGTGCCCCAGTGCGAGATGGCTTGGCCTATGAGGGCGCAAGTTGCGAAGAGAAATGGTGGAGGGTGGGGGCCCCATGGGTGGGTTTCTGTATGAGGTAAATGAATGGAGGAAAATATGCAGATGGGAAAAATGATGGTGGATGAGATGGAGGGATAATGATACACGGAGGTGCAGTTAATATAACCGAGGTGAGATAACCTAGGAGCCCATTGGGAAAGCTATAAATATGATGAGAACAAGTATGTGGCTTATTCTCAAAAGTGCATAAGACTATCGAGACTCCCATCCCTAGGGGGTAAAAGCAACATGAGTGTCAAGTTTCCAAGGGGAACTATGAATGGGAAAAATCATGTGGGGGAGAGTTCTACTGAGTGACAGTACCAAAATGCAGCAGAGGTGATGGTACTGCAAAGCCGAATGTAAGGACCCTAAAGGTGAACGCTGAAGGGTGTGACTGGGAGATGCAATTAATTTTCAGAGGGAATAATTACATGCCAGTGCCAAACATATACCTGAAGGGTCTGCATCATTTTTGATGACCAAGTACCTACACACATAAAAACCAAATACCTGACGTGAACAATATCTAATGATAAAGAACATATAACAACTATATGATAATTTTGAACATAAGCATGTGTACCTAGACGTGACGTGAGAAAAATTATCCCCTGGGGCCAAGTTCAGATGATGACCCAGGGAATGTGACTGTGTAGATGGCGGGAGCATGATCCTGTGGCTGTGAATGGATCAAGAAACATAGGCTCTGGGCTCCTGTAACTGAGTGTGGAAGTTTGGCAAAAGGGACTATATATAGCTGTTGGTCCCACAATGCAGCCTCATTTGTACCCATCGTTGTAGTGATTTGACGAGAGCATTTGGAGGAGATTTGTATATTACAGGAGCTATATCTTTGGACATATATCTTTGGATCTTTCATGTCTACATGTTTTTGATGATGTATGATGTCTAATATATATGTTGTGATAGATGTATGATGCTTTATGTATATGCGATGATGTTTTTATGTGATAAATTCCAATCTAACACCAGGTTATCCATATTATCTACTATTTGATTAAATTTTCTTGGAATATGTGTAAATGTGATTGAATAAAAGTTATGAGATAAGAGTCTAACTTGCAGGCATTTGCAAAAGAGGAAAATATTGCGCACACAATATACATTGTTGAGCTGTAGGATGACAAGCTAGGAATCTAATAAAATGGCAAGGTGACGAATGTGGCTGTGACTAGCCTCGGAGAGGAGACCAATGACGACGGTGCATTTTAATTGGTTGTTGGTGGCTGAGCCCAAACATACGCTGATGGAGTGGAGCGGTTCATGTGAGGGGGTATAGAGGGCCCAAGTGCCTGAAGCGAGATTCTGTGTCCAGTGGCTAGCACCGTTAGTGTAACCAATGTGGTAGTCCGATGGAGGATGCATTTGTCAATAACATGGATGGTAGACCAGACATGAGGAGTGGTGGTAAAAAAAAAGACTAAAAAATATACAAATGTGTACAAAGAAAAATCCTAAGGTAGAATGGCTACACTTAGGCATAAAACTTCTTTAAGTAAAACCCGTTGACAGGTTCATTGAGAAGATAGCCTTCTAGAGAGGCTAGGATGTATGCACCTTTAGTGAGGCAGTGCTAGACAATGTAGGGTCCATGCCATAATGATTCGAATTTCCCATGGCCAAGAGTATCGTGGGTGATATCGTAGGATAGGACGAGATATCCTTCATTGAATGAACAAATGTTGACAAGTTGGTCAAAGGTGGATTTGGACCATTTTTTAGCTACCTTATTGTTCTATAATGAAGATCGACGATCTTCATCCAATGACTCTAAGATCAGCAAGATTTTCTCCATTGGAGCAATGTCAAGTAATAGATCGATGGAAGTGCATAATGTGGGAATTTCACACTTGATAGGGAGGGTGGATTTGATACCATGGAAGAGGTCGAATGATGTAAAATCGGTGGCAATTTTGACTGCCGTGCGATAAGCCCATAATGCTGGAAACAACATATGATGCCAGTTGGTCTTATATTTGTTGATGGTGCCTTGTAGCATGGTTTTGAGGACTTTGTTAACAACTTTGAACTATCCATTGGACTGAAGGTAGTATGGGGAGGCAAACTCATGGGAGAAGCCTAAATTTGAGGAAAGTTCAACAAATATCTCATTCTCAAAGTGTTTACCATGATCGTATACTAACTATAGTGGGACTCCAAAATGGGTAACGACGTGGTTGAATAAAAAAGGTGTTGCTGTGTCAACGGTATTATTGAAAGTGGGCAAGGATTTGGCCCATTTGGTAAAGTAATCCACTGCCATGATGATGTACTTGTGTCCATTACTAGATGGAGGATTGCAAGTCATAAAGTCTATGCCCCATTTGCATAAGGGGTCAGCGATGATGACTAGATTTAGAAGAGCCGGTGGCACTCGTGCTTTGTTTGCATAGAGCTGACATTTGTTGCATCGCTTGACAACGTGGATGCAGTCATGAAACAACGTGGGCTAGAAGTACCCTTCTTGAATGATTTTTTGGGTGGTGGACATACCTGATAACCACCGGAATCACCGCTATGGAAATCGTTCAAGACTCTGTTAGCATCGTCCATGGTCAGACATCGACGAAGAATGGTGTCGACCCCATGTAGGTATAAGACGTCTCCGATGAGGACGTATTGAGGGGCCTGATGGCTAATACGCTGAAAATCGTATCGATAGAGGTGAGACCCAAAATTCTGTGTCCGAAGGTAGATGAAGGTCTCCATACCAAGGGTCATCAAAGGGGATGAAGAAGAGGTGTTCGTCGAGAAAATCTATATTGACGGGATAGACTTTAGAGTCTAAGGGAAAATCCATAATGAGTTCGGCGAGGATGAGTGATTTATTTCTTTTAGGAGTTGAGAACTCTAGGTCGTATTACTGAAGGATGACGATCCATCGAGAAAATTTTCCATCGACTAAGAAAGTACTGCATGGGGTTGGAATATGCTATGACTTTGGTATTTCGAAGCAGGATATAGTGTCACAACTTTTGTACTGTGAGGACAACTGTGAGGGTGAGTTTCTCATCATGATTGTGTTTTAGGGGTGGTATTGAAAGATTTTTACTGATGCAGTAAATGACATGTTTCCACCCATCATCCCCTAGTTGGACGCTGACTCCTGCTACTAAGACGAATGAGGCTGACAAGTAGAGGATGTAATCGTGATCATAGTCAGGAGGATTGATCAAAGTGGCATTGGATAGGGCCATTTTAAAATCATCAAAATCAGTTTGAGCATGTTCATCCCATCGAAATGGGATATCATAATGCAATAAGTGAAGGAAACCATGCACACGGGTGGCGTAATCTGGGACAAAGCAACGTAAAAAATTATCTTTTCCTTGTAGGCTCTGCAGTTGGCATAAATTCCTAGGTGGTGGAATTTCTGTGATAGCTTGGACCTTGAGGGAATCCACCGTGATGCCATGTTGGGAGACAATGAACCCAAGAAGGCGTCTAAAAGTGATAAAAAATACACACTGGAGGGAGTTCAAGTGGATATTGTATTCGCGACATCGTTAAAAAATGATGTGTAAGTCATCTAAATGCTGAGTTTGTTTCTTGGATCGAGCAATGAGGTTGTCTAGATAAGTGAGGATGATGCAAGTAAGATCATTGAAACATAGTCATGGCCTTTTGAAATGTAGCACCTGCATTCTTGAGTCCAAAAGGCATGACACGATAAGAAAAAGTACCCCATGGGGTAGTAAAAATGGTTTTATACTGATCTTCTGGATGGATTTGGATTTGATTGTAGCCGGAGAACCCATCCATGAAGGACAAAGCCTCATGGACGACACAGTCATCGATAATTTGGTCAATGAAAGGGGTTGGAAAGTTTTCCTTGGGATAAACATGGTTGAGATCACGAAGGTTGGTGCAGACGCGAATAGTGCCCTATTTTGTATTAACGGGGATGGGGTTTGAAACCCATGAGGTATACGCAATGGGGTAAATGAACCCAACAACGTGTAACTTTTCAATTCCAACTTTGATAGCCGCCTCTTTGTATGGTTGAAGGGGGTGCTGATTTTGATGAACTAGGCGACATCTGGCCATGTGTCGATGCGATGTTCGACTATAGAAGGATCGAGACCAGGCATCTTCGTATATGACTAGGACAAAATATCCCAGTATTCTTGAAAGAGAGCTTTGTAAGATGTGAGTTCCTTAGGGGAGCATGTGACACCAATGGTGATTTCTTCTACGATTCCTGGTTTGATGGAAATGTTGATTTTGACGGTGGGGGAGATATTGGCCATGTTTCCTTCTTCAAAAGCATCTGGGGAAGGGATAGGGTTGTTGAACTAGTCTATATGCCTCGAAGGAATAAAATCCTTGGCTTCGATTGCACATATGGAGGCTTGGCTAGGAGGGTCAAAGGCTTCCCATGAGAGAAAAAATGCTCAGTGATGGAGTGCATTCCATGGGAAATCGAGGGTAGTGAGTTCCTCCAAGATATATTCATCGTAGTGGAAATTGTGAGAATACAGGGAATCTAGGGAGGTGACATGGGATAATGTCAAAGTGTGATTGTCTTAAAGTGGTGAAGACATAGAGGAGATATCTCATACATGGTGTGATGGTTAGCTTGACATAAACCAAAAGTCCAAAAACTGTGGGTGATAAACTGTGTTAGGGGGCAATATTTCCTGTGGGAGATGAACCCGAGAATTGTAAGGATTTGGGGGAATATCCTTGGACAATCGATATATGAACCATGGAGGGGTGGGAATTGACTTAGGTTCAGGGGAGGTGATATTGACATTATCTAGAGAGTGCAGTACTAGTGCTGAGGTGGTTGGATGTGGTTGTACAGGGGTTAAATGATGACCTAAATATGCAATAATCAAAGGACATCGATATGTAAAGTGAGCAAGTGAGTCACATAGAGCACAAGGGAATCTCATCCGTTTTGGGACTGAGGAAGAGACATAGAAAATGTTAGTGACTTGAGCACCAGAAAGGGGTGGAAGAGAGGGCTCTTGAGGAAAGTTTTGGAGTACTACAGCTAGCATCTGGCGAAACTGAGGTAGAGTTGGGAAATGATGAGTGTAGTGGACATATTCTGAACATATGGCATAAGAGAATTTGGTTTGTAACCCTTTACTTCCTGCAGTGGGGGATGAAGTAGTATCACTAGATGTTCTTGGTGAAGCAACGAGCGATGTGGTTGCTCGAGGGAGTTGGATCAAATTGCATAGCTCAGGAAGAGTAGGACATCCATTAGTGGGGTGTCCCTCTCTTTTGCATAGTGCACAAGGAGGATGAACTCAGAGAGGAAGTGGAGATGTGGGATATTTCTTCTTCCATCTGCCCCCATCAGCAGTGGTGCTAGCAGTTGGGGGTGAGGGTGGTGTGGCTGGATCCTGGACTAGAATCTACATCGAGATTCCCTCTTATTGAGGAGGGAGAGATGGATGAGGAACCATCGCGGGTGAGTGAAGATACCATATAGGGATGAAAAGCACCATGTTGGGAAGGGTAAGTGTTTTGGCTACCTGAAATGCTTGAACTCTAGGTGGGGGGTAGAAGAAGGGAATTTGAGTAATGTCTTAAGGTATTGTCTCCCAAACCGGGATTCACCCCTGGAGAGGGGGGGGGGGNTAGGGATAAGTGGTGCAGTAAGGTTCTCGAGGAATTCCTGAGGTAATATTTCTTCAACTGGTGGAACGTTGAGGTGTGGAGAGGCCTCAGTGGGAGGAATGGTGTCTCTGGTGTTGGTTCCATTAGAGGATACTACACACACTTGTGCTAAAGGGTGTATGAGAGGTGGTGTTCAATGGTATTCCCCCAACAAGGATGGGTATTTAAAAAATTCGGGACCCATGTCAATGAGTGAATAATCATTTGAGCTAGTGCGGACAAGAGGTAGGACATTATCGATGTTGGTGGAGTGGTTGGGATGATAATGTGTGATTTGGTCGATGGTGATGATTTTCCCATTATGGGGGAAAATCATCATTTGAAACACAAAAGAGGCTACTTGCTTCATAGCATACATGTAGCTATGTCCAAAAAAGATATTTTAATCGAGCAGGGTGTCAATAACTTCAATGTCGATGAGGATGTTTTTTCCCTCGATTTCGATGAGGAAATTTTGGAAGAGCTCTTCAGGGGAGGATGATCGATCATCATAGGCTCTCAAGGTGATGGCGGATGGTACTAGCTCAGGGGAGCCAAGTTTCTTCCATACAATTTTGGACATGATGCATGTGGATGCACCTTCATTGATGATACATCGATGAACCATGATGTTCCGAATATTTACTGGTATCTGGAAAGCTACCAGAGCGGGGAGGCATGGTTCTCTGCTATTTGGATCAAATGTGATGAGTCTAGTATCAACTGGGTCGACTACCCCCAAGGAGGTAAGTAAGGATGAGTTGGATAGGTTTGGAGGACCTCCAATACAGACATGGTTGCAGGAGACTGTTCCAAGTCATCGACCAGACTATAATTGTGTGTTGCCCTAGCCTGAGGGTTATTGACATTCCGTCGTAATGGAATGCAAGGTATACGAATGGTAGGTTCAATATTAGCATGTGGAATCATCAAGGGTTGTCCGGCTGTAGCTGGAGCTATTTCTGAGGTGGTTGGAGTAGATTGAGAGGGTGTGCCGTATTGACGACCACACATTTGCAAAATAATCTCTTCTTTTCTAGTGAGGAGGATATTGCGATCAACTGGATTTCCAGGGTGGATGGGTCTTGGGTTTTGATACTACCCCATTTGTGGTGGGGAAAGGTGTACCTCCTATTGGGTATTCATCACACCTTGGTGTGGAATAGGGATTTGCGATACACTCGGGGGGTGGCTATTGTAAGTACTATTGTGGGGCCTGTTGAGGGGTAGGTGGCGCTGGAGGATGTGTCGCGTTCATGGATTATTTCATTTGTTTGAAGTCAAAAATTTGGGGGAAATGGTGAGTATAATGTCCATAATCACCACAAAGAGTGCAAGGGAATTTCATCCTGAGGATGTTGTTGTTCTTCTTCCCTTAATGTTTGTTGTTATTGTCCCCTTGGGGGTTCTGGTTACCTTGATTTTGGTTGCCCCCAGCGGGTTGGTTTTGTTGGGGGTTGTTTCCGCCTGGTCCCAGGTTATTATTGTTTTGGTTTTTTCCTTTCTTCTTGGAATTATTCGACTGATGGGCCGGATTTTCCGTATTCAAATATTCAAAAGTATGAAGTTGTTGAATGGGAGAGCTTTGAATAAAGTTAACACTAACATGTGGTTGTCAATGTGGAGGAGCCCCGGGCTGTGGGGGACTAGGAAATGGAAAGTACAGATTTTTTTGTGGCAACAATATGTAGGAATCATAGGAAGGTGAAGCGCTTTAACTAGTGCCTAGGTTATATGCTGAGGTAGAAGGGGAACCTTAACTTGGTTGAGAGGACAGATGCATCATGGGGGAAGATGAGGGTCCACTCATGGGTGAGGGGGAGAAACTATATATGGTTGTTGGTAAGGGGAGGGAGGGTAATAATATGGTCCTCCATATGGTTGTGGGTATTGAGGTGCACCATACATAGGTGGTGGTTGGATGTAAGGATTGTGGTGTGTCGTGGTACCAATCAACCCATCCACAGCATGAGACATTCCAGGTTTGTCCTGGCCAAACAGTATGGGTCTGGGTGCATCAGGTAACACTGTGTATAAGTAACCTTACTGAGAATAGATAAGATCAAATTGTTGGGACTTGCTGATGGCTTCCTCTTCGAACTGAGGAAAAGTGGATGCTACATCTTTGGCAAGTATGGAGACGAGTGATTTTAGAAACCAATTGAGGCATTTTTCTTTGGCGGTTTCTGCTTTACATAAACTATGTCGCTGACGCCATTCATGGATGTGGTCGGAAATATGCATAGTTGAGGTTTGTTTTCACTCAGAGAGCAGTTCTAAACCAATGTCATGACAGACTGGTAGTTGAAAAAAGGCCAAAAAGGCTTTGGCCAAGGATTCAAAAGTCACATGGAATTCTAATTTTTTGTCCACATACCATTTGGATGATGGACTAGTGAGTGTTCTTTGAAATAACCTTAAGCGGATGGAGTCATCCATGATGTTGTTTGAAGAAAACCATAAGTGGAAGATCATAACATGGTTGGAAGGATCTTCCCCCGGTTTTCCTTCAAATTTTGGAATATCTGAAGATAGTTTGGTAGGCATATTGGGCCATGTGGGGACATGTAGGATGGGATCATTCGTGAGTTTAGTCAAATTAGGAATGTTGAGAGATGCCAAGTATGGCATAGGGGGATTTGGTGGAGTATTAGTTCCAACCATTGTGTGAGCAGGTAGTGGACCTGGTGTTGGTTGTGGAGCCTGATTATCTTCCTGATTCAGAGGTCATTGCTTCCAGCCGTGTTTATACCCCATGAAGTATTTACACCCCATAATTATGTACACTCTTCCACGTGGGGGAGTGTAGAGGGGGGGTACCCCCTCTGCGGGGTCCGGGGGGCCTATCCCCCCGGCTGGGGGAAAGCGGGGGTTCGGGGGCGAAGCCCCCGAAGCAAAAATTGCCTTGTAAAAGTATATTGTAATTTCATTGTAAATCTGGACCGTTCATTATAAGGTCGCAGGTCTAACGGTAGAGATTATGTTAGGTTTTTTTGCCCTAGAAGGCAACCCTCTTTTATGAGGGAAATGTATTGCGGCTATGGATGATGGTGAATATTGTATTATGAGAGAGGAGACTGTGAGAGAAAGAAGAGGAAGTTACA
>JZKD02S1673404.1:653838-664857 GCA_000966675.3 Picea glauca
ACCCCATGAAGTATTTACACCCCAGAAGTATGTACACTCTTCCACGTGGGGGAGTGCAGAGGGGGGGTACCCCCTCTGCGGGGTCCGGGGGGGCTATCCCCCCGGCTGGGGGGTCATGGGCAAGCGGGCCCCCAGCGGGGGTTCGGGGGCGAAGCCCCCGAAGCAAAAATTGCCTTGTAAAAGTATATTGTAATTTCAATGTAAATCTGGACCGTTCATTATAAGGTCGCAGATCTAATGGTAGAGATTATGTTAGGGTTTTTTTCCCTAGAAGGCAACCCTCTTTTATGAGGGAAATGTATTGCGGCTATTGTTGATGGTGAATATTGTATTCTGAGAGAGGAGACTGTGAGAGAAAGAAGAGGAAGTTACAGCGGATTTTGCTATAGGTTGTATCCCTTCATTTGCTGGATAATAGTAAGGAAGGACCTGGCAATTTCTCTGGTGGACGTAGCCCACACTGGGTGAACCACGTAAATCTGTGTCTCTCTTGTATTGTGTGTCTTCTGTGTTTTGTTTCTGCATTTGTTCTATTTTATTGCTCTGCGGTCCTGTTTTTCTAACACCTGGCCCTTGTGAGTGATTTAGTGGGGGTGTACTCCTCCCTTGAGAAGAAGTTTTGCCCCGCCTCCTTGCGAAGGAGAGCTAGTGGATGGATTTCCTTGGGAAATGGACACAAGAAAAGTGGAACTAAGTAAAGTTGATCCCAAAATAGTATCACTCACGGGGGTGTGAGATGGTTGAGTCGGTGAGTTGGAAATACTAGGAACTCCTCCTAGAATAGGAGGGAGGTTTTGCAAGCATCTAGAACGAAGAGGATTTTGTGGGTCCCCTATGATGTCCGACTAGAAAAGTGAATGTGTGCAAATGGTGATGAGAGAAATAAATGAACAAGATATTGTATAATTTGGACCTTCACAAGATAATATAACTCATAATTGCATGTAATCAAATGAGCATCATACATAAATCAATTGTAAATAAGCAAACACGTGGGTAGGTGGATTTTTTCCGTGTGGGGGAACAAATAAAACAAATGCTCATGTCCTAAAAGACGTATCATCCTTCCTCTCAAATAGAACTGGAGCTTCCAAGAGCACTCAACAATGGGGTTTGAAGACACCGGAAGATGAACTAGTGAAGGATGAAATAATCAGTTATAATGAGGGGTAGAGGGTGCATATCCTGAAAGAACTGGCGATATTTCCAAACAACCACACAAAATATGATCAAGGTGCAATTGTAACCCAAAATTTCCACCTGGGCAGATGTCCTAAACTTGGTCACTAGGTACCTCGGTCAAAGTGTGACATTTAGATTTTCGGCCTCAGAAATGGGTCACGAGTTGGATCCCTTCCAAGAGTTTGGTGACTCAAGGGGGGACACATAGAACAACTGTACCTCGGCCTTCAACCCTTCACGGGTATCTCCCTGCCTTATGGTGTAGGAACACTTGACTTGGAGGATTTGAAAATTCCCTATTTGTCAACTTCTAATTTTTGAAAATGTGAGAACCAGATAATGGGGGGTTATTTGGATTCCTACCCCCGAGATCCTACCTATACTAAAAATTTCTTTGGGCACCTCTTGTGGAGGAAAATTTAGTGAGTTTTTAAATTTTTTTAGATGTGGTGGGCTGAGAGATTGGGGGTGTGAACCAATTTGGTTTGAATTAAGTGGGTGTGGATAATTTCCAAAGAAGTACTCGGACATTTCAGAATTCCTTTGGAGAAAACCTAATTCAACCTCCATAATTCAAAATGGAAATTATGTGAGTGAGGAGTGACTTCGTGTGTGAGCAAGTGAAAAAAGTGTGCCAAATTTTAATAAGTTAGGTGTGAAATTACAACATGTGGACTTTCTGTGGTCCTTACAAATCGTTTTTACCTATCTTACTAAGTGGCATTGGTACAACCTTGCGGAATTTTAAAATCCCTAAATAACTAGCATGTGGACATGTGGGTCCTTACAAATCCTTTAAACTCCCTAAATGTTGTTTACACTAAGAAAACTTGAAAAAATATCCTAGATTGCAAGCATGTGGGCATGTATGGTCCCGTTACTTTGATCTTTAAACTTCCCTAGTGATGCAAACTAAGAAATCAATTTCAAGAAACTATCCTAAGTTTTCAACATGTGGGCATGTATCGGCCCTTACAACTTTTAAGATGATTTCAAAAAGAAACTAAGAGGAGCCCTAGGGGGGATTTTTCCTCTCCTAAAGAGTTTTTGTTTAAGGGAGATGAAATCTCCCTTTAACCACCTTTATGATTCTCAAGATCTCTCTATGGTGCGAGAGAAGAGCATACTCAATGATCAAAGTTAATTTCTGGTCCCAATGTAAGTGTTTTTATATGTGATAGCAATAATCTCAACTTAAATTTTACAAACCAAACAAGCCATCCATGTGGAAACCAAAGAAAAAGTGGAGAATATTTGGTTCTTTTTATCCCATAAGTGCCTATGTTTAGCTAACCTTTCATATGGGAAAGGAGTCTAAGTGGAGTGCATGGGCATTACAAATTTCATGAAAGCAAGAATCTGAAGGCTAGGGGCCCTCAAATCATCACAAAAACCCTTACAATTTTGAAAATATGGATATGTGTGTGGGTTACAATTCTGACAGGTGTGCAGTGGGCACACAATGTGCAGAGAAAAGAAGCCTGTGGGGGAAACAATGCACTGCGTGTGCATCTGTGGGCTGGAATATCCGTGCACTTTCTGATACACATCGGGGGGGAATGTTTTGAGTGAAATTCTCCTCCTCCAACTCATAATTTTGCTTTTGACAGGTAAGGCTAAGCCGATTTTGGTACCTACAATACAAATTGATTAGAAAGAAATTGTCTCTAAGCCCAAATAGGGTGGAATTTGATACCTTATCCCCAGAATGGTCGTCAATCTGTTGTGTCCGTTTCGTCACCTGGGTGAGCAAAACAATGACACTTGCATGCCTAGTTGGGATTTCTAGACAAGAAAAAAGTTAGTGAGTGGGTTAAACAATCCAAACACGTGTTTAAACGAATAAACAAACTAAAAAAACTAAGAAGATAAAAACTAGAATGCATAAAAAACTTAGAACCATAAACAATCAACCAATGACCAAGATAATGCCACCAATGGATAACTATATTAGTTGGAAAAACACCGTAGAGAAAGATGAGGACTTAT
The DNA here is from genome assembly GCA_000966675.3 of Picea glauca. Classification (NCBI taxonomy): domain Eukaryota; kingdom Viridiplantae; phylum Streptophyta; class Pinopsida; order Pinales; family Pinaceae; genus Picea; species Picea glauca. The sequence goes on from JZKD02S1673404.1 coordinate 657,010, forward strand.
GGGTCCCCTCTTCCTCCTTGGGAGGGATCTTGAGTTCCCTAACGGAGAGATCTTCTTACAATGGGAGAAAAATGGCAAATGATGAAGAAAATCAATGCCTATTGCCTCAAGAGGTGAGTGAAATGTCCTATTGCAATGATGCCTGAATACTCCAAGGAGAAGAGAGGGTTCTCAAGGGAGAATTGCGGTAGCATAAAAATGCTATGAATATATTGGTTTCTTAGTGCACCCATGACTTTCATTTATAACATTTCTTCAAGGAAAAATATAATTGGTTCTTGGTGTGAACAAGGGGCCTTTTAGGGCACCCTTTGGTCCTTGACCAGCCCCCCATTCAGATTTCGCTCAGATATGGAGGTCAAATCAGGTTGGGAGCTGGTCCATAAGTGGTTGGGGGGCCGACAAGAACCATAAATGCATCATTCACAGGAGTGCGCAGATTTTCTTGTACATAATCGCGCATTTGGTGCATTGTGCGCTTTGAGGGATTTGTTGGTCCGCACACTATGCACACACTTCCTTTAGTGAATTTGTGCATGTCAATTTTTGCCCAATTGTATAGTTTTTGCCTTTTGAAATGCATTTTAGTGTTGTAGATGAACTAATTGATGTTGGCATTGTAGTATTTTTGTAACCATTTGCGTGCAATGTTGCAGACAAAATTTTAGTGATAACACATGTAATCAAATGAACATCATACATAAATCAACTGTAAAGTAAACAAGCATGTGGATAGGTGGATTTTTTCTGCATGTGGGAACAAAAACAAAAATGCTCGTGTCCTAAAAGACCTATTGTCCTTCCTCTCAATTTAGTACTAGGCCTTCCAATAACACTCAACAGTGGGTTCTAAAGCCACAAGAAGAGAAACTAATGAAGGTTGAAGTAATCAATTATAATGAGGGGTAGAGGGTGCATATCTTGAAAGAGCTGGTGATATTTCCCAATAGACACACAAAATATGATCAAGGTGCGATTGCAACCCACAACCGCCACCTAGGTGGATGTCCTTTGTTTGGCCTCTAAGTACCTCAGTCAAAGTGAAACATTTAGATTTTCGGCCTAAGAAATGGGTCACGGGCTGGATGCCACTAAGTACCTCGGCCTTCGACCCTTCATGGGTATGTCCCTACCTTATGGTGTAGGAACACTTGAATTGGAGGATTTGAAAGATCCCTATTCTCAACTTCTATTGTTTCAAAATGTGAGAACCTCATAATGGGGGGCTATTTGGATGCCTCCCCTCGAGATCCTACCTAGACTAAAAAAAATCTTTCGACAGCTCCCGTGGAGGAAAATTTAGTACGTTCTTAGAAATTTTTTAGATGTGGTGGGATGGGAGATTGGGGTCATGGACCAATCTCGTTTGAATTAAATTGGTGTGGATAATTTCCAAATAAGTAGTCAGATCTTTCAGAATTCTTTGTGAAATACTTTTTGCATACTAAAAAAGAAAGCTTACTTCGACCTCCACTATTCTAATAGAAATTATGTGTGTGAGGAGTGGTTTTGTGTGCAAGAAAGTGAAAAGTGTGCATAAGATTTTTAATATGTTAAGTGTGATATTGCAACATGTAGACTTCCTATGGTCCTTACAAATATTCTTTACCTATCTTACTATGTGTCTTTTGTACAACCTTGAGGAATATTTAAATCCCTAAATAACTAGAAATGTGGACACATGGGTCCTTACAAATCCTTTAAACTCCCTAGAATGTTTTCTATACTAAGAAAGCTTTTGAAACTATCCTATAATTTTATACATTTGGGAATGCGTGTGCCCGTTACTTGATTCTTTTAAACTTTCCTAGAGTGTTGTATAAACTAATAAATCATTTAGAAACTATCCTAAGATTGCAAACATGTGGGCATGTATGGGCCCTTATAAAGCTTTAAGATGATTTCCAAAACTAAGAGGAACCCTAGGGGGGCTTTTTCCTCTCCAAATGATTTTTAAAGGAGATGAAATTTCCTTTCAACCACCTTTTCTGATTCCCAATATCACACTTGGATGCAGGGGAAGAACATACTTGAGGGTTAAAATTTGATTTCTAGTCCCAAATTAATTGATTGTGTTTGAAAAAACAATAAATTGAACTCAAAATTTTAAATGCCAAATGAGCCATCCATGTGGAAACAAAGAAAAGAGAAGAATAATGATTCGTTTTACCCCTAAGTGCTTATGTTCGCTAACCTTTCTTGTGATAAAGGAATCTAAGTGAAGTGTAGTTTCTTTACAAAGTGCAGGAAATTACAATCTGAACGCAATGGGCCCTCAAACCATTTATAAAAACCCTTACAATTTGCAAAAAATGAACATATGTGGGGGCTGCAATTATGACAGGAATGCAGAGGGCACATAGGGCGTAGAGTAATGAAGTCTGTTTCATGAACAGTGCACGTCTCTATGCACGTCTCTATGCCTTGAAAGTCGTGCACTTTCTGTCATGTGTAGGGAAGGAAATTTCCAAGTGAAATTCTCTTGCCTTGGCTCTAAATTTTGACTTTGGAAGGTTGGACTAGGCCAGTTTTGGTACCGTCATATCAAAAAAATAAAAGAAAATTTCTCTCTAAACTTAAATATGGAGGAATTTGATACCATTCCCCAATATGGTCGCCAATTTGTTGTGTTGGTTTTGTCACATGGGTGAGGAAAAACACAACACTTGCATGCTTAGTTCAGTCAACTAAACAAGACAAAAGTTTGTGAGTTGATTAGATAAGCAAATACACATGAAACAAGGAAATAAAAACTAAAAACAACTAAGAAATAAATGTTAGAGAATCTTGAAGAACTAGAACCATGAAAATAAAAAAATGACCAATATATAGCTACCAATGGATCAATAAATTGATAGGCTAAACACCGTAGAGAAAGGCAGGGACTTATGAATCCCCTCTTCCTCCTTAGGAGGGATCTCAAGTTGTCTAATAGATATCTCTTCTCTTCAGACAATGGAAAATGACAAATGGTGAAGAAATAAAATGCCAATCCTCTCAAGAGGTGAGTGGAATGGCCCTTGCTATAGTGCTTGAATGATTTAAAGAGAAAAGAGGATTCTAAAAGAAGAATTCTTGCAACATAACAATACCTTGAATTTCTTACTTTTCTAGCACACCCATGGCACATATTTATAGCATCCATTCATGACAATATATAATTCATTCATAGTGTGAACAAGGGGCCTTTTAGGGCATTTCCTAGCCCTTGACCAGACTCCAAGCTAGATTTCACTCAGATATGAGTGTCAAATCATGTTGGGGGTCGGACTAGAAGTGGTTGAGAGGCCAAAAAGATTCATAAATGCAACGTTCATAGAAGTGTGTGGATTTTCTCATAGACAGTCGCGCATCTTGCACACAGTGCGTGCTGAGGGTTGTGTTAGCCAATGCATTCTGCGCACTATGTGCACGCTCCCTTTGGTGAATTTGCGCACTTTAATTTTTGAACCAAGTGTATTTTTTTTGTGCCTTTTGATGGATTTTGGTGTTGTAGGTGGACTAATTGTTTCTGGATTTGATGTCTTTTTTCAACCATTGTGTGCAATGTTGCAGAAGATTTTTCAGTGATAACACTATTGAAAAACATATTTTCTACTGGAAAGAAGAGATTGGATTAAAACCAAGAAGAATGACACCTCACCGATGGAGGTTGGAATATAACATAAATTGTCAAGGTACACAATTTCTTTATGTATCATATGTGTAATATTGTTTTGAATTTTTATTTTAATTATTGAATTTATTTTACCGTATTTGATAATTATTGTTGTGGTTTCTTTTATGCTTCATATTAAGGCCACCATTGTGAAGGTATTAATAATGGTCTTCCATGAGGAATTAAATGTCATCCCACTCAATTCATGAGGTTTCCCTACTATGAGGAGCTAAAAATATCTCATTTGTTTGATACAATGAATATCGGGAATAATGTGACAAAAATGTTATAATGAATCATAGATGGTAGGAGGGATAAAGAAAAAAATGTCAAAATTTGTATTGACATTCGGGAAGCCAATCATGAAATGCAAAGTGTGATCCGATCAAATAGAGATGGACACCAAAATAACCTTCCATGGTTATTAATAGAGCAAGAAAGCAATGATGTAAAAGAGGTCATTCAAAGAATTAAATTTCCCACATGCTTTTCTTCAAACATAAATAATATTTTAAAGAAGAAAGGTGAATTTGGTGGGGTAAAAACACATGATTTTTTTTTTTTTAAGTAAGAAGTGAAAAATATATTAAAAAAACCTTCCAGAGGCAAAAAGGGAGATCCCAGGTACAGTCATAGTCTAATTATGCTGATGGAGCTGCCCCAACAAAGGGGAAACCAGCGCATTCAGCCACTTAGTCATCAAGAGTTTTATAAAGCCTACTTAGCATTAAAGTCTGAGACTTATATGATCAGCAACAAAAATTGACACGTAACCTAGATGCTTGACACGTAACCTGGCCAGGTGCCTTGGAGATCCCTAGGCCAAGGTTCCTCTTCGATGATCATTGTTCCATCCCCCCATTGCACTTCGACCTTCGCGGTGGTGTCGATGCTCAGGCTCCTCCTCGCGGTGTCCTGCGTTTGAGGCTCGGCCACGGTCTCGCTATCCTTTGTTTTCTTCCCGAGCTCTTCGCCAGACTGCATATTAACATCTTCGCTGTGGGGGGTTGCGTCGGGTTCCTTCCGCTCATCCAATTTGACACCTCCAATGTTGTCAGTTGGTCCAGGATTGGTGGTCGCGCCTCCCGCGTCTGTAGTGACAGCCTCCTGCAGAGAGGACATGAGTTGGAGGAACAACTCAATCTGCTCATTGTTTAGCTCTAGGCAAAACTGTAAATCCTCCGCCCCCCGACGAAGTTCGAAGACTAGGCCATGGAGGATGGATAGCTTGTCTTTGAGTTGCTCACCATGGATTGTGTCCGCAGAGGGGTGATCCTTATGAGGTTGGTCGCACGAGGGGGATGGGTTCTGGGCTGCAGAGGTACCAGGAGGAGCCAAGAGATGAGGGTGGGATGGTGCAGCCATCGACAACGAGTGAATGACGCGCAAGGCCGATCTGAGCGACCGAGGAACGAGTGCAAGGTGATGGGTGGATGCTCTCGAGGGAATTTGCGCAGAGGGGGGAGTCGTAGGCCGACGAGGTCTCTAGGGAGAGCCCCGTCGAGGCCTCCCTCTCAGCCTTGGCTTGTGGTTCGACATGGAAGGATTGATGCGGCAGGCGAAGGTCCAGAAGTGAAGGGGAGTCTCTGGGGGCTGCCTGCACTAGCCCACGTCGACCATGGCCTCGGGTGGGAGAGCGCCTTCTGCCACCAGCTCAAACAGTGAACCATACAATGAGCCATAACCAGGAGCAGCTCCATAACATTTACGACGGAAGGGAGAGGCGTTAATGCCCGCTCGATTGACATGAGAGGTATTAAAGTCGCGGGAGGGTGGCGGGTGGGGGCACGAGCCCATCACATGGCTCCGTTCCCCGCTGGCGATCTCCTCTCTCCTCCATTTGTCTCGTGTCTTCCAATAACACTCCATCCGGGGAGGGTAAAAACACATGATTGACATACCTTCATTAAGGTAATAATTTTGGTATACATATTTATATATTAGTCTTATACATTTTTTAAGATCTTTATTTTTATTTTTCTACTTTAGAAACAAATAAATATTCTTTTCTATTGTTACAGTATGTTCTACCTCTATCTCTCCCAAATAAATTTTGCAAGAATTTCAAACAAGTTATATATGATCTTGGAAAATACATGAGGTAAGTAGCTGTGATTTATATGCAAAATGTTTTTTCAATTTTTTGTTGTACTTAATGACATATGTTTTAGTTGTAATGTAATATATATTATGTTTTGTTGAAACATGCTATTTTCTTGCATCATTATCTGTAGATGGTTGTCATTGAAAGAAATCCATAAAGATGATATAAAGTATTGGAAGAGAGAAATTCCTCAGCGATTGTGTGAAATGAAAAAAGTATCTACCTCCAAAATTTTTCAATGCACAAGACCACTACCTCATACACCAAGTTGAGGAGATTGAAATGTGTGGACCTGCACACACAAGGTCAATGTGGATGGTGGAGAGACACTTGAAATCATTGAAGTCTTTGGTTAGACAAATAACACGTCCCGAGGGTTATATAATGGAGGGATATATGGTATATCGATCCATGGTGTATATTAGTCAATATATTCCTGAATTAGCAACAACATCTATGCATGCAATGGATCACATTTGGGATGTGAACTCCATCAAAAAATTTGAAGGGGAGGACCTGTTGGGGAAATGTAGAATGAAGAAAGTGAGAGGTAATGAAATTGTAGAGATTTATAATACATAGAAACTTTCATTTTTTGTGTAATATATGATCATACTCATTTATGGTTTATTCTTTCATCAATTATTAATTGGTTTTAACTAATTCTTAAGATTGGTGAATATATTATGATTTTTTAATTCAGTTGCTCAAGATTGGGATGCCCTACATTTATACATTGCAAAAAATATTGACTGGATGAAGGCATGGATTAAAATATGTAAACAACATCATGGTGATAGGTTATCACGGAAACAATTGTCTAAATTGGTTGGAAAATCCCATCGTAATGAAGATGCCAATTTTGCACAAAGAGAAATTGATTTAGCATATGGTTTGAAAGATGGACAAGCAAGAAAATTCACCCATTTTATTCAATAAATTTATATTATATTAATGTGACTGGAGGTGTGTTTTTTTTCCAGATACTTTCCAAGTTATTATATAAATATGTTTATTAATTAACAATTCATCTTTTACATGTCTGGCATATTGCAGTTGAAACACCACAAGGCTATGTGGTGCAATGGATGTAAATTTCGCATCAAACAGTTGGATGAAACCAATAAAACTTTTGATAGTGGGATAACTGTAGTATTCCAGGTCACTAATGTTTCATCTAAGACTGACAAATATCCCCAAGAATATGAAAATAGATATTATGGGTATTTGGATGATATAATTGAGTGTGACTTTAATTCCTTCAAAATAGTTATGTTCTCCATCAAATGATATAGATTACAAATGCATGAACGTGATGAGAAAATAACAGTTATTCAACATGCGAATGGATTTATGATGATTAAAGAAACCATGTTTGAAAGAGGACACGACGCTATGTTTTTTCAAGCCAATGTAAGCATGTATTTTACTCAAAGGTTCTAGGTGAGAGGGATTGGTCATTTATTGTTAGATATGATCCACAATGAAGGCTAGTAAAGTATACTATAGATGAAGAAGATGATCACATTGAAGAATATGATGATGTGATAGAGATAGAGCAGGAATATTTCTCGACAGACGAAGAAGATGAGGAAGATGAACTAGGCGTATGAGACACTGCAATTCTTGATGATGATGTCGATGAAGATATGCTCGAAAATGACATTAATGACGATGATGATATCGTCAATCCTTTCAAAACCATTTTTGAACCAGACGATGATACAAATGTCGAGTTGGATGAAGAAAAAGATACAAAATAAGGATGATATAGATGTTGAGTTGGATGAGGTATGTAACTATATATTTTAATTTGTTATATGAAATATTCTCTTTAAATAATTTACTTATGTGGGTTAATTACATGTTTTTAAGTTTTATTCCATTTTTGTGTATCCTATGTTACATGTTGTTTATTATGTCAAACCTGAAAATAGTGGCCATAACATACATGATAAACTAAAATGATCATTTACAAACCTAGAATTTCATTTACCTTAATTAATTTTTGTTTTGGTAGTTTCTATGAATGATTACTATGTTGCTTTTGTTTATTTTCTATTTTATATATTGGGTATTGGGGAAT
>JZKD02S1673404.1:685590-714470 GCA_000966675.3 Picea glauca
CAAAACTTCAACTATGTCATTTATCTCTTCTGAGAAAGTCAATAGGTGCGCTAAGTTAGGGAGCATCTGGATATCTTCTCCTTGAGCAAGATTCTCCATCACAAGGTGTCGGATCTGAGAATTAGGGTTTCTGTAACTGCTACTGCTAGTAACCCTAGCTGCAGTTCTTTGGAAGCTGCTCCTGCTAGTAACCCTAACGACAGTTCCTCAATGACCTCAATACCTAGTGGTTATGTTTCCTTCCAGTGTTTTAGGATGACTGAAGGGGATGTGGGCCCATAACCTGTTAGAATATAGAGGATTGTGCTCGTTTAACCATTGACGATACCCTTGTCACCCAACCACAGGCCTTAAGCCACCCTCCGAGCACCTTGACCTTGACTGAGAAGAGAATTCTAGCTGCAATCAATAGCCAAGAGAGGCTAAATGCACCAAGCAAAAGAATAGAAACTAAACTAAACATATGATCCCACCCAGAAGCTAGCGCACCACTTTCCCATCTCTCCCAGAAAACCTACGCACCAAACTGTTGCTGCCTGCAATTGTCTGCGCAGATATTGCTCTTACTGCAACTACTGAGATGAAAAATAATGAAACTGACGCCCTGTATTTATAGTGGATTGGCCAATCTAACTGGGGCCGACCTGGCCAGTCTAACTGGGCAGACTTCTCCTTCTGGACATCAATAAATTCAATATAAATATATTTGTTCAGCTGACAACTTGTCTAGGGTTTCCTTCAATTCTTTTTCTTCCTTCCGGAGGATTCTAGTCTCGTCATATGTCATAATAGAGGTTCATACCTCCCGAAGCTACCATAATATTAACACAATGCTACAACAATGCACCAACAAAAACCCTAACTACCGACCCTTTTGGCAACACCTGCAAAGCAGATGAAGTCTCACCCGAGGTAGAGGTAGGGGTGGTTGGAGGACTCCAGTGTTCGCAACCTTAGTTGGGACACATATATGTGATTACAACACCTTAACAAAGTGCTTAGTAGTTACAACTCGTTAATATTCATCATTAGTTTACAATGCAGTTAAACCCTAACAATAGATCAACGCAATATTCACACAGATCCAATATAATCAATCACTAAGCATACCAACATAGATCAGATCTAGCATTTATCCACATTATTCAACATTAAGCTACCATATTATATCCTTCTAAGCATATATCAAAAAAATAAGCATTCAATTACATAGACAAGAGAACAACCATAACACACATAACAACCACAATGCAGGATATACGTGGTTCACCCCTACCTTGGGGCTACGTCCACCAACTCTTCTTCTTTATTTTTTTTCTGTCAATATTCTACATGCACAGAGCCATGATATCTTACTCCGCAGAGGACAAGAGATCTGTGCACCTCGCTAGATCCTCCTTCCCTGAAGTACATCACAAATCCTTCCATAGTCTCTTACAATCACTTGCACTTAGCTCTGCAAGTCTCACATAGTATGCACAAAGCAATAACAACTACCACTTGCACTTAACATCACATAATTGTCCCTCCTTCGATCACATAGATCGAACTCTAGCACTTAGCACACTCTTAGCACTTATCACACTGTCCTCTTCTTACATCACCTAGCTATCTATTTATACATTACGAAATGGGCCTAAACATGGGTAAACCCATGGGCTGACATCCCCATTCTCGTTACATAAGCCCAAAACCCAAAAAGTCCTAAAAAGGGGCCGAGATCCCACGATCTCTGCTTCGACTTGTGCTCCATCTTTGACAGCCTGTTGAAGTCCCAAAAGTAGGTCAAACATGACCAAAGATACTTAAAACTTGGTCAAGGGACAACAAAGGGTTTCCAGATTCAAATATCACTCACAAACCCACTCTATATATCGACCCATCTCGTCCTCATTTTGTTTTATTTTTTTTGTTGAATTTTATAGGAAACAACATCTAAAATACATTGCACTAGGGCTAGAGTACATGATGTGAAACAATGACCTGTGAATGAGGCCAATTTTGATTTTTTTTTTTAATTTTTTTTTATATGCACCGAAATTTGACATGGATAGACTATTCACATTCCTTGACGATATGGGAGGGTTTCTAGACTCAAACATCACTCACACACCCACTCTTTGTATTCATCATTTGTTTCGTTCAAAACCAACATCATGCCAATTAGGCCCATGGTTTTATCCATGGAAAGAAGAAGGTGATAGATGAGATAACTTTGTATTTAAATAATGATTTCATACTAATATTATTTATGGAGAAAAAGAGTACTTATATGAGAGAAAAAAACAAAGACAAGAAATAATTGATATTGAAGATTGTGGGATTAATCAAGTACTTCTTTATCGACATTATTGCATTCCCTTTCAGTACTATATGCGAGGACATGTGTCTTGGTCGAATTTGAAAGGAAACAATGCCTAAAAGACATTGTACTAGGGCTAGAGTACATGATGGGAAACAATGACCTATGAATGGGGCCAACATTGAAATTCTTTCAAAATGTTTCTGTATGCACCAAAATTTGACATGGATAGACTGTTCACATTCCTTCATGATATTGGAGGGTTTATAGACTGAAAGATCACTCACAAACCCACTCTATATATCGACCCATATCATCCTTGTTTAATTTTAATTTTCTTGGTCGAATTTTATAGGAAATAATGCCTAAAAGACATTGTACTAGGGCTAGAGTACATGGTGGGCAACAGTAACCTGTGAATGGGGCCAACATTGAAATTTTTTCAAAATGTTTCTGTATGCACCAAAATTTTACATGGAGATATTGTTCGCATGCCTTCATGATATGGGATGGTTTCCAGACTCAAATATCACTCACACACCCACTCTTTGTATTCATCGTCTGTGTCGTTCAAAACCAACATCATGCCAATTAGGCCCATGATTTTGGCCATGGAAAGAAGAAGGTGATAGATGAGTTAATTTCATATTTAAATATTGATTTAGTACTAATATTCTTTATGGAGAACAAGACTAATTAGATGAGAGAAACAAACAAACACAATAAATAACTGATATTGAAGCTTGTGTGATTAATCAAGTACTTATTTATCGACGCTATTGCATGCCCTTGTAGTACTAGATGCAGGGACATGCGTCTCGGTCGAATTTTAAAGAAGAAATGCCTAAAAGACATTGTACTAGGGATATAATACATGACGGGAAATAATGACCTATAAATGGGGCCAACATTTAAATTCTTTCAAAATGTTTCTGTATGCACCAAAATTTGACATGAATAAACTGTTTACATGCCTTCATGATATGGGAGGGTTTCCATAGTATATCGAAACATCTTGTCCTCATTTCATTTTAATTTTCTCAGTCAAATTTTATAGGAAAAAAATCCTAAAATACATTGTACTAGGGCTAGAGTACATGATGGGAAACAATGACCTATGAATGGGGCCAACGTTGAATTTTTTTCAAAATGTTTCTGTATGCACTGAAATTTGACATGGATAGGTTGTTCACATGCCTTCACAATATGGGAGGGTTTCTAGACTCAAATATCACACACACACACACACTCTTTATATTCATCGTTTGTGTCATTCAAAACCAACATCACGCCAATTAGGCCCATGATTTTGGTCATGGAAAGAAGAAGGCAAGATGAGTTAGGGTTGATACTAGTTAATGTTTGTAGGTATTAAGAGTTAGAGATAGGGTTTAGATGTTATTGTGCTTAACTATTTAGATTGGTTATTGATCAAGGGTAATAGTGTTAAGTCTAAGTGGTTACACGAGTTTATGGGATATACGAGATATATAGGGGTTGGACTTGAAAGGGGCTACATGGGTAAAGGGTTAGATTTGATAGAGGTTGTATGTGTTAGTTTTAAAAATTGTTATTTATGTCTTATAGGTTATGTCATTTAAAATTAATAGGTTATAGGAGTCATAGGGTTAGATATCCTTCGAGGGTTAGGGATCCTAGGGGCTTGTTGGCCCTTGACCAAGTTTTGGCAGTTTTCTTGGTCATGTTGACCTATTTTGGGAGTTCGACAGCCCGTTGAAGGAGGATCACAATTCGAAGCAGAGATCACGGGATCTCAACCCCCTTTTGGGCCCCTTTTTGGGAATATGTAACGGGAATGGGATGTTTTCCCATGGGTTTACCCATTTTTAGGCCTATTTTGTAATGTATATATAGAAGGATAGGCAATGTAGAAAGGGGTCGGTGCACTAAGTGCTAAAGGAATGGATAAGTGCTAGATCTATGTGATCAAGGGATTGTAAGTGCTCTGTGAATACTGTGTGAGACTTGTAGAGCTGAGTGCAAGTCCCTATGAAATACTGTAGAAGGCTTTGTGCTATAACACAAGGAAGAAGGATCTAGCTAGCTGTGCAGATCTTCTATCCTATGTGGAGTAAGGGTTTTGAGGCTCTATTCTTGTAACCGATTGACTGAAGACTATAAAGAAGAAGAGTTGGTGGATGTAGCCCCAGGGTGGGGGTGAACCACGTAAACCCTGTGTTGTGTGATTTGTCTTGATGTATTTACATATTATATGCGAAATGATCTGATATGCTTAGATAGATCTATTCATGCTTGGTGCTTATTATACGTGAGAATGTTAGATTTGATCTAGATATTCATTCTTAGTGCTTGATATGCTCATTCTGATCCATTTGTATATGCTAAGTGCTTTAATACCGTAGATTAGTGTGAATGCTACGAAGTTCTGTCTTATAAGCGAAGTGGTTATTGACTGTATTTTGAGGAACTAACGGTGCTAAGTGCTCTAGTAAGATGTATAATCACATATTTGTGTCCCATCTAAGGTTACAGACACTTGAGTCTTGCAACCACCCCTGCCACTACCTCGGGTGAGACTTCATCTGCTTCCCAGGTGTTGCCAAAAGGGCTGGTAGTTAGGGATTTGTTGGTGCGTTGTTGTAGCATTGAACCCTGGGTCTGCCCTTGTGCCAACAAATGGTTCCGTTGCTAGGACCTGAAATTGTGATTGATGGGAACTGAGAAAGAAGAAGCTTTGTGCAAAGATTCATCCTGAAATTGTGAAAGCTCTGTGCATAGATATGTGCCCTAGTGCGTAGTATTCTACTTGAATTATAAAGATGCATGCTAAAGAAAGAAGATTGGACCTGAAAGAAAGAAGCCTGATCTGAAGAAAATAAGATCAATTCTGAAAGAAAGAAACCCGATCTGAAGGAAAGAAGAAAGATCTGAATGCTTGGCACTCTAAGAAAGGTAAAAAGTAAGAATTTATGATCAAAAGAGGTAAGATATGCAAGCTTTGTGCCCTGATAAAGGTAAGAATAGTTAAAAGTGTTAGATCTGAAAGCTTTATTCTCTGTAGAAGTAAGATAAGTGGAGATTTTTGTTTCTAGAGTATGGATCTAGGTCTGTTTAATAGAGTCCGTCCTAGTTTGGAAGATAGGTCATTAATAGATGAAAGAAGATTTGATATGAGTAGATCTGATATGAATAGTGAAAGATATATTATACCTAAGCAAAGAAAGAATGTTCAGACTAACAAATGGATGCAGGATCCTAGAAGGAATTTGTTGCAAGTTAACTCCCATGATCCTAGTGCGCAATACAAAAGAAGATGGGGATCATTTAAAAGGAAGAGAGGATTAACCCTCTGTTACAGTTGCAGAAGACCGAGAAATATTGCTAAGGAATGCCCTGGTGGAAGACCTAGTTGTCTTTGTTGTAAATCTGTAGACCATGAAGTATTGGATTTCCCTAGAATGATTGCTAATCTTGAAAGAATGAACCTGAATCAAGAAAACCCTAAGGCAGATCCAGAACCTACAAATGAACCTCAGAAAGAATCAAAGAAATCATTGCTAAAGCTGAAAGAAACCCTGAATGACCACCGACATGTCATATTATCAGAGATATTCAAAGAAAAGGAATGCATCAAAGGAATAATAGGAGACTTCGACATTGACTGTGTTCTAAATGAGAAAACATAGGTGAATATCATGACAGCGAGAACCTGGGAAACTATAGGAAGGCCTGCTATGATCCCTTCACTAGGAGGAATAAGTTTATTCAGAGGAAAGCTAGTAAACCTGTGTGGAAGGCTCGCTCGGATACCTATGACTGTCAATGGAACTTCGACAAAAGATGACTTTCAGATTATTAAATTTGTCGAAGACAACGCCCCGTTTACTGTGCTAATAATAAAATCTTGGATTGATAGAGATCAAGCCAGACGAAAGGAAGAAGAATAATTTTTGGAACAGAAGAAGCAAGAGTTAAAAGACTTTATGACCAAAAGGATCACGCACTTGATTGAGGAACAGGAGAGTAGATCATAGATATTTAATACTAGCAACCCAAATGTCGAAGCTAAGAGACCACTAGAGGATCCTCAGAAGATTGAATTACCTATCCCAGACAAAGAAGAAGTATTATCCAGGAACCCTAGGAAATAATTTCAACACCGCGAAGTAACTAAGACCAAAGAATAAAATAATCAGAATGAGAAAATCATTACCGAGACGAAGCTCACTAGAAAGAAGGCTAGAAAGTTAAGAAATAAGAGGGCTAATACTGAAAGGTTATAGGAGGTTCTGGAGGAGACCTCGCAGAAAGAAAAATTGTAGAATTGGAGCTTCATCGAGATATCATAACAACGACACATGACACTTCGCCATGACGAAGCAATATAGCCATTGGGGCCGATATATCTGTTCGAATTCCACTCCAAACGAACAAAAAATCAATAAAGGTTCATCATCTGACTATTGGACCATGCCATAACGGATAGAAAAGGAGTTAATGGAGGCTCATACCCATTGCAAGCCAACCATTGTCTAATTACCTATTTAGCTCATTGCGCCATGCACCGAGAACACTTTTGCCAATCGAGAATTTGAGCCCATAGCCTAAGTTGAGTTTATACAGTGATCATTGTGCTCTCATTCTCTATCTCATTACCATGTTTGAGTTGTTCCATGATCTCGTGAATTGTTTACCCCGAGTGCGTATGTCGAAAGCATTGAGCGCTGCAGAGAAAACCACTGAGGAAGTTTTGATCGACTTGATGGCAGAGAGAGTCATGTCGGAGAGAGGAGTGTCTACAGGTGTACAAGCATATTCAACGAGAGGATTGCAGGCCTCTCCATCCACTGCTCGACCTGGACCATCCCGAATAGATGATGAGAAACGAATGAAGAACAAAGATGATATCGTGAATGCTAAGTTGATTCTGAGTGACACAATAAACCGAGACAATGTGCCCCAAGATTTTGAATATGAATTTGTCACTATGTACCTTTCGAAGGGGATACGTGCAGTGCGCGCAGACCAGGATAAGATCGCAGCATTGAATTTTAGTGACTTCAACCTTGGCGACAGGAAAGTATACAATATGCTAGCCCCATATAAGTATCTGACTAGAACCAAGGGAAATAATTCAAAGGTCGTTCCCCGGCAGTGGACCATGAACCTCGCACAGTCCATGTTGCTTAATGTAATGAATATTCCTCACTTCAGGAGGCATAAAGAAGTGAACACATGTGTCAAGTTGTTGTTGTCTTTCTATCATGGAGGATACTTATGGTTGAACCACCACATCACAGTGGATCCAAATTTGATTAATCGGATCAAAGGGCTTAGCATGCAAGGCCCTGACCCACAGGATTTCTACCCCGGAAAGACCGCAGATTGCACTCTTTCCTAGAGGATAAAGGATACTTACGATGATGTAGAGAAGGGAACGTGAGGCTACAAGGTAGCCTCTATCTAGATCGGTGCAGTGCGCCTTGCTTGTCAGTTGATCACAGACAAGCTAGTTTGCAAGAACCGACTGACCCAAGTAACTAGATTCGTAGTCGACCTCGCAGGGAAATGCGCGGAGGGACTACAGATGAATTGGGTGAAGTACCTCATGAGCCAACTGGAACTAGATTTCAAGGAAGCGCAGGATCAGGGATACGAGTTCCACTTTAGTAGGCTTCTTATCCTGATCTCTTTCATCGCATGGGAGATGCCGGAAGGTGCGACCTTCCCAGACACCAAGCCATTTGAACCTCTACCCATGAAGTTCAGTATGCTGTGGTACTCCAACGACATGAACAAGCAATGGAAATAAAATTCCGTCTTCCACACATATTACAACCAGTTGAAGGTAGCCATACATGTCACGCCTTGCATAACCCCAAACACACTTCACAGGTTTAGACCCTTAATGAAATTCAGTGCGGATGGCCATTTCATCTATATCACCACGTGCACTGATGAGAATAAACAACAACTATAGTCATACTACACGTTAACGGAGGATGACTTAGAGGAGATTACCAAGGAATGGTCAGTGGACCTCCTTGTTCTAGCGGACCTTGTAGATATGTCTGATGTTGACAACCCTGAAACTGTGCCGGATATAACCGGACCTAGCAAGATAAAGAAGACTGAAAAGGTCCACAATTTATATAGTGCATCCATGAAGACCGCATCCATCTCAATAAAGAAAGGAGGTGATGGCACATAAGTTGAACAGAATAAAGGCGAGGTTACACCACCAAGAGACGAGGAGGATCCCTCGAAGAAAAGGAATGTTTCCCCTCTGAAACCTTCTTCAAGGATGAAAATGAAAGAAACCAGAACCAAATTCGAGACCACCCTCAGATCAGATGACTTCGACTTCATCGTTGTAGCACTGAATGATGCTTCGATGGAGATAGAAGAGAAGAAAGAAGCTAAGCAGGAGGAGGTGTTTAGTTAGATTAAGGATGAACTCCAAGGAGTGTAGCAGGCACAACAGTCCAACCGCGTAGTATCCACTACACCCCTGATGGTTGGAACACCAGAACTAGGTGATGAGCCTACCCAATTACATTGCATTGTTGATACAGTTGAATCTTTCCTTCGACGAGCCCAAGAAGAGACAACACAAGCCACCCAGGTTTTAGCGCAAGTACAGAAAGACCTTGAGGACCAAAGAAGTGCTACAGAAAAGGAAAATATTTCTCTCCAAGAGAAATGGGACGAAGAAAAAGTAGAGCTACAGCAAAGCAAGGAACAGTTGCTCGCTAATCGACTTGAAGTTAAGGAAAGGGTCAACAGAGCACTTCGATCTGTGATAATCGTCGAAGTACAAAATGAGGGACAAGTTCCACAATAGGTGGAACAACTGGAAGAGGTAATTCATAGACTACAACAACACATCACTAAATTAGAGATCTGTGCAGTACCTGAAACCCCACAAGAGATAAGGAACCAAAGAGAAGAAGTTGTCCTCAAGACAGTTGACAGATTAAAATATCTTGCCTTGGAGTGCAAGAAGCTCAGTAACCACAGTGCTCAGACCTATGAAAATATCACTGAAAATATGGAATTGCAGACACTAGAGCCACAGCTCCAAGAAGCGAAGTAGAACACAAATACACTACAGGCGCAACTAAAGGCCCTGTCAGCTATAGAAAGGATGAAGAGATCTCAAGAACAACACACAACTCAACATCAGATCCATATGATTCAAAGCAAAGTGATGGAAGTCACTCAATGACTTCAACCTATGCAAGACAAGGCATGTCTGCTATTTACAGAGGTCGAGAGCCAAGGAGTAGAGATAGAATAGGTCGTACTCATACTAGAACAACACCTAGAAGGGCCAGTGAACAACATAGTGATCCAGGAGTTCACCAAACAAGAGGCCACAAGAAAGCAGCAAGTTGAAGCAGCTTGAGCCAAGCTCGAGGCTTTTGAGGCAGAACTGCTCAGACCTGAGTGACTCGGGATGAGTCACAGGAGAGTGTTGGGGGCCTGTTGGCCCTTGACCAAGTTTTGAGAGTTTTCTTGGCCATGTTGACCTATTTTGGGACTTTGACAGCCTGTCAAAGGAGGAGCGCAAGTCGAATTGGAGATCACTGGATCTCAGCCCCCTTTTGGGCCCCTTTTTGGATTTTTGGGAATATGTAACAGGAATGGGATGTTGGCCCATGGGTTTACCCATGTTTAGGCCTATTTTGTAATGTATATATAGAAGGATAGGAAATGTAGAAAGGGGTCGGTGTGCTATGCACTAAAGGAATGGCTAAGTGATAGATCTATGTGATCAAGGGACTATAAGTGCTTTGTGCATACTGTGTGAGACTTGTAGAGTTGAGTGCAAGTCCCTGTGAAAGACTGTAGAAGGATTTGTGATTTAATGCAAGGAAGAAGGATCTAGCTAGCTGTGCAGATCTTCTGTCCTTTGTGGAGTAAGGGTTTTGAGGCTCTATGCTTGTAACCGATTGACTGAAGACTATAAAGAAGAAGAGTTGGTGGATGTAGCCCTAGGGCGGGGGTGAACCACGTAAACCCTGTGTTGTGTGCTTTGTGATTTGTCTTTATATATTTACATATTATATGAGAAATGCTCTAATATGATTAGATAGATATATTCATGCTTGGTGCTTATTATATGTGAGAATGTTAGATCTGATCTAGATATTCATGCTTAGTGCATGATATGCTCATTCTGATCCAGTTGTATATGCTAAGTGCTTGAATACCGTAGATTAGTGTGAATGCTGTGAAGTTCTGTCTTATAAGCGAAGTGGTTATTGACTGTATATTGAGGAACTAACGGTGCTAAGTGCTCTAGTAAGCTATATAATCATAGATCTGCATCCCAGCTAAGGTTGCAGACACTTGATTCCTGCAACCACCCCTGCCACTACCTCGGGTGAGACTTCATCTGTTTCGTAGGTGTTGCCGAAAGGGCTGGTAGTTAGGGCTTTGTTGGTGCATTGTTGTAGCGTTGAACCCTGGGTCTGCCCCTATGCCAACAAGGCTAAATGATTAGACACAGTTTTATTTGTTATACAAGCTATGGGTTATAAGTCGCAAGGATTAATAATATTAAGGGTTGTATGTTTTAGAGTTTATAGGGGTTGTGTTCACGGTTAATTATCATAGCGGTTGCTCATTATAGAGGTTATGGGTTGTGGTTTATAAAAGAAAAGGGTTACAAGTCAGTGGTTGCAACTTGATATTTTTGTTAGATGTTGCGCCTCTTTTGTCACCTAAATGAGCAAAACAGAGGTGTTTACAAGCTTAGTTGGGTTAGCTAAGAAAGACAGCACTAAAGGAAAGGGTTATAAGAATAAACATAAAATATTAAGCTAAGAATTAAACTAGGAAAGGAAAAAAAAACTAAACTATTGTGCACAAGGACATAAGAACAAGAAACAAACAAGACTCATGTCACCAATGGAAAGGATTGTATTAGTGAAAATAAAACAACAAAGAAAAAGGGGAATTTGGGTCCCTTCTTCCTCCAAGGGAGGGTTCTTGGACCCTCAAGATTGAGCTCTTATTACAACTTGGTAAATTGAAAGAAATGGTGAAATAATCCCAAGATAACCCACTCAAAAGGTGATGTGGATTGCCAAAATGGAATGGTGCTAGTATGGTCTTGATAAGAAAAGAGGTTTCCCTAAGAGAATAGCAGCAGCATAACCTTGCAAATGAATTCCTTGAAAATGTAGTGCACCCATGGCCTTGTTTTATAGCACCACTTTGAGGTATTGTGCAACCAACTTTTAGTCTGAAAAGGGGCTATTTAGGGCACCTTTAGGTCTTTGACCAGCCACCCAGCCAGATTTAACCGAGAGTTGGATGTTAAATTGACTTGGAAGATGAACCAGAAGTGGGTGGGAGGCTGAACAACATCATAAATGCGCCGTTCTTAGGTGTGCACAACTTTTAGCGTCCACAGTCGCGCATCGTGCGCATGTGCGCTTTTCCTACGTTTCTTGATGGTGCATGTGTGCACGTGCCCTGTGTATTCATAGCCCATCTTGATTTTATAACTGGTTGTATAATTTTGGACATTTTGGAAATGATTTTTTGGTAATTTTGGTCCATGGGTGGACTCAGCTGTTTGAAGATGCTGGATTCTTGTAACCATTTGTGGACGAAATTTCAGTGATAACAGATGCCACATGATGGATGAGGTTAGGAGCATACGAATAGCCGAAATTCATCAATGTTTCTTCTACTGAGAGTATCATTGTAAGAAAGAGTGATAGTGAGAGTATCAAGAGTGACTCATTGGAGGGAGAAGGGAACCTGTAGGACCCAACCTTTCGCAAGGTGTGGAAAATAAATTGTGTACAAACGAGGTGGGCATGCCCCATGCTCGTGTCATGTAACTCAAAAAAGGGTGTTGTACAGTAACTGAAACTATGTGTTGATGTAGACAACTGCAATTCCATTGGGGTCAATTTTGATAAAGGTAGAGGACAATTCTGATGAGGAACATACTCTGAATGGTAGGCAATGAAACCTGTAAGAAGTATCATGGATTCTGTAGGCATTGATAGCCCAACAAAGTTCAAAGATCTTCGAAAAATATAAAAAACAACTGCAATAGTCGCAAAGTAAGACCCACCGTAACATGAGAAAGTGTTGAAGTTGAATGTTATGGGGGTCAATGACAGAAGAGAGAAATGATAGTTCTCCCTGTGTCGTCCTTTCCTTATCATTTTAAAGGTAATGAAAGTCAAGATACTGTCACCCTTCTGGAAACTATGATGATGTCGAAAAAAAGGGAGACGCGACGCCAAGAAGCAAAGATTTGTGAAATACACTAGGTGAGGTCAGGAACTAAGGAGGTACATGAACGAAGTCAATATGCGTGGAGACTCAAGACTTCCCTTGGTTGGGAATATATGTGAATTATAAGTGGCTGCAACTGTTCAACTAGGTCAGGTGTCAGGGGGAAAACGAGACGTGGGATACGTTGTGCCAGAGGTGGGACAAAGTGGACAAACTCAGAGAGCAGAGGTAGGTGGCCTGTGGAATACTCAGAGTTTATGGATGATGTAAACAAGGGTAGGTTATAGGGAATTCCCCAACCAAGGGAGACATGGGTTGCATTTTCCAAAAAGGAACAAGGTCACCAAAGGTGGTGACAAAAAGCTATGTAAAATGCTGGAAACAAAGGCTTAATTACAAAAAGAATTAAGAAATTAGTGGGGATAATAATGCAGATACAGAAATGGGTGCCCCAGTGTGATATGGCTTGGCCTGAGGATGGCGCAATTTGGTTAAAACATAAGTGGGGGGTTGGGGCCCCATAGGCGGGTTTCTGTAGTAGGGAAATGTATGGAGGGAAATCTGAAGATGGACAAACTGACGGTGGATGAAATGGATGGTAAATGATGCTGTAGGAGTGTAGTCAAAACAAAACCATGAGGAAGTGCTCTGGGAGTCTGTTGGGTAGGCTAGAAAAATGAGGAGAAGGAGTATGTGGCTGATTTGTGACATGATGTAAGACTATCGGGACTCCCATCCCTAAAGGTTGAAAACAACATGAGTGTCAAAGTGCCAAGGGGGGCTATGAATGGGAAAACTCATGTGGGGGAGAGTGCTACTGGGTGACAATACCCAAAATGCAGTGGAGGTGACGGTACTGCAGAGCCAGATATAGGGACCCTAAAGGTAAATTTCAGAGGGTGTGACTGGAGATGAAATTGAGATTCAGAGGGAATGATTACATGCTAGAGTTGATTAAATACCTGAAGGGGTCGCGCTGGTGTGTGATGACCAATTACCTGCACACATGACAACCAGATACCCGATGTGAACAATATTTGAAGATAATCGAACATATAACCGTTTATTTGATAATTTTGAACATGAGCATGTGTACCTAAACGGGGTATGGAAAAATGGATCCCCAGGGGCTAAGGATGAAAAATGGTCTGGGGACTGTCTTGATGTAGATGAGGGGGTGTTGATCCCATGGCTGAAGACAGATTGAAAAATGGACACTCAGAGCTCCCATAATTGAGTCTGGAAGTCTGGCAAAATGGACTATATATAGTTGTGGGGCCCATATTGCCACCTCATTTGTACTTGCTGCTATAGTTGTGAGAGAGGAGATTGCAAAGAAGATTCTAAGATTCCAGGAGTGCGAGGAAGCCGATCCGAGAGGTGCTAGAGTCAGGTTAGTGGTCTCATCCTCCTGTACAGTAGTTAGGTGTCAAGTTTTGGGTAGGATCGTACGGTGAAATTTGAGGGTTGTGGCCCCCCAAGTGCGCAGGCGATCGATGGAGACCTGTGCATGAATGCATGACTGTAATGGGAATAGCCCCGTAGGGGGCGTGCTATTTGGGAAAATAGGTGTGCATGGGGTGTGCACCTGTCTGAAACATAGCCGTGCATATGTGTGCGACTATGTTGCTGACAATTGCGCATGAGTGCGCAACTATGTAGTGAACATGCGTGCACCGAATGCGTGCATGTGAGCTTAACATGCACGCATACATGCATTCCTGTGGGGTAAACAGGTGCACATGTGTGTGCGCGTGTGGGGAAAACAACTTCCCCTTTGAGGCAAAGATGAGGGTGAGAAAGCTTATGTTCCTCTCTCTCCTTTTTTTTGGGGGGGAGATTTTGGTGTTTTTGTGATGGCTGATCGATTAATATATATGTGGATGCAGGTGATCATTGGGGATGATGCCGATCCATTGGAGAGAGAGGGACTAGGCCCGACTGAGGGAGGCCATGAGGGATGAGGAGCCGATGGTTCATGCTGCTTTGGTAGCCTGTGGGCTATTGAATTTTTTTGATTGCCCACTATTGAGGTCACAGGAGTATCTGCTACAATTCCTAATCTCGATGTGGAGTCTGGAGTTGTAGTTTTTTATTGTGCATGGAGAGCACTTGGCATTCTATGCTAAGGAGGATGTCTATTTTCTGACTGGGCTCCCTTTTCGGGGAACCGTGCTTCCAGCTGAGCCAGTGGTAGTGGGAGAGGGGAAGTTGGCTACCCTTGCCCTAACATATTGTTCGGGAGAGGATTTTATGTCTGGTTCAGTGGTGAGGATTGGGGGGATGGACACCCTGGTACATTGTTGCATGGAAGTGATGGTTGTGAGAGTGTATGGGTCACTCATGACTCAACGTATCAATGGTGGCTAGCTGAGGATCATGCAGCGGGCACTAGAGGGTGAGCATTTCACCTGGGGCTTGATGTTGCACACCAAGATGGCAGGACAAATCACTAGGTGTCGAGTGGTCGATTAAGGGGATTTTGCCTTTGGATTGATCTTGGTGGCTTGGTTTCTAGAGAGGGTGTCGATGTTGCGCCCGAGACTATTGTTAGACTCGCCAGGAGCACGAGAGATGCGACTACGATGGTGGTCGATGATTTTGGTTCGTCATGGGGGTGGGGAGGGTGGCCACTACTTCACAACCGAGGCTGCACAGGTGTGGAATTAGATGCCACAGATCATATTGTAGTTTCCATACAGTGGGATAGATTTCCGTGATGATCCTGAGATGATATTACCTCCGAGAGAGGTATTCAATCGCCGAGGTATGATGTGTTGTTTACTGGTTTTGTTTTTAGATAGTATAGCATATGGTTGATATTTGTATGGATGTTGATGCTATCATGTGTTTGTTTGTGTAGATGTGGGATCACGTGGACGAGAGGTCAAGCTGATCTGAGCACCAACCCACCAGAGGCCTGTGAGACCACCACGGGGAGAGTTATGAGTAGGGGAGAGGCGACGTCGAGAGGATGTTGGGCCAAGGCCCGATGATGATGATAGAGCAGCCCAAAGGCACCGTTATGATGACCCTAGGGTAGGGCTGTCACATGCTCCTCTGGCCGAAGTCGGGGGAGAGTTTGAGGATTTCCACCATCGACTAGAGGTTGTTCTAAAGGGAGTTCCTGAGAGGATGTGGTTGCAGATATAGGATGAGGGGATCCTGGAGTAGTGTATTGGGCTGCCGACAGAGTCACGGACCTTGATTCATAGAGCAACTGTAGCCAGAGCTGCGATGACTGCACGGTTGCCTTCGGGACCTGGAGGACCTAGAGTTGGTGGGGTACCTCCGCCAGAGGGAGGACCAGGTGTTGGAGCACTAGAGACACCCTGAGGGCTGCTAGATATGTAGTTGTGTATCTAATATATAGGTTGGTGAGCCCATTTTGTATAGTTGTGACATCTAGTTTTGTATTGGTAGGGATGAGGTGATTCACCTGCCTACGGGTGATGTACTAGTTTTGTAAACACTTTATGACATGTGGACCAATATATATATATATATATATATATATATATATATATGGATATACATTTTTGGATCTTTGTGTACATGTGTGATGTGTTTTTTGTTGATGATTTTGGTTTTTGATGTAGTGGATGATGTCTAATCTATATGTTGTGGCAGATCTTTGATGGTTTATGTGTATGTGAAGATGTCTTGATGTGATATATGCCAATCTAGTATAATGTTAGCCATGCTATCTTCTATTTGATTGAATTGTCTTGGGATATGTGTAAATGTAATGGAATCAAAATGTTGAGATAGAAGTCTAACCTGTAGGTATTTGCGAAAGAGGCAAGGATCACAGATGCGGTATACAATGTTGAGCTGGAGGACGACAAGTTGGGAATCTAATAAGACGTGAAGGTGACGAATATGGCGATGATTGGCCTCAATGATGGTGATGTACTCTGCTTGATTGTTGGTGGCTAAGACTAAACATATGAGTCTGGTGTGGAGCAGATCATGTGAAGGTGAATAGAGGGCCCAAGCAGCTGAAGTGAGATTTTGTGTCCAGCGGCTAGCTCCGTCGACGTAACCGATGTGGTAGGCTGATGGAGGTGGCATCTGTCAATAACACAAGTGATAGATTAGACTGGCGGTATGGATAAAAGAAGACTAAAAACTCTATAAAAGACGTACAGAAAAGAAAGAACCCCGTGTAGTAGAGCTATGCTCAGGTGTAAAATTTCTTTAAGTACAACCCGTTGACGGGTTCCTTGAGAGGATGGCCTTCGAGGGAGGCTAGGATGTATGCACCTTTCATGAGGCAATGTTGGATAATGTATGGTCCATGCCACAGGGACTCAAATTTTCCATGGACAAGGGTATCATGAGTGATATCGTAAGCGAGGACAAGGTCTCCTTCGTTAAATGAGAGAATGTTGACATGGTGATCAAAGGTGGTCTTTGATCATTTTTTGGCTGCTTCATTGTTCTGTAATGAAGATCGACGATCTTCATCCAGGGATTCTAAGTTCAACAAATGATGCTCTATTGGGGATGTGTCGGGTAATAGCTTAATAGTGGTGCGTAAGGTGGGAACTTCGCACTCGGTGGGAAGAGTGGCCTCAAACCCATGGACTAAATGAAAAGGTGTGAAACCAATGGCAGTTTTGACTATTGTGCGATAAGCCTAGAGTGCGGAAAATAACGTACGATGCCAATTGGTTTTATGTTTGTTAACCATGCATTGCAACATGGTTTTTAAGACCTTGTTAACTACTTCAACCTGGCCATTGGACTGAGGGTAGTATGGTGAGGAAAAATTGTGGGAGAAGCCTAATCGGGATGTGAGTTCCATGAAAATCTCATTCTCGAAATGTTTCCCGTGATCGGAGACTAGTTGGAGTGGTACGCCAAAGCGGGATATGACGTGGTTAAAGAAAAAACATGTTGTTGTGTCAGCGGTGTTGTTGAAGGTAGGCATGGCTTCAGCCCACTTGGTAAAGTAATCAACTACAACAACTATGTATTTGTGTCCATTGCTGGATGTAGGGTTGCAAGTCATGAAGTCGATGCCCCATTTACAAAAGGGACCAACAATGATGACTGGGTGTAGAAGAGCAGGTGGTGCGCATTCTTTGTTAGCGTAAAGCTAGCATTTATCACATCGTTTCATGGCATGGATGCAGTCGTGAAATAATGTAGGCCAAAAGTAACCTGTGCGGATGATTTTCTAAGCGGTGGACAACCCTGAGAGATGGCCTACGCAAGAACTGTTGTGGCAGTCGTTCAAGACTTTGTCAGCCTCGTCAATGGTTAAGCAGCGATGGAGTATGGTGTCAACTCCTCGCCAATATAAGATGTCCCCGATGAGGATATATTGAGGTGCCTGGTGTCAAATACGTCAACGATCATCTCTGGAGAGGTGGTTTCTAAATTTTTGTGTTTGGAGATAGATAAGAAGATCGTCGTACCAAGGGTCATCTGAAGGGATAAAAAAAGATGTTCATCGGGGAGGTTGGTATTGGCCGGTGGACTGGTAGTGTTGGAGGGAAAAGCCGTAATAATTTCGGCGAGGATTAGATATTTCTTTCTCTTGGGTGTTGAAAATTCGAGATCGTATTCCTGAAGGATGACGATCCATCGAGAAAATTTATTGTTAATTTGTCGACGACTGAGCAAGTATTGCATGGGGTTGGAATTTGCGATAACTTTGGTAGTTCGAAGCAAGATGTAATGGCGCAGTTTTTGGACTGCGAGGAAAACATCGAGGGCTAGATTTTATTCATGATTGTACTTCAAGGGTGTTCCTGAAAGGTTTTTACTAATGTAGTAAATCACATGCTCACGGGAATCATCCCCTATTTGGACGAGCACTCCTGCTACTGAAACGACTGAAGCGGATATATAGAGGAGATAATCACGGTTATAGTCAGGTGGGTAATCAATGGGGCATTGGAAAAATCCACTTTGAGATTGTCAAAAGCGGTTTGGGCATGTTTATCCCATTGGAATGGGATGTTGTGACAAAGTAAGCAAAGGAAGCCATGTGCGCGAGTAGCGTAATCTCAGACAAAGCGTCGTAAAAAGTTGGCTTTGCCTTGAAGGCTCTGTAGTTGGTGTAAATTCCGTGGTGGTGGAATTTCTGTGATGCCTTGGACTTTGAGGGGGTCCATAGTAATGCCACATTGGGAAACTATTAACCCAAGAATGTGCCCAACAATGACACAGAATATGCATTTGAGGGGATTCAAGTGGATATTGTACTGACGACACCTGTGGAAGATGATTCATAGATCATCGATATGCTGAGTGCGTTTCTTAGACCGGGTAGTGAGGTCGTCTAAGTATGCGAGGATGATATGTGCCAGATCATGAAACACGTATGTCATGGCCCGTTGGAAAGTGGCGTCGACATTCTTGAGGAAAAATGGCATGACACGATACACAAAGGTGCCCCAAGGGGTTATGAATGTGGTTTTGTATTGATCGATGGGGTGAATTTGTATTTGGTTGTAACCAAAGAAACCGTCCATGAAGGACAAAGCCTCGTGACCTGCGCAATCATCGATTATTTGGTCGATGAAGGGTGTTGGAAAGTTGTCTTTGGGATAGGCATGATTGAGGTTGTGGAAGTCCATACAGATATGGATAGTGCCCTGTTTTTTGTTAATAGGGACAAGGTTGGAGACCCATGACATATAGGCTATGGGGTAAATGAACCCTACAATGCATAGTTTGTCAATCTCAGCTTTGATGGCCGCGACTTTGGATGGGTGTAACGATCACTGTTTTTGGTGAACGGTTGTGATATCAGTCCAAGTGTCTATGTGATGTTCGACAATAGAGGGATCAAGGCCAGGCATCTTTGTGTATGACCAGGCAAAAATGTCCCAGTATTCCTGGAAGAGGGCTTTGTAGGTGGTGAGTTCTTTTGGAGAACATGCAGCGCCAATGGTGATTTCCTCTAGAATTCCAGATTTGATGGAAATATCTATTTTGATGGTTGGGGATATATTGGCCATATTGCCTTCTTCAAAAGCATCAGGGGTAGGGATAGGGTTATTGAACCAATCTATAGGCCCTGATGGTAGAAAATATTTTGTTTCGACTGCATATATGGGGTGTTGGTTAGGAGGTGTTAAGGCTTCTTATGAAATAAAGAGCACTCTGTGGTGGAGCGCATCCCATGGGTAATTGGGGGTAGTTAACTCCTCGAGGATATCTTCATCATAATGAAACTGATGTGAATATAGGGGATCGAGAGGAGTGATCCCGGTGACTGTCACTATGGAGTTATTTCCTTTTGATAAAGACGTATGGGGATTGATGGAGGGGGATTGTGATGGTTCGCTCGACATAAACCAAATATCCATATATTGTGGGCTAAAAATGGTAGTCGGGTGTGGAATGTTCGTGGGGAATTGAATTGGAGAATTGGGGGGATTTGGGGGTAACTCCTCATATAAATCATCGAGGAACCAAGGGGGAGAAGGGAGTTCCTCAGGTCATGGTGGGAAGATATGAACCATATCAATTGATGGGGTAAGGGTATTTATCGGGTCTATTGGAGGAGGGGGGGTATGATTTTGAATAGGGGCCAGTTGACGATGCTTGTATTCAATGATCACAGGACATTGATATGTGAAATGGTCAAGTGATTCGCATAGAGAGCAAAGGCATCTCATGCGTTCGTTGACTAAGGTTGTGACATAATGGATGTCGGTGACAAGAGTTGAGGTGGGTGTTTGCTGAAAGCTCTATCATACAACTGTTAAGCTCTGCCGGAATTGAGGTAGCGTTGGACAGTGGTGTGTGTAATGGCTATATTCTGAACAGATGGCGCATGCAAATTTGGTTCACAGTCCTTTGTTATTTGTGTTATGTGAGATAGCAGAAATAATGGAGGAAGTGACGAGTGGTGGTGGTGCTCAAGGGAGTTGGATGAGATTACATAATTCGGGGAGAAATGGGCATTTGTTGGTGGGGTGTCCATTTTTATCGCATAGTGCATAAGGAGGTTGGACACGGGGGGGAAGTGGAGTTGTGGGTTCCTTCTTATTTCGCCTGCACCCATCTGTAGCAGGGGGGTTAGTGAGTGGGGGTGTAGGGGGTATGGTGGGAGTGAGTATGAGAATCTGCATCGGGATTCCTTCTATTTGGGGAGGGAGGGATGGTTGAGGGACCCTCTCAGGTGGATGTAAATGCCAATCTGGGATTTCCAGCACCATATTAGGAAGGGTAAGCGTTGCACCGACCTGGAAATCTTGTACACCTGATGGGGGGTAAAAGAAAGGGATTTGGGTAAGGGCTTGGGGGATTGTTTCCCAAAATGATATTTGGCCTTAGGAAAGATCATGAATGGGTTGAGCTGAATTAGTTCCAGGGGATTCCTGAGGGAGAAGTTCTGCAACTAGTGGGACGTCAGGGATGAAAGAGGCCTCAGTTGAAGGGAGGTTAGTTTCAGTTGTCGTTCCGTTGGAGGATACAACACATACTTGTGCAGAGGGATGGAGGAGCGGTGGTGCTCCATGGTAGGTCCCTAGCAAGGATGGGTCTTTGAAGATTCCAGGGCCCATCTCAATGAGTGGATAGGCATCGAGATTAGTGTGGATACAAGGGAGGATGTTATCGATGTTGGATGAAGGGTTAGGATCGTAATGTGATACTTGATCGATGGTAATGATCTTTCCATTATGGGGAAACATGATGGTTCAGAATACAGAAGAGGCAACGAACTTCATAGCATACATGTAGCTATGACCGAACAAGATATTGTAGTCGAGCGGGGCGTCAATAACCTCAATGTCAATCAGAACGATTTTTCCCCCGAGCTTGATGGGGACATTTTGGAAGAGTCCTTCGGGGGATGAGGGTCTGCCATCGTAGGCTCTTAAGGTAATGGCATATAGTATGAGTTACGGGGAACCAAGTTTCTGCCATATGGATTTGGAAATGATGCAGGTGGATGCACCTTCATCAATGATGCAACGATGAACTGTAATGTTCCAAATTTTTACAGGGATTTGAAAAGCGATAAGAGTAGGGAGGCGAGGTTCTCTGCTGTTGAGGTCAAATGTGATGAGTTAGGTATCGGCTGGGTCGACTGCTCCCAGAGTGGAAAGTAAGGACTTCCACTGGGTGGCAAAATTTTGAAGGACCTCTAAGACTGACATGGCAGCTGGGGATTGTGCCAAGTCATTGACCAAACTATAATTATGAGCTACCCTATCTTGAGGATTGTGGACATTCCTGCACAATGGGATGCGAGGAATACGAAGGGAGGTTTCAGTATTAGGGTGAGGAATTATGAGAGGGGGTCCTGTTATGACTGGAATTTCTTTTGAGGATGTGGGAGTGGATTCAGGGGGTGTTCTATACTGATTACTACGTGTTTACATAAGAACTTATTCCTCACTGGTAAGGAGGATAGTGTGATCGACAGAGGTGCCTGTATTGGGATATTGTCCCAACTATGGTGGGGTAGGCTACATGTCTGGTTGGGTATTTATGACCCCTTGGTGTGGGATGGGGTTTTGTAGTATAGCTGGGGGTGCTTGTTGTACATATGGTTGTGAGGCCTACTGAGGTGCAGGCGATGCTGGGGGACATGGTCCATTCACATAATATTTCATCCATTTAAAGTCAGTGATTTGGGAGAAATGGTGAGTATAGTGACAAAACTCACCACAAAGGGCACAAGGGAAGGTGGTCCTAACATTGTTGTTGTTCCTTCCTTGACGTTTGTTGTTATTTCCCCCTTGGGGGTTTTGGTTCCCCTGGTTTTGGTTGCCCTCGGCAGACTGGTTCTGCTGGGGTTGGTTTTGGTTTCCTCTTGGTCCCGGATTATTATTGTTCCAATTTTTTCCTTTCTTTCTGGTATTGTTCGATTGATGGGGTGGATTTTTAGTGTTCAGATCAAAATTTTGATATTGCTAAATGGGAGAGGGTTGAAAACAATTAACACCAACATGTGGTGTTCCTTGTGGTGGAGCCATAGGCTGTGGGGGGGCATAAAATGGAAAGTACGAATTATGTTGAGGCGATGCTCCATAAGGTACATAGGAGGGCATGGCGCTTTCACTAGTACTTAGGGTATAGGTCAGGGTAGAGGAAGTACCGACACTTGGTTGGATAGGTGGGTGGTTTAGGGGTGCCGATGGGGGTCCACTTATGGGTGGAGGCAAGGAAACAGAGTATGGTTTTTGATAAGGTGGAGGAGGATAATAAGGGATTCCTCCATATGCCCGCAGATATTGAGGTGAACCATACATGGGTGGTTGTGGAGGCGGTGGGTTGTGGTGTGTAGTGTTACCAATCAATCTGTCTGCTGAGTGAGACATCCCAGGTTTTTCTTGGCCAAATGGCATGGATTTTGGGGTGTCTGGGAGTACCGTGTAGAGGTATCTAGATTGGGCGTAGATGAGTTCAAACTATTGGGTATTTATAATGGCTTCTTCTTCAGTTTGGGGGAAGGTGGCAACCACATTTTGGCAAGGAGGGAAACAAGTGATTTGAGGAACCAATTGAGACACTGTTGGGGGGTAGCGTTAGCTTTGCAAAGGCTATGTCGCCGACGCCATTTGTGGATGTGGTCGGAAATATGTGTAGAGGAAGTTTGTTTGAAATCTGAGATTAGTTCAAGGCCATTGTGATGACGAATGGGTAATTGAAAGAAGGTCAAAAATGCTTTGGCCAAGAATTCAAAAATAACGCGGGACCCAGATTTTTCTTCGACATACCATTTGGCGGATGGGCTAGTGAGTGTATGTTGAAATAACCTTAATCAGATGGAATCATCCATGATACTGTTCGAAGAACACCATAGGTAAAATGTCATGATATGGTTGGCAGGATCATCTCTTTCTTTTTCTTCAAACTTGGGGATGTCTAAAGGGAGTTTGGTAGGCATTGCAGGCCATACGGGGTTGTGCAATATGGGATCATTGGTGAGTTTAGTTAGATACGGTATGTTGAGGGAGGCTAAATATGGCATATGGGGAGGTGGCGTAGGATTAGTTTCGGCCATAGTGTGAGTGTTCTGAGTACCTGACCCTTGGAGGGGGCTAGGTGGGTTTGTACTTCCCCCTTGAGAGGAAGTTGGCCCCCAACTTCCATGTAAAGGAGAGAGAGTGGAGGGTGGACCTTGGGAATTGGACCCAAGTAAGGTGGAACCAAGCAAAGATGATACCAAGATAGTGGCACTCAAAGGAGTGTGAGAAGGTGGAGACAATGAGTTTTCAAGACTAGGAACTCCCCCTAGAATAGGAGGGAGGTTTAGCAAGCGTCTGGAATGACAGGGGTTCAGTGGGTCCCCTATGATGTCCGACTAGCTGAGTGAATGTGTGAGAATGGTGGTGAGAGCAATAAATAAACAAGAGCCTTTGTTGCAATTTTTGAACTTTACACGATATATATCCAAATCAAATGTAATCAGAAGTGCATCATACATAAAGTGTTTTGATTAAAGAAGCATATATGTGGATAGGTGGATTTTTTCTACATGGGGGAACAAATAAAACACATGCTCGTGTCCTAAAAGACATAACGTCCTTCCTCTCAAAATAGCACTGGACCTTCCAATAGCACTCAAAAGTGGGGTCTAAAGCCACCAGAAGAGGAACTAGTGAAGGATAAATCAATCAATTATAATGAGGGGTAGAGAGGGCATATCCCGAAAGAGTTGGTGATATTTCCCGATAGCCACACAAAATGCGATAAAGGTGCAATTGCAGCCCACAATTGCCACTTGGGTAGATGTCCTAAAATTTGGTCACTAGGTACCTCGGTCAAAGTACGACATTTAGATTTTTGACCTAAGAAATGGGTCACGGGCTGGATCCCATCTAAGAGGTGGGTGCCTCAAGGGGGGACACACAGAACAACTGGACCTCAGCCTTCAACCCTTCACGGGTATCTCCCTGCCTTATGGTGTTAGGATAACTTGACTTGGAGGATTTAATGTTCCCTATTTGACAACTTCTATTGTTTTGAAAATGTGAGAACCAGACAACAGGGATTTATTTGGATGCCTATCCCCAAAATCCTACCTAGACTAAAAGATTTATTTTGGCACCTCTTGTGGAGGAAAACTTAGTGAGTTTTTAGAAAAAATTGAGATTTGGTTGTTTGAGAGATTGGGGGTGTGAGCCAATCTCATTGAAATTAAGTGGGAGTGGATAGTTTCGTCAAGAAAAGGGGTGGGGTGTTTCAAAATCCTTTTAGAGGAAACTTACTTCAACCTCCACATTTCAAGAAGAAGACTATATGAGTGAGAAGTGACTTTTGTGTGTGAATGAGTGAAAGTGTGCCAATTTTTAATGAATCAGGTGTCCCCTTGCTGCATGTGGACTTCGCTTGGTCCTTACAAGTCTTTGATTACCTATTTAACTAAATGTCATTGGTACAACCTTGCGGAATTCAAAATTCCCTAGGAAGCTAGCATGTGGACTTGTGGGTCCTTTACTATTCCTTTAACTCCCTAATGTGATTTAATCTAAGAAAGCTTTGAAACTATCCTAGATTGTGATCATGTGGGCATGTATGGGCCCGTTACAAAACCTTTAAACTTCCCTAGTGATTTAATCTAAGAAAGTAAATTTCAACACTATCCTATCTTTGTAGCATGTGGGCATGTATGGGCCCATTACAATCTTGAGATGTGCTTGAAAAATAAACTAAGAGGAGTCCCGAGGGGGCTATTGTCCTCTCCTAAAGATTTTATCTTTTTAAGGGAGATGAAATTGTCTTTCAACCTCTTTCTAATTTTCAAGATCACTTTGGAGCGCGAGAGAAGAGCATACTCAATGTTTGATATCCAATTTCTAGTCCCAATGTAAGTTTTATATGTAATGTAGAATGATTCCAATTTTTAGTCAAAGCAAGCCATCCATGTGGAAAAATAAAAAGAAAAAAGAGGAAGAATAATGATTTTTAACCCCTAAGGGCCTATGTGTTTTGACTAATCCCCTTATATGAGATGGAATGTAAGTGTGGTGCAGATTACAACATGCATGGAATCACCTTTAAGAAGGCTATGGGCCTTCAACATATCATAAAAAGCTTACAATGTGTGATTTTTTGCACAGGTGCGCGGGTTTCAGACTAGACAGAGGCGTTCTGAGCACCAATGCACAAACCGAAAAAGATTTTTGAGCACAAGTGCACAGAAGGCGTGGAGTAATGCAGTGATTTTGGCGCATGTGCACATGATGTGCTACTGTGGGCCAATAAATTCGTGCACAATTGTCACATGGCTGTGAAGAAAATCTCGGATGGAATTCTCTCTACTCAGCTTTAAATTTGATGTTTTGCAGGTCGTTTTGGGCCAGTTATGGTACATGCAGGTTAATTAAGTAAACATAAGAGCTAAAATAACCCAAATGGGGTAGGAAATTGATACCTTTCCCTAGTGGAGTCGCCAATCTGTTGCACCTCTTTTGTCACCTAAATGAGAAAAACATAGGTGCTTACAAGCTTAGTTGGGTTAGCTAAGCAAGACAACAATAAAGGAAAGGGTTAGAAGAATAAACATAAAATATTAAGCTAAGAATTAAACTAGGAAAGGAAAAAACAACTAAACTATTGTGCATAAGGACATAAGAACAAGAAACAAACAAGACTCATGTCACCAATGAAAAGGATTGTATTAGTGAAAAGAAAACACCAAAGAGAAAGGGGACTTTGGGTCCCTTCTTTCTCCAAGGGAGGGCTCTTGGACCCCCAATATTGAGCTCTTATTACAACTTGGAAACTTGAAAGAAATGGTGAAATAATCCCAAGATAACCCACTCAAAAGGTGATGTGGATTTCCCAAATGGAATGGTGCTAGTATGCTCTTGATAAGAAAAGAGGTTTCCCCAAGAGAATAGTAGCAGCATAACCTTGCAAATGAATTCCTTGAAAATGTAGTGCACCCATGGCCTTGTTTTATAGTACCACTTTGAGGTATTGTGCAACCAACTTTTAATGTGAAAAGGGGTTGTTTAGGGCACATTTAGGTCTTTGACCAACCACCCATCCGGATCCAACCGAGATTTGGATGTCAAATCAACTTGGAAGCTGAACTAGAAGTGGGTGGGAGGCCGACCAACATCATAAATGCGTCGTTCTCAGGTGTGCACGGCTTTTAGCATCCACAGTCGTGCATCGTGCACATTTGCGCTTTTCCTGCGTTTCTTGATGGCACATGTGCACGCACACCCTGTGTAGTCATAGGACATCTTGATTTTATAACTGGTTGTATAGTTTTGGACCTTTTGGAAATGTTTTTTTGGTAATTTTGGTCCATGGGTGGACTAATAGCTGTTTGAAGATGCTGGATTCCTGTAACCATTTGCGGATGAAATTTCAGTGATAACAATAGGTAAGGGGTGATGACTAATAGGGGTTAAGAATTGGAATGGTTAAGATTATAGAGGTTATAAGGGTTATGTATTAGGAGCTATAGTTGTTAAGGGTTTAGTGTTTGAGGTTACATATTATATTGGATAATTTATTCAAATTATAGGGCTATTTAGATTATGGGTTAGATTGGGGGTTACACATTATAGGGGCTATAGGATTTAAGGGTTAGATTTGATAGAGGTTTTAAGGGTTAGTTTTTAAAAATTTCATATGTGTTTTAGGTTAATTATTCCATTTACAATTTATTAAAGGTTTAAGGTTATAGGAGTCATAGGGTTAGGGGTACTGATTGTGGATAATGGTTATAGGGTAAAAATTCATAGGGGTTATAACAATTAGGAGTTATATGTGTTATTCAAAGTAACAGTTAGGAGATGTATGTGTTAGAGTTTAGGTATTAGAATTAAAAAGTTTAGGTGTTATAATTATAAAGGTTAAAGGTTAGAATAATAATATTTATTGGGGTTAGTTGTCTAAGATTATATAGGTTAAGGGATAGGTGTTATATCATTATTTTTTGTGTTAGTGGTTAAATGGGTTATGGGTTACAAGGGATTTTGGTTAGGGGTAATACGGGATCAAAGATCACTCACACATCGACCACTCTATATATCGACCCATCTTGTCCTCGTTTCGTTTTAATTTTCTTGGTCGAATTTTAAAGGAAACATCTATTAAAAGACATTAATATACTAGGGATAAAGTACACGATGGGCAACAATGACCTATGAATGGGGCCAACGTTGAAAGTTTTTCAAAATGTTTCTTTACACTAAAATTTGACATGGATTAGGGTTATAATGATTAGGGTTGACAAGGATTAGGAATTGTGAGTTATAGGGGTTAGTATTTTGGGGTTATATCCATTACAAGCTAGTAGTAATATGGGTTAAATAGTTTTACAAGGGACATATGGTTTATGCCTTATGTGTTATAGGGATGAATGGCGATAAAGGTTAATGGTTATGGGGCTATGGGTGGTAGCGGATAAAGGTTAGACAATAAACATGGTTATATAATGGTTGTAGTTTTAAAATATCTTAATGCAATGGGTTAGAGTTCTAGGGTCTTGGACTTATTTGGGTTTAAGGTTATAAGGGCTAGGGATTAGTGGTCAAGGGGTTAGGGACCATAAATATTAGATGTTTAAATCATTAGGGGTTATAGGTGTAAGGATTTATAGAGGTTATATAGTTAGGATTGTAGGTCTTCAAGGTTATTATGGGTAATGGTTAGGGTTTCTCTGTATTACATTTTGGGTATAAAGGATAGGTTTTGTGGGGATTAAGTGTTAGGTATTAATGCAATTATAAAGGTTAGGTTTTATAAGGGTTAATAAAGTTTATGTGTTTATGGATATATGAGTTGGGGGTCATAGGTTATTGCATGTGTTGTAGGGGTTAAGTATTCGATTTGATAGAGGTTATACATGTTAGGTAATAAAAGGGTTATATTGTATTATATATTATATCATTTACAATTTATAGGATATGGGTTTGATGTTCTAGGATTCATAGGGTTATAGATCAAAACGACTCCCACTTATTCTACACCTCTCAAGTCATTTCGATACAAAGTTGGAATATAGTCAATCTCAACAAGGTCTTCTTTCCCTTCTAATTCTGCCAAGCTCGTTCCCTTAGATGTGGTTTCTCTAGATAATAGCTAGGGACAATGGGAATCTAATTAATCCATTCATGTGTGTCACTAATTAGATGATGAGGCATTTGGCTACCTTAAGAAAGTCATAGTTACTCCCACCGCTTACCCGTGCTTGGTTGAATTTATTCACTTTGACATGCAGAAAAATGTGCATAAATCACACTGCGTCAGCATCTGCAGGGACCATCACAATGCTTTGTTTTAATTAAACAATCATATTCCCCTTGTTCATACTAGTTTTGACAAGGTTAATTAATATATATATATATATATATATATATATATATATATATATATATATATATATATA
>JZKD02S1673404.1:714530-732250 GCA_000966675.3 Picea glauca
AAAAATATATATAGAAAAAACAAAACAATAAAACTAAAAACAAAAAATAATACACAATCATTCAAAAATCGCCCACGCTCTACATTCACAAATTCCCCCGCGCACATAGCAACCAGAGAACAACCCTAGCTAGCTGATGCATGAGATCAGCTACCCAATCTGACCAAATACTGCATGTAGGAGTGGAGACAAAAAGCTGAGAGAACCCTATCTAGCTAAAGCCCACATGTAGGAGTGGAGTCATCGACAGAGGTAGAGGACCGCACCCTATCCAGACAAACCCATGGAGATGACGCAAAATTTCATGGAGAAACCCGTGGTATGCAACCCTCCTTTCTAAGTAATGTTTTTGGGTATTAGAATTCCTCGATTTTGTGTCTGGATATTGATGAGTGAATTTCTATACAATCTGTTTGATAAACTAGGGATAAACTATGAATTTGTATACAATATGTTGGATAAAATAGGGATAAACTAGGGGTGGGGAGATTGAGAATGTATTTGAAGGTCAAATATCGATTTTTCATTGAACCCAATGTAGTAATTAAAAATGCTCAAACCTGCATTATGGGAGTTTCGACATCAAAAGTTATTGAAGTCATTGACCTTGTATATGGAGGGAAAGAATATACAACTATTTTTTAACACCCTCGAGGATGAAAAATGAAAGAAAAAATTTCCCTTGACAAATACAAAATTAGTTTCGAAGGCTTGGGGAAAAATATTGCCATTCCATTCGACCCAATACAAGGTGAACCTTGTCTAAACTAGTCAAATATGTAGAAGATAGAGAAGTAATCAATAAAATCTATCATGTTACTCAAGATGTAGAAATTGAACTTGATATCAATGGAGTATTGTAGTTGAAGAGGGTTTGTCTACTAGCTAAGGATTAGATGCAAATTTATACTATTGGCAACTTGAAAATTATGAATTGAGATCAAGAGGGTGGTGGAGGATCCAAAATATTCCTTTTTCTCGTGACAAAAATATTGAGATTAATATCCTTTTTATAGCATAGCTAATCATTGACAAATTGGTAAGGATGATAAGACTAATCTAATAACAACCACTCTTTTGGTTAGATTTACCCACTTTAAGCCCCATTGTTGCATTCTTCTCTTGATTTTTTAGACAATGTGTTTCCAATCTACTACTTTTGGATTTCTTAAAATTAATCCCATGTATTCAAATGCTATCCAATTTAGAAGATAAGGGAACTCTAATATTCTAGTTATGGATTGTAGTTGTTGGGGAGAGGTGTTCCACCCATACACATGATATTTTCCTTTGAACATGATTGCCTAACACATTCATGAATTGATCCAACACTAGATCAAATATCTCAACTATTATTGTTGATTCTCTCCACATGACTAAGGTATCATCAACAAAATGCAAAAAAATTATTTCTTTAGCTCCTTTGACTATTGAAATTCCCTGTAAGTTTTGAACTATTTGCTCTTGATCTAATCGTCTACTTAAGGAATCCACTGTTATGATGTAGAGTGGTGACAACGAGCTACTTTAATTATATATTTTTCACTCTAAAAGAAAGAGGTGGTCTTTCAGTTCACCAATGAGGTTATTCAAGGACAACCAATGCAACCCTTTATCCAAATAATAAAGGGCTAGGTTTGTAGGGAGTTATGGATTAGTGGGTTAGCGGTTATATGAGGATGTTATGAGTTATGATTCGATGAGTTAGAAGGTTATGGGGTGTGGATTCAAGGTCTAGGTTAGGTTATTACTAGCACATTAACCCATATCCCCCTTGGACCTAGTCAATCTAATTAACACATGACTAACCATTTACTTGAGAGGAGAATGGTCACCAACAAGATGCATCGATTAGATGTGTGGGTAAGTAAATAGGTTAGGTGCATTGATGATTTTGTTTATAGGTGTGTTAGCACTTATGTTTGTGGTTGTGTGGGCTAGGTGTATAGTAATTATATGCATAAGTACCCCAAACCACCACACATGCCTTACATTAGGAATCTTTAGCTTACAAGTGAGATATGACCATTATTTCAAGGATTGTCACACCAATGATGGTTATCAATGCCTATGCCATGGTACAATGACAAATTATAAGGTATTAGGCCATGACATTTTTCTTTGGCACTCATGGGCCATGTGTGGCCCCATAAACCATTACATGTCATGCTTAGAGAATATTTCACCTGTAGAGATTAGGGCATAGTTTGGGAAAATTAGGCCATAACATTTGTCTTTGGGAATCAAAAACCATGCATGGTGTCTCGAGCCACCTCACAAGACATACATAGGGAATCTTTGGCATGTGAGTAAGTTGTGGTGCCCATTTTAAGACTTGTCATAATAGGGATGGTTTTTTGGGCCTATTCCATGGTCTAAAGTCAAAATATAAGATCTGTAGTCCATAAAATTTTCCTTTAGGGTTCATGAGCCATGCATTGGACCATAAATCAAAATTAAAGCCATATATAGGAAATTTTTGGTTTGTAAGTGGGATATTGTGGCCATTATGAGATTTGTAACATCAAGGATGTTGCTTTGGGCCTAGTCCTTGGACTAGGGTCTAAGGCCATAATAATTACCACTCAAGATCATGGGTCATGTGTAGTGACCTAAACCACCACATAGACCCTACATAGGGAAGATTTAGCTTATAAGTGAGATATGGTCACCATATTGAGGATTGGTGCATTGGGGATGGCTCTTGGTGCCCATGTAATAGTTGAAATCCAAAAGATAGGGTCTAAGGTCATAAAATTTGTCTCTAAAATATCATGGACATGTGTGGTCCCTTAGGCCATCACACATGCCCTAAATAGGGAATATATGGTTCATGAGTTCAATATGGTGTCCATTTTAATGTTTTGTGATCTAGGGATGGTTCTCGTGGCCTAAGCCATAATCAAGGGCTAAAATTGAGGGTGACCTTAGGTTATATCATTTATCTTTGGTGCTCATGCATCATGTGTGAGGGATTGAGCCACCACAAAGGAAACATACAAAGAATATTTGCTATATGAACAATATATGGTACTATCCATTTTGAGGTTTGACATAGAGATTGTTCTTATAGACTATGTTGGACAACTGAGAGGGGGGGGGGTGAATCAGTTGTTACTGTGCTTAAACAATTATTCCCATTTTAAACTCTTTATAGAACACTCAATGATAATCACAATAATGCAGGGAAGAAAGCAGTAGAATATTCAACATCAATCACACACATGAAATATACAGAGACAGATATTTCCTGAGGAAACACATAAAGGGAAAAACCTCTTCTTCTTGATATTATAAGTAATCTTTATTTTCTATACACTATCATTCTTATGAGATCCAACTCCTCTTGAGGCTACAACCTTTGTTTTATAAGCAACAAATTGCTGAGAGCACCAACTCTCTGGTTTCTCTAGCACCCACTAGAAGGAAGCACCAACTCTCTGAGTGTTCCAACACCAACTTGATGGAAGCACCAACTTCCAGTCACATAGGCACCAACCTGTATAATAGATAACAATAGTTCTCCCTTCCACCACCCTACCACCCTGGTTTTTCTGGCTGCAACTAGATGGAAGATACAACTCCCTGTGTTCAAGCACCCACTTGAAACTTTGAGGACACCAGTCCTCCCTAGCACCTCCCTACCACCCTGAAATATAAATCTTTGATTTTTTCAATTTATCACAGTGATACAACATTTATCTATGACTTACTAGTCTGATCATTGTTTTTCTACACTGCTTTGCTCTTCCTGCATCAGTGTCTCTCTGCTCGCATACTGCTCTTTATGTTCTCCTATGTTTTTATGCTCTGAGCGCCATGTCACCTCTTTGCGCTATGCCTCTACATGTGCTTCATTGTGTCACTCTTTTTCCCTAAAGTTCATTCACTGCATCTCTTCCTTACGACTTCATAGCTAACCAACAGACTTCGTTGATTCTATGTTTCTGCATATTTTACTCAAGTCAAGTCATCTACCTGATCATCATGGAAACTCTTCATCTTATTTGGTGATTCTGCACTGTGTGTTCATCATCAGTGAGAATTATGATGAGATTACTTAGCTTCTCTGGCAGTCGAAACTCTTCATCTTCTCTGTTAGTTAAAGCCAGTCAATTATGGATTCTTTGGCTTCTAAGCCCCCTCCTTCACGTGATCACTGGCGGTGACCATACGCCTGGGCTTAATGAGTGCTTGAGCGCTTATCACTTCAACGACCATGATTCATTCTCCTAAAATGGATGATTGTCGTAACTTCAACACTTTTTCCTTCAGAACTTTTGGGTTTCAAACCTTTCGAAATTTCTGAATTAGAATTCCCGAATAGGTCAGACAGTTCACATTACATCTCAGAACCAAATTAATGGTTAGCATTAATCCTTACAGTCATCCTTCATTTCTTAATCCAACGACCAAGACTTAATCAAACATTGATATGTATGGCCACCTTTTACTCGATGACTTTGTCTATTATGATTACTCTATCCTTCCATTATATTTTGATCAACGGTTGATAGTACACCTGACATCATATAAACGGTCGACATCTCCTTCAGGTCTTTGGACTTCGGAGATTTCAAGTCTCAAACCTTTCTTTCCTCTGTACGTTAATCTTCTGGAGTTGACAAGCCTCTGATGTGTGTCCCTCTTGGATTAACGGTCAAGATCTCCTCGATTCTACGGACTTCGGAGATTTCAAATCTCAACCCGTTCTTTCCTCTAGAGTGATCACCTACTGAGTCAGTCATAAGACGATGGAGACCGCTTGTTGTTGGTTAACGTTTTCACTTACACTATCCTTCCACTGTAGTAGATCGACGGATGAGACCGCTCCCAAAGTGATCTTCAGATCGGACGTCTCGTGTCCACTTCAGGTCTTCTACATTCGGGACTTCAGGTCTTTGGGTGAGTATTGGTGGTAAAAATCCCGAAGAAAAAATCTCAGAGTGATGTAACTCTTATGTCACTCGATGATGTGTCACGAGCCAACTTCCATGTGTCACTCAGATTTGTGATTTGCATGTACCTAAAATGTTGATTTAAACTTGACACTTGTCATTCTCTAACTGTTCCACGTGTCCTTGCTGACGTAGACTGCTGATGTGGACTTCTGACATGGTCTACCTCTATGCCCTTTTTCTTATGTGGTCTGCTGCCCAACAACCTTGATCCAACTGTCCTCATTTGTCTTCCAAATTTGACAATCCTTATTCATTTTAGATTTCCGAGCTTTGGGTATTTCATATTTTAAACATTCCGAAGCGTAACCTCCTTATGAATTTAAACCCAAAATAAATGTTGTTTATCGATTAGGATCTTAGATCGACAGCTTGATCTGTCAGCGTTGCGACTCTGCCAGCTTATCCTGTCCTTCCACTTGAAAGTAATCCAATGACTGACGAGAATTCACATAATCGAAGTCTCAAATGTTTTTCTCAGTTATCCTGTCCTTCCATTAAAAAATGATCCAATGACTATGAAGTTTCTTAAAACAAATCCACGATCAAGAATGATTGTGTAACCACAATCTGCGAGTGTTTTAACTCGTCACCCAAGTCTGCAATGGGAAGCTGTGTGATATTGGTGAGTTAACCAAAATCGTTGATCTTAGAAGATATAAGATTGAATGGTCCTGACTAATTGCGAGATGGGAAAAAGTGAGATGTTTAATTCTCCTTTCAATCTCCGCAATTCATCCCTATTGTATATTTGGCGATTGCGCATCTGACGATCACGATTTAATATGACTTAAACACATTGTTTGATGGATCAAACACAGTCGTAGATATTCGAAGCTATGATATCTAACGAACTAGACAGATTGCGGGAATGCAATTGGAGATTAGTTTAATTCAGCTTTCGTTCCCCGCAATGCATCCCTATCGTTGATCTGGCTTGTAGATCCGACGATCTCGATTTGATCTGAGTTTTATTTTCCATCTCTTCTTAGATTTTGATCTTCATTTGTTAGCTCTCCTGAGATTTAATATCCATTTTCTTCCTTCTACTCCGCCTTCTATTCTTTCCATCAATGACAAGCACACTCATTCCTGCCAAATCTACCAACAATTTCCCCCTTTGGCATTGATGGAAACCCTCAAAGGCTACGCTAGACTTCTCGGACCTCCAATTGTAGCATCTAGACCATTCCTTTTCTTCCTCTTTGAGATCAATGTCAAAGAAAACATGCTCCCCCTGAGCTGTTGCAGTACTTTTCGGAGGTATCATATATTCAACCAGTACATACTCCACCTGATAGGATGGACTCACTTAGGTGAGAGTAGGGATGACACCCAAATTTTGACAAAGATATTCAAAAGGTGTCTTGGCTAGGGGTTTAGTAAAGATGTCTGCAATTTGTTCTATGGAAGGAATACAATTAAGCTGAACAACTCTGTTTGTAACCTGCTCTTTGAGAAAATGATACTTTATTGGGATATGTTTCGTCTTTGAATGGAGAAAAATATTCTTCAAGAAACTAATGGCACTGGTGTTATCATAGTGAAGTGGAATTGGATCAGTATAAGTTACCTTCAAATCTACAAGATTTTGTAACATCCATAAAATCTGAGTGCTGCATGTGGCAACTGCAATGTACTCTACCTCTATAGTTGATAATGAGATAGATCCCTACTTTTTACCAAGCCATGCTACTAACAAATCACCTAAGAAGAAAGCACCTCCACTGGTTCTCTTTCTCTAATCCAAACAATTTTCCCAATCAACATCTGAATATGCAGTTAATTGTAAGTTATGATTTCTAGGATACCAAAGACCATAAGTCATTGTACCCTTCAAATATTTGAATATTCTCTTGACAGCTGCTAAATGACTTTGTTTAGGGGCATCCTGATAATGACCTACCAGTCCAACAACCTACATTATATAAAGACGAGATGTTTTGATGTACATAAGACTGCCTATCATTGATCAACATGTTCTTTGATCAACATTAGGTGAAATATCATCTTTACTTAGCTTGCAACCAACCACCATAGGTGTACTGACAAGAGAGGAATCTTCCATATGAAACCTCTTTAACATCTCTTTAAAATACTGTTCTTGAGAGATAAATATCCGTGTAGAACTCTGATTGATTCATAAACCAAGAAAATATGAAAGTTCTCTTATCATGGACATCTCAAACTGAGTTTGTGTTGAATTAGAAAACCACTGAACTGAAAGGTCATTATTGCATCCAAATATAATGTCATCTACATAAACCACAACAACTAATAAATCAACACCTTTAGATTTTATATATATATTACTGTCAACAATACCTTTCTTGAACCCTTTTGCCTAGAGAAATTTGTCTAGTCTGTGATACCAGACTCGTGGTGCCTGTTTCAGTCCATATAATTCCTTTTTCAACTTACATACATAGCTAGGATTATCTGTCAGTGAGAATCCTTCAGGTTTCTCCATGTATACTTCTTCTTCTAGGTATCCATTAATAAAAGTTGACTTACCATCCATCTGATATACTTTAAAGTTCTTATGACATGCATAGGCCAAAACCATTCTGATGGATTCCAATCTTGCCACTGGTGCAAAAGTTTCATCAAAATCTTGTCCTTCAACTTGTGCATACCCCTTACAAACCAATCTGGCTTTATTCTTAACAATTTGTCCTTGTTCATTTATTTTATTCTTAACCACCCATTTGGAGCCAATTACATTCTTACTTGCAGGTCTTGGAACAATCTCCCAAGTATTGTTCTTCTCAATCTGATCCAGTTCCTCATTCATTGATTTTAACCAATATTCATCTTCACTGGCTTCACTGAAGTTCTTGGGTTCCACCATGGATATGAAGGCTATATGTGATTGCTCAGTGTTTTTGATTATCCTTCTCCTAGTTTGTACACCGTTGTCTTTCTCACCAATTATCTGACTTGCATGATGATTCTTTTGAGTAATCCTGGAGGAAGGATTTGATGTTGTCTGCTGATTTGAGTCTGCCTGAGTATTTTCATCTTCATCTGACTCAAAGTCTTCTTGTTCTGATTCTTGGACCTATTCAACTTCAACTTCTACTATATCCTCTATTGTTGATTTA
The DNA here is from genome assembly GCA_000966675.3 of Picea glauca. NCBI lineage: Eukaryota > Viridiplantae > Streptophyta > Pinopsida > Pinales > Pinaceae > Picea > Picea glauca. The sequence continues at coordinate 722,593 of JZKD02S1673404.1, forward strand.
GTATTGATCGCCTCTCTTACTGGGAATCCTTTATCAACTTTTATGTCAATACAATCAACCAATTTATGCAACCTCTTATTATAGAATCTATATCCTTTACTATTTGTATCATACCCTAAGAAGATGCCTTCATCAACCCTGTCATCATACTTGCCAAGGTTTTCATTATTATTCTTTATGTAGAACTTACTCCCAAAGACTTCGAAGTGTTTGATTATAGTGGGTATTTCATGCCACAGTTCATAAGGTGTCTTGTCACCATGTGGTCTAAGATAAGCTTTGTTAAGAATATGGATTACTGTGTGTATTTCTTTTACCCAGTAGGTTTGACCAATGTTCTTCTCATTCATCATTGACCTGGCCATTTGCTGAACTGTTCTGTTTTGCCTCTCAACTACTCCATTTTGCTATGGAGTTCCTGGGATTGTGTGTTCTCTTTTGATCCCATGTTTATCACAAAATTCCTTGAAGTCACTTGACATAAATTCTACTTCTTTGTCTGATCTTACAACTTTTAATCTGTTGCCTGTTTGATTCTTAGTTAAAGCCTTAAATATTTTAAATTTCTCAAATGCTTCAACTTTTTCATTGAGAAAAGCAAACCAAGTAAGTCTGGAGTAATTATCAATGATCAACATAAAGTAGTTTTCCTTCCCTATGCCTTCCTTTCTTGATGGTCCACAATTATAACCCTAAATTGCACCACACATGCTGACCTGACATCAAACCATCTTACTTACTATTTTTTCCAAGCCAATACATAACAACTCTTCTTAAAAACACAATTTTTGAATATGTACACGCCTTGCATCACTACTGCCCACGTATGTACGCTAGTTGCACCACTACTACATGTGTACATACGCTAGCTGTGCCATTACAGCCCGCGTATACCCACAAAAGTTGCAAAAAATAAAAAGTTGCAAGTGATTCATTGAGATTACGGGATATTGGGTAGTTTCCCAACCAATGGAATTCCTATAGCCCATCACCGAACATAATAACCATCTTTTTGTCATATAAAAAGAGGTGTTGGGGTCTCATTCCAGAGAGAAATATAATAATAGTGAAACTTTGCCCATTTTTCTTTCCCCCCTTGCCCCAAGAATTTGCAGCCACATTGTGAGTTTTGAGCCAGAATTCCCTATTCTTTTCTTTTTCCTCATCCATAAGCCCATGCCCATTCTCTAGAGAGAAGTGTGAGAGAAGAAGGATACGTGGAAGCAGTTGGAGCTTGGGGAAGAGGAGCCCAAGACCGAGTTCGAGGAGCAGTAACCGATCTCATTTTGTAAGTAACTCTGTGAGATTAATATAAAGAAATACTTTTTCTGTCCCGCCATATGACCTGTTCAATATTCATGTTTGATTTACAGTTTGTTATGACATCTAACTCACTAATTTATATATAGAATGCATTTTTGTAGTTTCTTGTTTGTCTTTTGGTGAATGTAGGTCATCCTTGGGAGGAGATTTGTAGTTGAGAAGGGACCAAATGCATATGGATCGACACTGGATGCATACTTTAAGGTAAGACTATCAGATCCCTATACTTTGTACTTTATGCATGAATGTGGGGTGTTTTCGGGATAGTTGTTAAAAGTAGGAGACTTTAGACAGTTAGCTCTGCCTACACTTTAGAACCCTAGTGTAGTCCGTAGGGGGTTTAGACAGTTAGATATGACTGTTGGTTTTATTTTTTGAGAAGTTATAGAGGTGTATGCGGCCTGCAGTGGGTCTTCCCACATACATACACTCCCTACCTTTGGACAACCTGCATACATACGCAGGTTGCTTAAGTGTCATTAGCATGCATGTGTTAGGAATCCTTTTTCTCAAGAAGAGGCAGTCATTCTCTTCCCTAATTGAAGTCTGACTTCTCAGGGGTTTCTTGATTTAGTCTTGGTCTCTGTAGTTACATTCTTTGAGCCTAGGTTTGACGTCAGTTTCTTTATCTTTTAATGATTGATTGTGTTTTCGTTGAAAGAGTTTTCTTGATGAGTCTATGAGTATTTTTTGTTTTAGCCTTTGTGGTTCTTTTAGTGACTCCCTGCGATCCACAATAGACCTGAAGTCAGCTTCTTGGGTCTTGTATTGTCTTCACTTTTCCCTTTTACTTGATTTAGAAGAAAATAAAAGAATTCATTTTCAAGTTTCTTATTTTTGAAGCATATAAAAAAAAAGATTTCAGTTTCTTGTTTGGTTAAGTAGTTAGGTTAGTTGTCTTTACTTGCCAGGAAGAAGAGTGCTTTCTTAAGTTATTTACTAAATACTTAGGACTTTAAGTAGCTTGTAGTCGAGCAAAATTCAGTTTTGAGTTGTTCTTTTAAAATATCTTAGAAATAAAAGTTAGTTAGAAAAGTTGGTTAAAGAGTTTTCAATTTGCAAATCTTTGTTTGTTGAAGAAGAAGTAATTTTGTTTCCAGCTTTTGTTCTTCTCTTTCGTCTCTTTAAAAACACCATCAGTTTCATTTCCGTTCCTTTGAATTAAGATAAACCACTTAAAATTAACACTTAATTAAAATTAATCAAACTTTCATGTTTGTAGGGTCCATCAACTAGATTAGGCTAGAGCCTTGATTTAGGTTGGAGAGGAAACTCTTCAAGGCTATAAATAAAACATAGGAGTCTGTGTTAGGGAGTGAAAAAAGTCTAGTAACGTGGAAATTATCCGGGACACCCCTCTAACACAGGGGTTAAACGCGAGGTCGCGTGCGAAAAGGTAGCGGAGATAGCCCCTCCAAAGCCGGACCAATCATAGTGGAGGAACACATATGGAGGAATTATCTTTGGATTATGTTGATCACAGTTTCCACGGAGCTTCGTGGGTCTCGAATCCATTCGAGGTCCTCTTTTGTCTTCCGAAACACTTGATTTCAATACCGTCAATAGGTTTTGGGCTTGATACCTTGCTCATTGTGGTCACCCGACTGTCGACTATACCTGCCTGGTAGTTGTTCACGAGTTGGCAACCTAGTTGCCTTGATTTTAGGGACTTACACAGGTGACTGCGGGGGTATACCGTGGTACCTAGGGTAGACATCGGGCCATGCTTTGCAAAGTATACCCAAAGGGTGATTCCATGTTTGAGTTTCACTTGCACCGGTAAGTTTCTCTAGTGTTGGCTATTGTAACTATTCTTCCAACTAGTAATAGTGGGTTTCTTGCTGCATCTCATAGGAAAGTTTTCTAGTGTGTGTTTGGTATTCAATGTTAGAAAAGCCTTAGTGTGTCGTTGATCTTCTCACACAGTGGAAGATCAAGATATCCAACCGTCAAAAAGGATTTTGGGCCTATCGATGGTTAAGTTAGAGCCACCATCGCCTCCGTGAAGGTGAAGACTAGACCAACAATGGTCTTTTGAGGTGACTGGGCCACAGGAAACTATACCCGATCCATCTCTAAGAGGAGAACATTCATTTCCAGAGGAACAGACCATTTATGACCTTGGAGTGGAATCTCTCGGTCCATATAACTGTCTGATTACTGACTTGTAGGCAACACTTCTGATATAGCTTTCCCCTCCAAGGGTAATGCATCACAAGCATTAGATAATACTGAAAGCAGCGATGGAAGAAAATGCTGCTACTTCATCAGGGAGTCCTCATACTTCCTGTACGATTGCCACAACTGGGGGAATTTTTCCTCCTAACTCACCTTCGCAGTTCCAGGCCACTATGGTCTCGACCACCTCTACCTCGGTCAGTGGTCCGATTCCGTACATGGTGGAAATCACTGCACCATTTACGTAGAGTGAGATGGGCCCTCCATTTTCATATGGGATTCCAAACTTTGACATGAAATCGATCCTCACCTACTCTACCCTATAGACTTTGGGTTCAGGGGTAGAGATCTCTAACACTCCTCTACAAGAGTCTATGGGGGGCACCTCAGCCCCCTATAACGCTTTCCCTTATGACGGGGGTCATATACCTCCATCATCCCCCTCACTTGGAAGTGCTTCTCAGTAGCTCACCTGGCCGAACATGCATCATAGCTCATTCAAAATAGGTAGTCAAGCACCTTCTTCTAGTACCACACTGGTGGGTTCTTTGTCGTTCTCTTTGTTCGACGTGTTTGGTAACAATGAATTCTCGTCATCTGCTATATCGATCGGGGGCAACCCTGGTTTTGGATCACAAAATCCTGCGCAGGGTACTATTACTACATAGGGGACACACACTTCTCAAGGACCTTGAAATCCATGGTAGGGATCAGTTCCCTCGTCTGGGATGCTGACTAGGGGAAACCCCTTCCATGGTCAATGGAACCTAGGGCAAGGCTCAATACCTATGCCCGTCGGATCGATAGGGGGAAACCCTTTCCAGAACCTTTGGAACACAACGTTGGGAGAAATCCCTTCTCAACCCTCAACATCCTATTACGGGAGTCAAACGATGACGTCTCAAACAATGCAACATATGAATGCTAGCCTAGGCCATGGTTTTTACCAGAACCCGAGCCAAAAACCTAAATTTTCCTGGAAACCTAGTGCCAACCAAATCCCAGGCTCCTATCCTCCTGTACATACTAAAAAACCTAAGCTATCATTTTTGGAAACTTTTCATTTTCCAGACTTGTTAAGATTATTGAATGACCCAATCTGTCACGATCCACATTGGCCTGCTATGCCAACAAAGTTTCCCTCAAACATTCCAAAGTTTGAAGGCAAGCCTAACGAAGATCCAAGCGATCATGTGACCAAATTTCACCTATGGTGCTCATCCAACTCTTTGAGGGACGACTTCCTCCAGTTGCATCTATTTCAACGCACTCTTATCAGGAGTGTCGTGAAATGGTACATCGAGCTCAACTGCTCAAGATACTCTACTTTTGGTGAATTGGCAATGGTTTTCTTAAACTATTTTCAATTACCTGTGAGATACGATGCCGACACAGATCTGTTGGCCAACTTTGAGTAAACAAAGGCTGACCATATCTCTAATCACATCTGAGAATGGTGGTGTCGAAAGAGTTTGATAAAAGTACAGTTCCACAAGAATTCTTCCTGGAATGGTTCCTTAAGTCTTTGGTAACCCAGATATCCAAGGACATAGCAATGTCGGGGGTATTTTTAGAGGAAGAGGCGATAATGAGAGATCAATAGCTAGAGCTAATTTACTCTCAGTTTGGTTTTCTTTACGAAGTTTTTCCATATGTGCCATAGTCTATTCTTGATAAGACCAGACACAAGTCTAAACCACATGCTGACGACATTGTTGGTTCAACACAAGAAAAGCCCACTGATCCACTTTCAAACCAATTATAACAATTTGTGATACAACAGACAATGGCCATCCCAACTCCTAGATCGGATGCTCCCTCTGCTCAGATGTCGGATGTACACAACGTGCAATTGACAAACCCAAAGGCCAACCAATAGGCCAAAGGGAAGAAAAAAAAACAAAAGAAGGGTAAGGGGGATAAAAAACTGATCAATAATGCTGGTGGGGGAAACATAGAGAGAAAGAAGTCGAAGTATCTGTGCAACCTCTATGCAAAAGACCACCCGACTCACCTGTTCCCTTGAATCATGAAGGCCCAAAAGTTATTGGCGCAACAACAGCCTGCAGTGTTAACGAACCCATTTCCTCATGGGAAAAAAATTGACTCAAGCCTCTGAAAATGCGGATGGGGGCAGTTAGGGACCTCCTTCGTCGTTAATTAATCCCTTGACCTCAAATATATATATGTTGAAAGTTGAAGCTCACATAGCTACTAGGGCACATGATTACGAAATGCCAAGTACTACCAAAAAGGGTAAAGAACCAAAAACCCATCTGTTCCTCTCCAGATCGAGAGAATGATGGGTGAAACAATGAAATGCATCCTGAAAGGGGCGTTCAATAAGGATTCACATAATCCAAACGCAAGGGCCGCCAAAACTACTTTGTGGTGGAGGATTTGTCGCAAACCCCTTGTGCGATGTCTGCTTTGGAGGTCCTCCAGAGAAAGGCTCTGCTAGCCGCCTTAGGATCCATTGAGACATGTAATACATGAACTATCATGCTTGATACAACCAACTTGAAGACTCGTCTCCCATACCACATCACATTTCAGATAGTCATGGATCACCCCACGAAATATTCTACCGAAAATATTTTCCGTATGGTGGTTGATCACGGTGCCTCGACATGCGTGAAGTCGTTGGCTTGTTGGAAGGACATTGGCCAACCCGTTCTGTCTCCTTCACCTACTCTTCTTACAGATTTTGATGGTCATTCATTTAGACCACATGGAATCATTCATTCTTTCCCTGTTCAGTTAGGATGGAATACCGTGTGCATCGAAGTTGAAGTGGTCGATGTGCCTCTCAACTAAAACCTCCTATTAGGAAGGATTTGGACATATGCCATGCATGCAGTGGTTGCCATAGTTTTTTGGGTCTTTTTGTTTCCACATGAGGGATGAATCATGACCATTGATCAATTGTCCTTCTCCAGACACGACTTTTCATCGGGGGCATCCACAGTCCCGATGATTGATAACCTACAAATTGACGTTTTCAACGTGGGGGTTGGTTTGTGCCCACCTCTCATGGGTACTTTCGATTACCCGACTCCTTCTGGTGATGTCAAAATGATATCGGCTATCCCCGACCAGCCTAAGGCTAAAATATTTTCAGTGTCGTCGTTTCGCATGACTTACTTTAATGATCCATGGATTCTTCCTTCCCCATCAGCCACGATGGAAGGGACAAGGCACCATGACATGTCCATGCCCTTGTCTGTGGTAGAAGTTGCGTACTCTATAGTCCTGCAAGCTTCCACTGATGCCAATCTTATTCCCACACAGGAGTTATATCTAGTTCTCGAGCCTGCTTGGGCTCAAGGTTCCTTTGCCACTACCGATTCTTTAGACTTGGTCTTTCCCTTTGACGAGGCAATTTTAGAGGCATTGACTAGTCTGGACAAACCCTGGTATGATCTCTATCATAGATCACATTTCCTCCCAGAGTTAGGAATAATAGAGGCAGGAGAGTTTGTGTTGACTATGAATAGAGATAGGTCTTGTCCTATCAATCGTCTGGCCACGCACGCAGTTTATGCTGAGGGTAATATGGAAACCATCGCTAAAAATATACCGATAGATATCTATAGAACATCTGGTATTGTGGAGAATGTATTCGTTGGAGTAGACTATTCTCCCGAGGAGATTCAAATATATACATATTTATTTAAATAATTTCGTGATGTTTTTGCCTGGTCTTATGAGGAAATTCTAGGCATTGATCTAAGAATCATTGAACATGAGATTACGACTTACCCTGATGCCAAGCCGGTTCGGCATAAGCTTTGTCCGATTAATCCTCAGAAAGAAACAACTATTAAGGCTGAAGTAGAGAAACTACTCAAAGCTAGTTTCATCTAGCTCATTCAATTGACTCAATGGGTGTCAAATCCCATTCTGGTCAACAAAAAATAAGGAACAATTCTTGTATGTACGGACTTCCATGATTTGAACAAGGCCTGTCCAAAGGATAATTTCCCCACCCCATTCATTGACCAGATCATCGATGAATGTGCAGGTTATGAGGTCTTTTCTTTCATGGATGGTTTATTGGGATACAATCAGATATTGATTAAGCCCGAGGACCAACATAAAACAACTTTTATCTGTCCATGGGGTACATTTTCTTATCGGAAGATGCCTTTTGGCCTAAAGAATGTTGGAGCCACCTTTCAGTGGGCCATGTATTTTTCTTTCCATGACCTCAAACACCTAGTCGAGGCTTATCTCGATGAATATGTATCACGATCTCGTAAGAGAGCTGATCATCATATGCACCTTCGACTTATCTTTGAGCAATGTCGCTACTATCGAATTCTCTTGAACCCAAAAAAATGCAGTTTCTACCAGACGTCAAGTCTTCTGTTAGGTTTCATAGTTTCGACAATAGGGATCATGGTCGATCCTCTAAATTTTGAGGCAATACTTCAATTGCCTCCCCCATGCACACTCCCTCAACTTTAGAGTTTACAGGGAAAAGCCAATTTTCTTCGGTGTTTTATCACAAACTATGCCAAGATCACTAAAGGGTTTATGCGTTTACTGAATAAGGGAGTTCCTTTTCATTGGGACAAAGCCTCTTAGCACTCTTTCGAAGCGTTGAAACACGCCCTCACGTCTGCCCCTCTACTTCGGCCACCCAATTATAATAAATATTTCTTGTTGTATTTGGCCGCGACAGAGTTGACCATTGGTATGGTCTTGGTTCAGGAGCATGATTTGCTTGAAGAAAATGCCATTTATTACCTAAGTCAAGGCCTGGTTGGACCAAAACTCAACTACTTCCACGTTGAAAAACTTGCATTGGCAAAAGTACATGATTTCCAACGGTTCTGTCACTATATATTGTTTCACAAGACCACCGTCATTGCTGTTGTTAATCTGTTCCAATACGTTTTGACTTGACGTGTAATTGACGGAAAGATCAGTAGATATATTGTTATCCTCCAGGAATTTGACTTGGATTTTATGTCTGCGAAATCTAAAAAGTCGCTGGTCTTTGTAGAACTTATATTAGAACTTCCGGTCGAGTCAGGTGATGTTACGCCCGAAGAATCACCGATTAAAGGAGATATTTTTATGATTTCATCTTTGGACCCCTGGTATGGAGATATACTAGTCTATCTCTAGACTTTGAAGTGCCTCGCCTCTGCTTCTTGTGATGAGTGTCGACATATACGCTATCAGGCAAAAAATTATCTCATACTCAAAGACACTTTCTATCATGAAGAAGCATAATTCATGCTAAACGACTGCCACATTGGATCATGTGGTGGTCATTTGTATGGGTTAGAAACAACCCAAAATATTCTATGAGCCAGTTACTATTGGCCGACATTGATCAAAGATTGCATTGAATCGATCTAGAATTTCCACCCTTGTCAGATCTTCTCACTGAAGATGAGGGCACATCCTGCTCCCATGTTTCCCGTCATCACAGTTGGTCCCTTCACCAAGTGGGGGATTGATTATATTACATTCCACTGCCCTTCATTGAGGGGGCACCATTATATCATCGTAGCAGTAGACTACTTCACCAAGTGGGTCGAAGTTGTTATCACTCCAAGAAACCCTTTGTGGTTGCAGACCAAAGGTGCTTGGTAACTTAAGAAATGAATTTTTTTGTATTTTGTGAATGTGGATCAATGGGACAACTCAATATAGCTTATGGCATTCAAACATGAAAATGATAAACAAATAGACAGTGCTCTCAAAGATTGATTAATCAGCAGATAGCTTTAAAGTGGGTGAAGAACAGATTGTAACTAAACCAGTACAATGTAGGGTCTAAGAGACAATCAAGAGACTTATTATCAGGGTATGAGCTAAACAATGGGATAAAATCCATTCAAAGCTTGAAAACACAGATAATAATGCAGAAGAAAGATGGAAAGCTGACAATCAAAATTGAAATGAACCTGTGATCTGTATTAACATAAAAAAGTCTGAGTACAATAGCCAATTCCTCTATCTAAAATCGAACCCTTAGAGCTCCAAATGTCTTTGGATTTATAGCCTATTACAATCGGTTTTCAAATCCTAAAACAATGGATCTGATATTCTAAAAATAGAAAGTCAAAACTAACTCACAAAAGATAAGGAGAGATCTTCAAGATGAGGTCAACCTCTATCTTTTGGTCTTCAAACATTG
>JZKD02S1673404.1:741811-751826 GCA_000966675.3 Picea glauca
TGAATTGTTTTGCACAAATTGTTGCACACAGATTTATCTAATTGTGATGGTTTGTAAATCATAAAATTGTTGTTATTTTTATGTCTTGTTTGTCCTGTCGTTTATATTTGAAGAGCACAACTGCTTCTTGTTACGAGAAGTTCGTGGATAATCTGGTGCGGGTTTCCTCCCACCAAACAACTGAATCAACTACTGCATACAGGACAAACCTGAAGCGCTACTTCAGGTCAGTTCGTTATTTATTATTTGATAGTTAATTAGTTAGTATAATATAAGTAGTTTAGATAGATATATGTATAGTTTATATTTGTAGTTAGAATTATTATTTTAGTTGCTTAGCCTAGATAGTTTTTATTCTATTTCTTTTTCATAAAATTACAAAAATAAAAAAAATAATAGTTTCGCTATCTTAGGACAGATTACAAATGATTTTTGCAGATTTTAATTTAAATCTGTAATTTGTAAATATTGTATATTTGTAATTGAAGCTGATTCTGTTAATAATTAAACATTTAATTTTGTAGAATTATAGTTGTATGATTTAGTTAATAGATTGTATATATGTATTTTAGATTTGTTTATTAGTTTGTTTTAATTATTGTTTTTATTTAGATTAGTTTCTTAGTGTAGTTTTCATTTGTTTTTCTAGGACTTAGATCGGCTAACAGAGCCGCTAAACCTATCAGGGTAGGTCATCCCAAATGGCTTGGGTTATTTAGACAACCCCGGACTAGATCCACTCTTCCAGTTGGCGAGCGTTCATTTTTTCCCGTCAACAATAGCCTAAACCAGTCTTCAACAAAGGAGATCTATGTTTTTTCAGAATGTCATTTATTTCTGCTGAGGCTTTAATTCTTGGAAGATTTTGGATATACAATGCTTTAAACTTCTCCATCTCTTTTCTGGTTTTTACTACCTCTTCTTCCAAGGCTTCACATCTTGCCTTCTTTTATGATAATTGTTGTTTCAGAATGTCCTCTATCTTCTTTGCCTCTTCTAACTCCACTTTTAGCAGGGTAAAGTCTTCATCATGTTTTTTACCATTATTTTCAAACTGCATTAGCAACTGTTTTTGTTTTCTCTTCTTGAGTTCGAGTCTGTCAATCTCTTCTAAAGAACTGATTAGTTCACCTTCCATATCAACCACAACTTATTCATCATTAACATCACTTCCTATGTTTTGATTATCATAATCCTCTTTGGACATAAGCACAAAGTCATTAACCTTATCTTCACAGGAAGAGTCACTATCTGTGTCTTCTGAAGAGTCATAATTGTTTACACATAAAATTTTCTTTTTACCAAATCTCCTGGGTTTGTACTTCTTTTCACCTTCAGAATTCTGATCTTGCTTCTTGTGTGGAAACTTAGATGCAAAGTGACCTATCTTTCCACAGTTAAAACACTTGAAGGGAAACTTGCCTTGATAATTTCCTGGTCCTTTCTTTAGTCTTCTCACAAATTTTTCTTCAATTTCATCAGGCTTAGATTCCTCATTCTTATTTTCTTTAAAAGAAGCTTCTCTAGTGGTGGATTTATATTTACCTATCCTCATTTCATATACAGTCAACGTTCCTAGAAGTTGATCAAAAGCCAAAGATTTTAGATAATTAAGTTCTTCTATAGTAGAGACCTTTTGGTTGAACCTATCTGGCAGAGATCTCAAAATTTTTTGAACTAAAGAGGCTTCCTCAATTTTTTCATCAAGAGATTTCATTGCATTTACTAGTTCTTCAACTCTCAAAAAGTACTTCCCAATAGTTTCATCTTGTTTCATCTGTAGCTGTTCAAACTATACTCTGTAGGTTTGAATCTTGGCATCCTTTACCTTCTCATTACCTTCATAACTACTAATGATTTTGTCCCACATGTCTTTGGCAGTTTCTAAGTGCATAACTTTTAAAAATTCTTCTTCTGCAAGCCCACTTAGAATAGCATTCATAGCCTTAGTGTTGAAGCTTAATTCTAGCTTATAATCCTTATTAGCTAGTACATCTGGCTTTACATAACCAGTCTCTACCACATCCCGGAAATTTGAACCTAAAGCCATTATGTAGGTTCTCATCCTTACTTTCTAGAAGGCAAAGTTTGTCCCATTGAACAAAGGGGCCTTATTGGTTGAATTTCCTTCATGACTTGACATGTTTAAGCTTACTGATCTACCTTTAAATAAAAGGAACCTGCTATGATACCAATTGTTGGACAACTGAGAGGTGGGGGGTGAATCAATTTTTACTGTGCTTAAACAATTATGCCCATTTTAAAGTCTTTACAGAACACTCAATGACAATCACAATAATCTAGGGAAGCAAGAAATAGAATATTCAACATCAATCACACACATGAAATATACAGAGACAAATATTTCTTGAGGAAACCCATAAAGGGAAAAACCTCTTCTTCTTGATATGATAAGTAATATTTATTTTCTGTACATTATCATTCTTATGAGATCCAAGTCCTCTTGAGGCTACAACCTTTGTTTTACAAGCAACAACTTGCTAAGAGCACCAACTCTCTGGTTTCTCTAGCACCCACTAGAAGGAAGCACCAACTCCCCGAGTGTTCCAGCACCAACTTCCAGTCAGACATGCACCAACCTGTATAATAGAGAACAATAGTTCTCCCTTGCACCACCTTGCCACTCTAGTTTTTCTGGCTGCAACTAGATGGAAGCTACAACTCCCTGTGTTCAAGAACCCACTTGAAACTATGAGGAAACCAGTCCTCCCTAGCACCTCCCTACCACCCTGAAATATAAATCTTTGATTTTTTCAATTTATCACAATGATACACCATTTATCTATGACTTACCAGTATCATCATTGTTCTGCTACACCACTTTTCTCTGCCTGCATCAATGTCTCTCTGCCCGCATACTGCACTTTCTGTTCTCCTGCATTTTTATGCTCTGAGTGCCATCTCACTTCTATACACTATGCCTCTGCATGCTCTTCACTGCGTCACTCTTCTTCCCTACAAGTCATTCACTGCATCTCTTCCTTATGACTTCATAACTAACCAACAAGTTTCCTCGCTTCTCTGTTTCTGTATATTTTACTCAAGTTGAGTCATCTACCTGATCATCATGGAAACTTTTCATCTTCTCTGGCTGTTTTGCGCTGTGTGTTCATCATTAGTGAGCATTATGATGCGATTCCTTAGCTTCTCTGGCAGTCGAAACTCTTCATCTTCTCTGTCAGTTATAGCCAGTCAATTCTGGCTTCTTTGGCTTCTAAGCCTCCTCCTTCACGTGATCACTGGCGGTGACCATACACCTGGGCTTAATGAACACTTGAGCGCTTATCAATTCAACGACCATGATTCATTCTCCTGAAATGGATGACTATTGTAAATTTGACACTTTTCCCTTCAGAACTTTTGGGTTTCAAACCTTTCGAAACTTCCGAATCAAAATTCCTGAACAGATTGGATGGTTCACATTACATCTCATAACTTGATTAATGGTTAGCGTTAATCCTTAAAATCATCCTTCATTTCTTAATCCAACGGCCAGGACTTAATCAAACAATGAGATGTATGGACACCTTTTACTCCGTGACTTTGTCTATTATGCTTACGCTATCCTTCCACTATATTTTGATCAATGGTTGATAGTACACCCGACATCAGATCGACGATTGAGATCTCCTTCAGGTCTTCAGACTTCAAAGATTTTGAGTCTCAAACCTTTCTTTCCTCTGTACGTCAATATTCCGAAGCTGACAAGCCTCTGACGCATGTCCCTCACAGATTAACTATCAATATCTCCTCAGGTCTCCAGACTTCGAAGATTTCAAATCTTAACCCGTTCTTTCCTCTAGAGTGATCACCTGCTGAGTTAGTCATAAGACGGTGGAGACCACTTGTTGTCAGTTAACATTTTCACTTACACTATCCTTCCAATGTAGTAGATCGACATATGATACTGCTCTTGAAGTGATATTCATATTAAACATCTCGTATCCACTTCGGGTCTTCGAAATTCGTGACTTCAGGTATTTGGGAGAGTACTGGTGGTAACAATCCTGACGCAAAACTCCTGAAGTGACGTAACTCTTGCGTCACTCGATGATATGTCATGAGCTGAGAAGATGCCACGTGTCACTCGGATTCGTGATTTGCACGTACCTGAAATTATGATTTCAACTTGACACTTGCCATTCTCTAACTATGCCACATGTCCTTGCTGACGTAGACTACTGACGTGGACTTCTCACATGGTATACCTCTATTCCCTTTTGCTGACATGGTCTGCTGACCAACAACCCTGATTCAATGGTCCTCATTTTTCTTCCAAATCCGACAGTCCTTATTCATTTCATATTTTCGGGCTTCAGGTATTTCATATTTCAAACATTCTGGAGTGTAACCTCCTCGTGACTTTAAACCTGAAATAAATGCTATTCGTCGATCAAGATCTTAGATCAACGGCTTGATCTGTTAACGTTGTGACTCTGCTAGATTCTTTTCCTTCCACTTGAAAGTGATTCGAAGACTGACGAGAATTCGCATAATTAAATTTTCAAATGTTTTTCTCACTTATCCTATCCTTCCACTAAAAAATGATCCAACGGTTGTGAAGTTTCTTAAAACATATCCACGATCAAGAATTATTGTGCAACCACAATCTGCGAGTGTTTTAACTCATCACCCAACTCCACAATGGGAAGATGTGATCTATTGGTGAGTTAACCAAAATCGTTGATCTTCGAAGCTATAAGATCGAATGGTCCTGACTAATTATGGGATGGGAACAAGTGCGATGTTTAATTCTCCTTTCAATCTCTGCAATTCATCCATGCCGTAGATTTGGAAATTGCACATCCGATGGTCATGATTTAATATGACTTAAACACATTGTTTGTTGGATCAACCACACTCATAAATATTCGAAGCTATGAGATCTAACAATCTAAATGGATTGCAGGATTGTAACTGGTGAGTAGTTTAATTTAACTTTTTCTCCCCGCAATGCATCCCTACTGTTGATTTGGCTTGCAGATCCGACGGTCTCAATTTGATCTGAGTTTTATCACGCCATCTCTTTTGAGATTTTGATATTCATTCATTAACTCTCCTGAGATTTAATCTCCATTTTCTTCCTTTTTCTCCACCTTCTGTTCTTGTCATCAATGACAAACACACTCCTTCTTGCCAAATCTTCCAATAGACTACACTTTAGTGCACCATATAAGCCCTACACAAGGAATCATTGTTCTAAAAGTACAAAAGGTCAAGATTTCAAGTTTTGGGCTAAGAAGGATGGTTCCCAAGGGTCTTAGGGATTCACAATTGCATATGGGGCTCATGATCTATGTGAAAATATATAAACCACCAAAAACCCCTATAGATAAACTATTTATTCCATGAGTGAAATATGGGCATGATTTCCACTATTGGTGGTGGAAAGGAACTAATTGATGATCTAATAAATTATTCATGGCTAGAAATCACAGACTTATCACCATACTAACTATCTTAAGTCTTGTGGGTGATGCTTGGGGATGTGAACCACTACATATGTGCTACATATCAAATCTTTATTCAACATAAGGTAGACATGCTTAAGTTGGATTTTTGGATAGTACATGGTCAATTTTGATAGGCACCATGGTTCAAGACCATAAACCAAGGGTTATCACTTTTTGGTTGTGGAATCATTTCCACCAACTTGATAAATTAACCATAGAAATCCATTTTTCTTCTCTCTAGTAACTTGATTTAAGTGTGTTACTTATGTGTGTGAGTTAGGTGCATCATTAATGTGCATTGTTTATGTGTGTGGATTAGGTGCATCATTTATGTGAATTAGGTATGTTTCTTATGTGTGTGATTTAAGTTCATATGCTAGGAGCATAGCTTATTTGAATGAGATCCTACACATGTGGGTTGAAAGTGTGTGAGTCATGTCTCTATCATCTCCATCATGATTCTACCATCTCTCCAATTTTGAATTCTCCTTGTCGCTAGTGTTGCAATGGAAACACCTATGATGCAAGTTGCATAGGTGGATAAATTCATTATCAATGTTTATGCTTATGGGTTACATGTTAGTGTGTTGTTTTGTTAGTGTATTATGGGGTAGTTGGGGGGTTATGTGACTTAGTTGCACAATTTAGGTACATTACTTGTGTTAATGAGTTTGGTGCATCACTTATGTGCATGAGATAAAGGTATTTCTTATGTGCATGAGTTAGATTTTCACTTATGTGCATGAGTTAGATTTTTACTAATTACCACTAACCCACTAATCCCTAACTCAGACAAATTCCCTAGGATCGAGCATTGTAGTCATGAAAAACCATTCAAATTTGATCCTTATCAACACAAATTGCAAATTTCAAATTTTTTGAACATCTTATTTGTGAATTCCCATAATTTAATAAATTTTGACCACAAAAAAACTATTCCAACCAAAACTGTTACACAAATTTAAAATTATATTCAAAACTACAACATGGGACTTAGTGTTTCTCCCTAGAAAAGCACTCCATACAAGGGAAAATCGATTTGGGTCTCCCCAAAGTTTCCCCATGGAGTTTATAGCGATATATCAGACTCAAACCCTCAACTAGAAGCCCACCTGCTAGACGAGGACTCTTTGGCAATTCTTCACTCCATCTAGGAAATATGAGGATCGATCTTGCATGCGGAATATAGGACAAGGCCATATTCACCCAAAGTTGTCACACCATAACTTGATGGTGGCACGAGGAAGAATGTCTCATCTTATTGTTGAACTGAGGGGAGATATATTGTCACATACTCCATTGAAAACAATGTTGATGATGACTATCATATCCCAACAACTCTTCAACCCCCCACTACAAATCATATGGAGAGGTATGTGGGTTGTATAGCCTTGTTTTTTCTATTGCAAATCCTGCAAGAACCCACCCACTAGGGGGTTTTATTGGCCAACATTTAATGGGATATTTGATGAGTGGTAGATCCTTCACACATAATCATTATTCTTAGCAGATAATCTCAAAGGTGGGGGAATTAAACCAAATCAAAGGGAAAAGAAAGAGTGTCAAATAGACAATAGATAATTTTAGGGGGATTATGGGATACACACCTTTAGGAATTGGTGTTCTTGAATACTTTCCTAGTGCACATCCTTTTCAAACATCGTGATGGCATGTGATGAAAGAAGGCATGCCAGTCACGATCTTGCCCAAAAGTTTGAGGGCCCCATGACCAAGATGAGCCATTCTCCTGTGCTTATATGTCATTCTTACCATTTTTAAGCATCATTCAAGGGCCAATCTCTTATATTTTCAATCGAAAAGAGAAAATTTTATTTATTAGGGCTGTAGGTGCACCCTAATGAATTTATGGGTATGCAAGTGCCCACTCCCCACCCACACACCCCCATTCTATTATTATGTGATATTTTTTAAATTATTATTGCTAATGTCTTCTTATTTGTTTCAAATATCTGATGTTTGTTGTCTATGTTCAATCTATTGAAGGTACAACCAAATAGGTACCTATCATATTTTTCTTCCTTGAGTGAGGGAAGCTCAGGAAAAACAAATGGAAATGCGACTTCATGTAGTAGATTTGATACACGAACAATGACCATAGGTGAAAAGGTCAGAAGAAAATTTTGTAGATGCATGGAATTTTTTCTTTCCAAAGGAGCATCATGCTCTTATGATGATGAGAGCATATGAGACATAGAGGTGCCACTCAGGTATAATCATCTGCTGAAAAAATGGGTACCTAAGGAATTGCCTCTGTTCGATACCGACTTCATTGTCAACAATATGACATATCACATTGCACCATCCTTCCTGCATGGCCTGGGGCTATTTTCCAAGGATGGAATAATTGTAAAACACAATATAGTAACTGAATTGATGGACTATGTCAGACCGTGTTACGATTATAGCAATTGGATGCAGTTGGTCTAGTACATGCGAAGTATACAAAGATATGCACTCACCACAAATTATATACAACTAATAAAAAAAAATAAAAATAAGGGAGGAGCTATCTACATTGATGGAAGGCCTAAAGCTTCCGACAATATCACAAGGTTTATAAACAACACACGACCCATGACAACAAACAAGCAACCAAATTGCATATTTGAGGGACGCGAAGGGAATCAGGTAGTCGTGTGCGCAATAAAAAGGATAGCTCTTGGGGAAGAGTTATTAGTGGATTACGATTTGAATCAAATAGATGCGTGGACTAATATTGTGTGGGTACTTACGCAACACCTCTTTAAGAAACCTCTATTTATTGCATTATAATTTTTTTTTCTTTAACATGTACTAAACGATTAACAATTTTGATTTACAGTTAATGTGATTATTATTATTATTTGTTTATATAATTTTATTTCAGTGGAAAACCGTTTTTATTTTATTTTATATTTAACAATTTTTTTAAATATTTTGGGGTTATAATTATATTATAATGTGGCAGGATGATCATGGAAAAGGCCCAGTTGTAGAACATGCAAAGAATTAAAAATTACAACTTACATTATATGTTGATTTTATTATTTGTTTATATAATTTTATTTCTGTGGCGATCAATTATTATTTTTGTTTATATAACTGAAATAACATTTATTTTGTTGAAATATGTAGTCTACGAGCCATGATTCTCATGATTCAACCGACGAGGAGAACTTGTATTCATACCCCGACCCGATGGTAATGTTACATAAGAAGATCATTAAAGTGAACAAGAAACTTGTTCACTTGTTAGACCTTGAAGATCAAACTCCCGAGGTCAAAGAAATGATCAAACTGCTTATGACACAACTTAGGAAATATAAGGTAATAACCATAATTTAAAGTGATTTTTTTTATGTCATAAGTTCAATTATGAAAGTTTGTTTTTTAACTTTTACATTATATAAATGAAAAAACATTTTATTTCTTACATAGAGTTATTTGGATCCCGTTCAACTTGACGTTGGTAGTAGTGGCACTATAAAAATGTTACAGATTCCTGATTCGATCCCTCATATACTTTCCAGGATATTTAGTTCTCTGACTTCCACACCTTTAGATGGGATCCATGACACACACCCCTAGGTATCCACACAACCAGGCTCTGGAGGTGGTGACATAGATGAGCCTGATGATGTGGATTTGTTGTGGGGTATTCTACCCTACGGACTAATAAGTTAGGGCTCTAAACTTATACGCAGATCATGACCCTTAAGATTTAACTTTTAACCTTCTACCCAAAATATCAATCCCTTTTCTCAGGCAAACACGGGAAGATTAAACCAACCTTTTTTCGACGGTTTAAGTAGATCCTCCGTTGAGTTGTTATCTCCTTGCTGCTGCTCCTTCCACAAAGATTCTTGCAATCCAGACAACACTATGCATGCATGCTACTGATCTACTAGGGGGTTAGAGATAAAACATAAATCAAATAATATAGATGAGATTCATGTATTCGGGACGGGAAAAGTATCTTTTTCATTAACTTCAATATGAACCAACTTACAATGATTTCTGAGGCCGGTCACTGTTCCACGATTATGATCCTGGGCTCTTCCTCTTCTTTTTGTCCTCCAACTACTGCTTCTTGAGTTTCTCCTAAAGCTTGAGGCAAGGCTAAAGGGTTGGGACAAAACTGGCTTGGCAATTTGGTAGAGTTCCTTTGCTATGATTTTTTCTTCTCTTGAATAGTACCCCTACCCCTCCTTTTATAGGCTAGAAGGAGCTAGGGTTTTAGGCAAAATCTCGGCCATGCATGGCGAAGAGTTCCAGTTAACTGACAAAAAGCATCGTGTCCCGGCGGAAACTTTCCTGATTTTTTGCTTTGTTAGGTACCCGCGGGCTGTTTTGGGTTAGCCCGTGGATGCCCGCGTGCAGTAAAAGGACAGCAAGCGGTTGCCCGTGCCCAGTGAGAAGTTAGGGTGCGGGTCGCTTGTTTTAAATGGTTTTTTGAGGATTTGTTCAGCATGGCTTTGGCTAGGAAGAGGCATGAGTTGGCCTGATGCCAGGTAAACCTGTATGGTGCATTTTAGGGTTAT
>JZKD02S1673404.1:758808-814357 GCA_000966675.3 Picea glauca
CTACCCCTCCTTTTATAGGCTAGAAGGAGCTAGGGTTTTAGGCGAACTCTCGGCCATGCATGGCGAAGAGTTCCAGTTAACTGACAAAAATCCTCGTGTCTCGGCGGAAACTTTCCTGATTTTTTGCTTTGTTAGGTACCCGCGGGCTGTTTTGGGTTAGCCCACGGATGCCCGCGTGCAGTAAAAGGACAGCAAGCGGTGCCCGCGCCCAGTGAGAAGTTAGGGCACGGGTCGCTTGTTTTAAATGGTTTTTTGAGGATTTGTTCAGCATGGCTTTGGGTAGGAAGAGGCATGAGTTGGCCTGATGCCAGGTAAACCTGTATGGTGCATTTTAGGGTTATAACAGGATTACATGGTTGCATTTCCTAGAGTGAGACGTGTTACCAGCATGGGGACCCTTCCTTGCACATTTATGGTCAATGAGAAATGACTTCGATTAAATAAAATAAGACTCCTAGGTATTTTTTAATATTCTAAATGTTTCATGTTGTCTATCTCAAACATAGAACATGTATATTATTATTTTTAAATTAATGATCATATATTTTTTCATGTAGGAAGCGACCATTTTTATAGGGACTTGGAGTCCAAAACATTAGTGGTTTTTGGACCAACCATATGCACGAGGTGGAATTCCCAAAATTCCAACCTCAAAAAATAACTTATGGATTATCTTGAAGGCCTCTTCGGAGTAGACACCTTCAATAAAAAAGTGACCACCTCCTTAGCTGGACAATATTTGAAATCTATGCGAGATGTGTATAGGGATCACTTGAAAAAGAACCCTAGGTATGAGCGTCCTCCCGCGGTTACAGAGAGGGAGTGGAAGGCACTCATTGAGGATGCAAAGGAAAATAAATTGAGAAAATAAGGAAAAAAAACAACTGGTACCCCAAGGTAAATTAAATTTTGAATTCAATACCATTAATTTTCGTTAGATCTAAATAAAAGTGTGGTATATAACATACTTGAAACTTTTTATGATAGGTTTCCTAACACTTTGAAGGAAACGAAAGAAAGGATTTCCAAACATGGCCAACACAAGATAGACCAGGGAGGCTACATGAAGTTGTAGTCACGAATTGTAAGTACCCAAACATCTTAGCAATATTATTTGTATCACCTTCCAAGTTTTAGGTAATTACAACCAATATGATTAAAAATACATACTCTTATGCAATGCAGGGTGACATCTTCGGAACCGAAACCACAGAGGAAGACCTCCAGATTGGTTATAGGTATGACTATCAAGTTGTCGTCAAACATAGGAAAAGCATGGGGAAAACCCCAAGATCCAGTTTGCAGGATAAGGTAAATAAAAAACAATCCACATTAACCTTTCATTACTTATAAAATACATTCATGTTTGATATCATCCATAAATATAATGTTCTACTTTGTTTTAATCAGGGGATCATCACTATCAACGAGGCCATTTGTACTGAAGATAAATGTATTGATAGTGCAGCATTACCACAACATGGTGTCCCCTAGCAACCCCATTCTAGGGGGATGCAAAACCATTGTGTTCCTACGACTGATACCCATGATGGTAATATGGTTGTATATTAATCATATACTTAATAATTTTGTAATTTCAAATTTTGCACTTCTAATTTTTTTTACTTATGCATTTACGATTGTGTCCTTATAATTTTTGTGGTTTTAATGGAATATAATGTCTTACTTTAGGATCCTTCACCTGAAGAGGAGTATAGGAAGACAATGATTCCAATGGTGCCGAATAGTGCACCAAGCAAATAATTACATTGCAAAGTTTTTTTTTTTAATATTACTGAACTACTTAAATGATATTTATAAATTGGCCATATAAATTTAATATTTATTTTTTTTGTAGGGGATTCCCCCTCACAGTGGCTTGCACGCCGTCAGTACAATACTAGGTGTTCTCTCATGCATGAGAGGAGTCATGCAGAATCAACTACTGAAGAGCCCCTAGAAAAAAAGACGTGGATTGTTATAACCCTAAATTGCACCAGACATGCATACCTGACATTAGGCCATTTTACTTGCTATCTTTGCCAAGCCATCATTGAACAACTCTTCTAAAAACCATTTTTTTGAAGGTGTATGTTCCCTACACCACTAATGCCCACGTACACACGCTTTCTACATCACTACACCTCGTGTATACTCACAAAAATCGCGAAAAAAGGAAAATTGAAAAGGGATACAGGTTTTCGGGCCATTACTTAATCCGTTGACTGCCCATAGCCAGTCACCCCAACCGTTACTATCTCTTTTGGCCTATAAAAGAAGGTGTTGGGGCCCCATTCTAGAAAGAAGCATGAGAGAATAGAAACTCTGTTCATTTCAATATTCCCCCTTTGCCCCAATATTTTGCAACCAAATTGTGAGTTTGAGCTAGAATTCCTTCTTCCTCCTTTGCAAATCCTTGCCATTTCCATAGAGAGAACTGAAGAGGAGAAGAATACGTGGAAGCAGTTGGTACATGGTGAAGAGGATCCCAGGACCAAGTTTGAGGATTAGTTTCGGTCTCATGTTGTAAACGAATTTTGTGAGATTAATATAAAGAAGTACTTTTTCTGTCTCGCCAAATGATATCTTCAATCTTCGTGATTTTGTTTACATGTCTTGGTTATGATGTTTAACCCACTAATCCATATATAGAATGCATGCTTGTAGTTTCTTGTTTGTCTTTTGGTGAATGCATGTCAGCCTTGGGAGGAGACTTGCAGTCAAGAAACAACCAAGCGCAAAGGGATCGACACTGGATGTGGAGTTTAAGGTATGCCTACCAGATCCCTATTCTTTGTCTTTTATGTATGATTGTGGGGTAATGTCAGGATAGTTGATAAAAAGTAGGAGACTTTAGATGGTTAGCTCTGCCTGCACTTTAGAACCCTGGTGTAGTCCATAGAGGGGTTTTCTTGCTATAGCAGAATTGGCAACCATACTGGGGAAGCCTCTAGGGTCTTTGGGGATATTTCTTTGGGTGTTTTTGAATCAGTTTATTCATTGTTTTTGAGTTTCTGTAAGCTTCTGTGTCTTTAAGGGATTCTGGTCTTCCATACCATTACTGCCTGCCTGTGCTTGAATGTTGGTTTTCATTTTTTTGAGAATTTGCAGAGGTGTACGCGGCCTCTAGTGGGCCTGCACGCATGCATACACGCCCTGCCTTTGGACAACCCGTGTACATATGCAGGCTACTGAAGTGTCAGTAGCGTGCCTGTGTTGAGAATATTTTTTTGAAGAGGCAATCATCCTCTTCCCTGTCAGAAGTCACACTTTTCAGGGGTTTTCTTGATCTAGCCTTGGTCTCTATTATAGAATTCTATAGCCTAGGTCTGACCTCAACATAGCTTTCTTTTTATCAAAGATTTCTTGTGTTTTCTTTAATAGGGTTTTTAGACAAGTTTGTGAGTCTGTTTTGATATGCCCGTTTGGTATTGTTAGTTACCCCTTGCTATCTATGATTAGGCATGAATTAATTTCTTGGTCTTGACTTGTCGTCATTTTCCCCTTTTTTTCTTTAGAAGAAAAGAAAAGAATTCATTTTCAAATTTCTTGTTTTGAAGCATAAAACAATAAAAAAAAATCTTTCATTTCTTTGTTTGGTAAAGTAGTTTAGGTTAGTTGCTTCATTTACCAAGGAAAAAGAAAGTTTTCTTAAGTTATTTACTTGAATTCTTAGGACATTAAGTAGCTCGTACTCGAGCGAAATCTTGTTTTAAGTTTTTCTTTTCAAAAGATCTGAGAAAAGTGGTTACGAAATTTTTTGGTTAAAGAGTTTAAATTGGAAAATATTTATTTGTGAAGAAGAAGTAGTTTTGTTTCCAGTATCATCTTATGATCTTCTCTTTCATCTCTTAAAGAACATCACTGGTTTGACTTCCGTTCCTCTTGACTTAAGACAACCACTAAAATTTATGCTTAATTAAAAGTTATTAGAGTTTGTGTTTGTAGGGTCCATCAATGCAGTCTAGGCTAGAGCCTTGATTTAGGATTGGAGAGGAAACTCTTCAAGGCTACAAAAACAAACATACGAGTCTGAGCTAGGGAGTTCTTGAAATTCCAGTAATTTTGAAAGTTATCTGGGACCCCCTCTAACACAGGGGCTAAACACGAGGTTTCATGCGGAAAGGTAGTGGAAATAACCCCTCCAAAGATGGACCAAGCATAGTGGGGAACACATATAGAAGGCTTATCTTGGGATTCCATTGATCACATTTGCCACAGAGCTTCATGGCTCTTGAATCAGTTTGAGGTCCTTATTCATCTTCCGGAACACTTTATTTTGATACCCTTGATAGGTTTCGGGCTTGATACCCTGCTCATTGCGGTCAACCCGACTGTCGACTGTACCCACCTGGTGACTATTTGCATGCTAGAAACTTAGTTTCCTTTATCTTAGTGACTTACACAGGTGACTGCAGGGGTATACCACGGTACCTAGAGTAGACATCGAGCCATGCTTTGTAGAGTATACACAGAGGGTGCTTCCATATTCGAGTTGCACTTGCACTGATAAGTTTCTCTAGTGTTGGTTGGTGTAACTTTTCTTCCTGGTAGCTAGTGATCTACTTGTATTATCTCATAGGATATTTTTCTAGTGTGTGTTGGTATTTAAAACGTTAATAGAAATCCATAGTGTTTCATTGATATTCTCACACCATGGAGGATCAGGAGCTACACCGGTCGCAAAGGCTTCTTGGCCTGCCACCGGTTAATCTGGAGCCACCCCTACCACCGCTAAGGCGAAGACTAGACTAGCAAGGGTCTTTTAAGGTGACCGGGCCATAGGAAACTGAGCCCGACCTATCTCCGAGAGGAGAACATTTGATTCTGGGGGAACCAACCATTTTTTACCTTGGAGCGGAAGCTCTTGGTCCATATAACCCTCCGATCACTGATCTATCAGCGCCCATTGTTGTACAGGTTAAACCTTACGAGCGTCAGGTAGTGTCACGAGCAGTGATGGAGACAAATGTTGCTACTTCTTCAGGGAATTCTCATAATCCCTCTACGACTGCCACCACAGGGGGTTTTCCACCTCCTAACCAACCATCTCTGGTCTGAACCACCATGGTCTCAATCACCTCTACCTCGGGAAATGGTATGATTCCGTCTATGGCGATGATCACTGCTCTTTTCACCCAGAGTGTGATAGGCCCTCCGTTCTCATACAGGATGCCTGGATTCGATAAAAACTCTGTCCTTTCCTACTCCACTCTACATACTTTAGGTCTGGGGGCAGGGAGATCTAACAATCCTCTGCAAGGATCCATGGGAGGCACTTCCACTCCCTATAATGCTTTACCTTATGGAGGGGGTCATATACCTCCTTCATACCCTTCACTCGGTGGTGCTCACTAGCACTCCGTTGGGTTGGACGCAAACTACAGTTCGTTTGGAGTAGGTAGTCAAGGACTTCTTTCTTATAGCATGTCGGTAGGTTCGACACCATTCTTTTTGTTCAATGCATTTGGTAACAACGCTTTCTCGTCAGCTTCTGTCTTATCCAGGGGAAACCCTGGTTATGGACAACAAAAACCTATCCAAGGTAGTATTTCTGCACAGGGAGAAAACTTAGGAATTCCTTCCTCACAAGGACTTTGGAATCCATGGCAGGGATCAGTTCCCTTGTCAGGGATGTTGACTAGGGGAAACCCCTTCCATATCCAATGGAACCCTGGTTAAGACTCAACACCTATTCCCGTCGAATCGGGAGGGGGAAAGCCTTCCCAAAATCCTTGGAATGTGATGCAAGCCCAAACCTTTACATCCTATTATAGGAGTCAGTCGATGACGTATCAACAAGTGAAAAATACATACGTTGGTCACGACCATGGTTATTACCAGAACCCTCGCAAACAACCTAAATTTTCCTGGAAACCTGGTGCCAGTCAAACTCTAGGCTCCTTTTTCCCTGGTTATAATCAACAACCCAAATTACCGTTTCTAGCAACTCTGCACTTGCTAGAGTTGACAAGGTTATTAAACGACCCCATCTGTCATGATATGCGTTGGCCTCCTATGCCAACCAAGCTTCCTTCAGACATTCCAAAGTTTGAAGCTAAGCCTAATGAAGATCTAGGCGATCATGTGACTACCTTCCATTTATGGTGCTCATCCAACTCATTGAGAGACGACTCCATCCAATTACATTTGTTTCAACACACTCTCATCGGGAGTGCTATGAAATGGTACATCGAGCTCAACTGCTCAAGATAATATTCCTTCGGTGAATTGGCAATGGATTTCTTAAACCATTTCCAATTACCTGTGAGATACGACGCCGACATCGAATTGATGGCCAACTTTGAGCAGACAAAAGTGAACCATATCTTAGATCACATCCGAGAATGGAGACATTGGAAGAGTTTGATAAAAGTACCAGTCCCACCAACATTCTTGCTTGAGTGGTTCCTTAAGTATTTGGTACCCCAGTTATCTAAAGACGTCGCAACCTCGGGGGTCTTTTAAGAAGAAGAAGCAATAATGAGAGCTCAACAACTAGAGATGATTTACTCTCAGTATGGTTTACTTTACAAAGTTTCTCCAGATGCACCATGGTCAATACTTGACAAGACCAGACAAAGATCTAGACCACATACCGATGGTATTGTTGGTTCAACACAAACGAAGCCCGTTGATCAACTATCGAATCAATTGAAGCAATTGTCAATACAGAAGACAACGACCAACCAGACCGCTGGTTCGGCTGCTCCCCCTACTCAAACATCGGATGTACACAGTGTACATTCGACAAACTCAAAGGCCACCCAATAGCCTGATGTAAAGAATAAACAATGAAAGAAGGATAAGGGGGATAAGAAACCCACCAATAATGCTGGCGGGGGCAACACAGAAAATAAGAATTAGAAGTATCCATGTAATCTTTGCATAGAATACCACCCCACTCACTAGTGCTCTCGGCTTGTGGAGGCCCAGAATTTATTGGCACAGCAACAACCTGTCATGTTAACTAACCCATTTCCACATGGGAAAAATTTAACTCAAGCCTCTTTGAGTGTAGAAGGGGGTAGTCAGGGACCCCCTCCGTCTTCGAGTAATCCTTCATATGTGAATGTGTACATGATGAGAGGCAGCGTTGACATAAAAACTAGGACACACGACTATGGAATGCCAAACACCTTTGAGAAGGGTAAAGAAGCCAAAAACCCATCTCTTCCTCTCCAGATTAAGAAGACATTGGGAGAAACAATGACATGCATCCCCAAAGGTGTGTTCAATAAATCTTCCCACAACCCAAATGCAAGGGCCGCCCAGAACTACTCTGTGGTGGAGGATTTGTCTCAAACTCCTTGTGTAATGTCTACTTTGGAAGTCCTCCAGAGATGCCCTTCCTAGAGAAAGGCTCTGTTAGTTGCCTTAGGATCTACTGAGACTTGTAATCTGGGAACGATCATGCTTGATACGACCGACTTAAAACCTCATCTTCCTTACCATGTGGCGTTTCAGAAAGTAGTGGCTTACACCATGAAAAATTTTACTCGAAACATTTTCTGCACGGTGGTTGATGAGGGCGCATCAACATATGTGATGTATTTGGTATGTTGGAAGGCCATTGGCCAACTTGTTTTGTCTCTGTCACCTACTCTTCTTACCGCTTTCGATGGTCGTTCGTTCCAACCACATGGAATCATCCCCTCTTTCCCCATGCAGTTAGGGGGGAAGACCATGTGCATCGAGGTTGAAGTGGTTGATGCATCTCTTAACTACAATCTCTTGTTAGGAAGGATTTGGACCTATGATATGCAAGCAATGGTCACGACCGTTTTCCGGGTCTTGTTGTTTCCACACGAGGGCAGGATTGTGTCCATTGATCAATTATCCTTCTCCGATCCTGACCCTTCATCGGGGGTATCCATGGTCCCGATGATTGATAACCCTCATCTCGACATAGTCAATGTAGGGGTTGGTCTGTGCCCACCTTTGATGGGTACTTTCGATGACACACCTCTGACCAGTAATTCCCATTACATATCGACTATCCCTGACTAGCCTAGGGCTGAAATCTTTCAAATATCATCGTTTCAAATGAATTACTTTAACGATCCGTGGACTCTTCCTTCCCCATAAGCTATGATGGGAGGGATAGGGAACCATGGTATGGCCATTCCTTTGTCCACGATAGAAGTTGTGTACTCTATAGTCCAACAATCTTCTGTCGACCCCAATCTAACTCTTTCACAGGAGTTAGATCCGGTTCTAGAGCCTATTTGGGCTCAAGGTTCCCTCGCCGATATTGATTTTTTAGACTTAGTATTTCCCTTAGACAAGGCGATTGTTGAGGCAATGACTAGTCCGGACAGACCCTCGGATGATCTCCATCACAGATCTTATTTTCTCCCAGAGTTAAGAAGAATTGTAGGAGAATTCACTCTGACTATGACTAGAGATAGGGATTTTCCTATCAATCCTTTGGCTACGCATGTTTTTTACGCTGAAGGAAATATGGAAACCATCGCTAAAATGATACCTATTGATGTCTCCATAAATAAGGTAGCTCTCTTTTTTTTTAACCAAATAATAGCAAGGTTCGGTGTCCCGAGAGAGATTGTCATTGACCATGGCAGTCACTTTCATAACAAAATGATATCTGGGTTAACGTCAAATCTTGGGTTGAGGCAAGAACATTCACCACCCTACTACCCATAAGAGAATGGTTAGGTGGAAGCTGTGAATAAGTCCCTTAAGACTATTTTACAGTGAATGATCAATTCGGCCAAGTCAAATTGTCATTTGATGTTGTACTCTGCGTTATGGGCCTACCGAACGTATGTTAAGACTGCAATCGGTTTCTCACCTTTTCAACTTGTTTATGGGTTGGAAGAAGTCTTTCCTATAGAGTGCCAGATCCCATCTCTGAAGTTGGCAGTACAGTTATTTCCAAACACTTCACCACTTGAAGAGCGTTTAATATATCTCGATCAACGTCGTGATGTAGCCTTGGATAACGAGGCTCACAAACAAAAATTCAAGTTTCAGTATGATCGGTCTGTTCATCCTCAGATTTTCTCTGAAGGTGACCTTGTCCTAGTCTATGACCAAGATAAGGATCCCCTGGGGGAAGGCAAGTTCAAACCCATGTGGTTCAGACCTTTCATCGTGAAGGAGGTTCTAAAGAAGGGTGCTTATCATCTGATGGACTTTGGTGGATCCTAGAAATGGGCTCTACCTCAAGAAGTATTACTCGTAGGTGGGTCACCTTGGGTGACTTCTTGTACATATGTATAGTCCTTATACATTTTTTCTTTTTTAGTTTTTGTCTTTTTGGTCTTATGGACGTGTCATTTTTGATGTCATATTTTTCACTGTGGCAGATTTCAAGTGAATCAGAAGTGTTTGTTGGGTTTGCAGATGATGCTAGCCGGCACACTCGGAGGCTTTCTTCCACAGCTTGGGTGATTTTCACACCTCATGGCCAGTTGCTATCTTCAGGAGGTATCTGTTTAGGTGACGCCACAAACAATGTCACTGAATACAACACAGTATTAGAGTTCCTTCATGACGCCTTGTTGCATGGTATCTCTCACCTCCAATTCTACTTAGAAGCTCAGCTGGTTGTGTCCCAGTTAAATGGGGTTTACTGTGTTTACGATCCTACTCTACACCAAAGGTTCCTTAGGGTATGTCTCTTAGAACAAAGCTTTGATTACATTACGTATATCCATGTTCCTAAGAGATTGAATCAAATCACAGATACTCTAGATAATCATGTATTAGATTGGCATATTGCACACATGTAAGAAAAAGCACACACATGCACATGTAAACACATTTGTAAAATAGATGTAATACATAAGACGTAAAAAGATGTAAATATGCACATATATCAAAAATATTAGAGTATAAGGGTGGGCGCAAGCGCCTCAAAAATATGTCTAGTAAGAGTCAAGGGGCTTATGCCCTAAAAAATATACAAAAAATTCTCTCAGCACGTAAGTAGTCAAAACTAGCTAAGGGCGGGGCTTGTTGGCCCTGCCATAATGAACAACGAAGTTTTCCAAACGTCGAAAGAGATGGACTGAGGTCCTTGGTACCCCAACTATGTGAGGTTGCATCGATGGTGGGAGATCCCTGATATCCACCATAGGGACTGTACGAGTGAGTGTGGTGAGGTTACGCTCCACCCATCTCAATACTCTCTCAGCCTCTCCAGCTAGAGCCCCTTCTGCTGTTTCTACTTCTCCAATGATTGCGACTGGTCCGACCTCTAGTCAAGGACGCCGCCTAGCCCTCGAGAAGTCCGCTGGATGCACTGGTCCCACATCTGTACATAACATATACATAGTTGTCAGATACTCTAGTACACATAAATATGATATATATAAAAATAAATAAAAATTAAATAAATTTGAAAAGCAAGGATACCTAGCTCTCCTTGCTCCGCTCCAGGAGGTACAGGCATGTTAGGATCTTTAGAAAAATTGATCTTGACATAGGGGTAATCCTCTATAGCTGGAATATGCCAAGACCACCAATCAAAAAACTTATGATCGAAGGCCTCGATGGTCCTTGTTGGCCCTTGACCAAGTTTTGGGAAGCACTTGGTCATAATTGACCATTTTTGGGACTTCGACAGCATGTCTAAGATGGAGCGCCAGACGAAGCGGAGATTGAAGAATCTCGTACCACCTTTGGGTCCCTTTTTGGGTTTTGGGAATATGTAATGGGAAAGGTATGTTGGTCCGTGGGTTCACCCACACTTAGGACCACTTTTGTAAATACATAGATAGACATCTAGGCATATAGTAGAGGACGATATTTATGTGATATAGGCTAAGTTCCAAGAGGGAATTTGTGTGATCAAGAGTTTTGTGCATCCTGTATAGACTTGCAGAGCTTAGTGCAAGTCCATGTGTGAAGGTATAGAAGGATTTATGCTGAAAGGAAAGGAAGAAGGATCTAGCGAGCTGCGCAGATCTTTTGTCCTGTGCGAAGTAAGGGTTTCTACGGCTCTGTTCTTGTAGCTGATTGGCCGACAATAATAAAGAAGAAGAGTTGGTGGACGTAGCCCCAGGGTGGGGGTGAACCACGTAAAACCTGTGTTGTCCGCTTTGTGCCTTATTTTGATGAATTGATGTGATTATTTGCTAAGTGCTTTGAGATGAGTAGATAGATCTGTTATATATGTTTATGCTTAGTGCTTATGATGTGTATAATGTTAGGTCTGATTCACATGTATATGATAAGTACTTGACCTGTTAGATCTTAATTCTCTGTGGATGATAAGTGATCAAACAATATAGTTCATTGTGAATGTTGTGAAGCTTTTTTGTATCTGTGAAGCAGTCATTGATTGCATAACAGAGATCTAGAAGTGATGAGTGCTATATTAAGTAAAGAATCATAGATCCGTGTCCCAGCTAAGGTTGCAGACACTTGAGTCCTGCAACCACCCCTACCTCTACCTCGAGTGAGACCTCATCTTCTTCGCAGGTGTTTCTGAAAGGGCCGGTAGTTAGGGTTTTGTTGGTGCGTTGTTGTAGCGTTGAAACCTGGGTCTGCCCCTGTGCCAACAAATGGCTTCATTGCCGGGACCTGAAACTGTGATTGCTGGGAGTTGAGGAAGAAGAAGATTTGTGCAAAGATTCATCTTGAAATTGTGGAAGCTCTGTTCCCTAGTGCGCAGTATTCCACTTGATCTGAAAAGATCTGAAAGAAGGCCAGATATGAAGAAAAGAAGAAAGATCTGAATGCTTGTGCTCTAAGAAAAGTAGAAGTGGAAGTTTCTGAAGAAAAGAGGTCAGATCTACAGAAAAGAGGTAAGATCTGTAAGCTCTGTGCTCTGATAAAGATAAGGCTAGTTAAAAGTTTTAGATCTAGAGGCTTTGTTCTCTGTAGAAGTAGAATAAGTGAAATTTTTTGTTTCTAAGGTATGGATCTAGGTATGTTTAATAGAGTTTATCCTAGTTTGAAAACTAGGGCACTGATAGATGAAATAAGGTTTG
The DNA here is from genome assembly GCA_000966675.3 of Picea glauca. Classification (NCBI taxonomy): domain Eukaryota; kingdom Viridiplantae; phylum Streptophyta; class Pinopsida; order Pinales; family Pinaceae; genus Picea; species Picea glauca. Next base: position 770,772 of record JZKD02S1673404.1, read on the forward strand.
ATATGAGTAGATATGATAAGAATAGTGATAGATATGTTATACCTATGCATAGAAAAAATGTTTGGACTAACAAATGGATGCAGGATCCTAGAAATAATTTTTTACAGATTAGCTACCATGATCCTAGTGCACAGTATAGAAGAATTTGGGGATTGTTTAAAAGAAAGAGAGGAGTGACCCTATGTTTACCTGGACATCCTTCTTAGGAATTCCCTGGAAGAGGATCTAGTTTTCTTTGTTGCAAAGATATGGACCATGAGGTATTGGATTTCCATAGAATGATCGCTAGGTTGGAAGAAATGAATCTGAATTAGGAAAACCCTAAGGCAGATACAAAAGAGGCAGAACCCCAACAAGAATTAGAGAAGGTATTGATACAAATGAAAGAGACCTTGAATGACCACCGATATGTTAGGATATCAGAGATTTTCAAAGAAAAAGAGTGCATTGAAGCAAAAATAGGAGACTTCGACATTGAATCTGCCCTTGATGAAGAGACACAAGTGAACGTTATGCTAGAAAGAACTTGGGAAGCTATAGGGAATCCTGCTATGATCCCTTCATTAGGTGGAATAAGACTATTTAGAGGAAAACTGATGATGTTATGTGGAAAGCTCGCTCAGATACCTGTGAAAGTCAATGGAACTTCGACAAAGGAAGACTTTGAGATTATTAAATTCATTGAAGACAATGCCCTGTTTACAATGTTACTAGGAAAATCTTGGATTGATAGAGATCAAGCTAGAAAGAAGGAAGAATAAGAAGTCTTAGAACATAAGAGACAAGAGTTAAATGATTTCATGACCCGAAAGATTGCACAGTTGATTGAAGAACAAGAGAAAAAATCGAAGCTACCTGACACTAGAAGCCCAGATATCAAAGCTACAGGAACATCGGAAGACATACAGAAGGTTGACATTTCTACCCCAGAAGAAGTGATACACTTGAATCCTAGGAAAGGATCTCAACAACGTGAAGTGACTATGCCCAAGGAAAATAAGAATCAGAATGGGAAAAGAACCACTGAGATGAAGCACACAGGAAAAAAGGCTAGGAAGCTATGTAAGAAGAAGTTCAAGATTGAGAAGTTACAACAGGTTCCAGAGGGTACCTCGCAGAAAGAAACTTTACAGAATTGGAACTTCGCCGGGATATCAGAACAATGACATATGCAACTTCTCTATGGAGAATAAATATAGCCGTTGAAAGACGATATATTTGTTCGACTGCTACTCCGAATGACTGGAAAATAATTTATGGTTCACCACCAGACCGTTGGACTACGCCATAACAAACATAAGAAGAGTTAATGAGGCTCATAATCATTGCAAGTAAACCGTTTCCAAGTTTTCCTATTTATCTCATCGTGCCATGAACGAGGAACACTTTTGCCAACTGATAATTTGAAGCTTCCAGACTATTAATTGCATACAATGCTCATTGCACTCTTGCTATTCACTCTAGTGCAGTGTCTAAGACCATCATGAACCCGATTATCTTATCCTGAGCACGTATGTTCGACGAGCTTACTGTTACCGAAGAATCCATAACAGAATTTCTCCTTGAGCTAAGAACTGAGAGAGTCATGTCGGAGCGAGGGTTATCCACGGGATTATAGGCATCATCCACGAGAGGACTGGTAGCCTCTCCATCCACTGCTCGCACCAGTCTATCTCAGCCAACCGATGAGAAACGTACTAAGAACATAGATGACCTTGCCAATGCCAAGCTGATTCCAATCATTCTACCTGCATATCTACCCCCTTTGAGCGGTGCCATCAATCATGACAGTGTACCCCAAGAGTTCGAATATGCTGTGATCACTATGTACCTTCCAAAAGGGGTGCGTGCCGACCAGGATAAGCTCACAACACTGAAATTTAGTGACTTCAACCTTGGAGACCATAAAGCTTACAACATGCTGGCCCCGCATAAGTACTTGACCAGGACCAAAGGCAAGAATTCAAATATTATCCCACAGCCATGGACCCAGAACCTCATGCAGTCCACACTGCTTAATGTGATGAAGATCCCACACTTCAGCCGAAACTAGGAAGTAAATGCATGCATGAAATTGTTGTTGCCCTACTACCAAGGAGGTTACTTATGGTTGAACTATTGCATCACTTTGGATCTGACCTTGATCAATTAGATCACAGGGCTAAGAATGCAGGGCCCTGACCCACATGAGTTTTACCCTGGAAAGAACTTAGACCGAGCATTATCCTAGCGAATCAAAGAAACTTATAGAGATGTAGAGAAGGGTACGTGAGATTACAAGGTAGCCTCTATACAGAGTAGCACAATGTGCCTCACATGTCAACTGATCACAGGCAAGCTAGTTCACAAGAACCAACCCACCCAAGTAATTGGCTTCGGTGTTGACCTCGCCGAGAAGTGCGCAGAAGGACTACAAATGAATTGGGTGCAGTACCTCGTGAACAGACTAGAGCTTGATTGTAGAGGAGCGTAGGACCAAGGATATGAGTTCCACTTTAGGTGGCTTCTCATATTGATGTCTTTCATCGCATGGGAGATGACGGAAGGTGGGAATTTCTCGAACATCGAGCCCTTTGATCCTTTAGCTGCAAATTTCAGTAGCTTGTGGTACTCGAGTGATATGAACAAGCAGTGGAAATCCAATGCCGTATTCTACGCCTACTACAATCAATTGAAGATCGCAATCCAGTCTACATCATGCATCACTCCGAAAACCCTCTATAGGTTTCGGCCCTTGATGAAGTTCAGTGCAGACATGCACTTTATATACATCATAGTGCGTGCTAATAAGCACAAGCAACAATTATAGTACTATTATAAGTAAACAGAAGAAGACTTGGAAGAAATCACTAAGGAGTGGTCGACAAACCTCCTCATCTCAGTAGACCCCATGGAGATTTATGATATAGACATCCCAGAACTTGTGCATGATACCCCTGGACCAAGCAAGACCAAGGAAGATGAAGAAGTTCAAGATGTCAACAGTACTTCTATGAAGACCACTTCGATCTCACCTGTGTAGGGAGGTGATGGTGGAAAGCCAAGTAGAACAGAAGTCGAGAAAAATAAAGGCAAAGTTACACCACCTAGGGAGGAGGAGGATCCCTCCAAGAAAAGGAAGGTTACCCCACCAAAGCCTTCGTACAGGAAGAAATCTAAGGCAACCAGAACCAAGTTTGAGACTATTCTCACTCCGAATGACTTCGACTTCATAATTGCTGCCCTTAATGATACTTCTCTAGAGATAACAGAAAAAATAGAAGCCAAGCAGGAGGAAGTGTTTAGTCACATTAGGGACAAGCTTCAAGGAGTACAAAAAGAAATACAGTCTAGCCGTGCAATTTCCACTATGCCCTTGCCATCAAGAACACCAAAATTAGGTGATGAGCCAGCCCCACTACATCGGATTGCTGATACAGTCAAAGCTTGGTTGCGAGGATCTCAATAAGAGACAACACAAGCCACCCAAGATTTACCGCAAGTTCATAAATACCTTGAGGACCAAAAAAGTATTGCAGAAAAGGAAAAGCTCGCTCTACAAGAAAAATGGGATGAAGAGAAAGAAGCACTACAGAAAAACAAGGAACAGTTGCTCACAGAGAAACTCAAAGTACGGGAAAGGGTTCAGAATGCACTTCGCTATGTGATAGTCATAGAAGTGACAATTGAGGAACGAGTCCTAGAGCAAGTGGCAAAACTTGAAGAAGTAATCCAGCAGCTTCAACATCGCATTGCAGATCTGGAACTTCGTATCGTACCTGAGACTCCTCAAGAAATCAGATACCTAAGAGAGGCAACTTCTCATAGCGCAGTTGGAAAAATGAAATCCCTTTCCTTGGAGTGCAAGAAGATGATCTCTAGGAGCACTCAGACATATGAAAACCTTAGAGAAAATCTAGAGTTACAGGCGTTGGAGTCATAGCTCCGGGAAGAAAAGAAGCACGCAGATATGCTACAGGCGTAGCCGAAGGCCCTAACACCAATTGAAAGAATGAAGAGGTTTCCAAAGAAACGCATGACCTAGCAATAGATCCACATGATCCAGACCAAAGTGATGGAAGTCGCTCAATGAATTCAACTAGTGAAAGAGAAGGCATGCCAACTGTTCACCGAAGTTCAAAGCCAAGGAGCAGAGCTTGAACAGGTCGTCATCTGATCCGATTTTTTTTTGACACAAAATGAGAGTGGAGATATAATAAATAAATGCACAGAGATATCACGTATATCCAATAACATAACAAAAATATATCAGAGATGCAACCATAAACACAAATATACAGTAATAAACAATTTCTATTAATGAAATAAATGTACAGAGACTGTAAAATACAGAGTGAAAGACTCGATAGAATGGTGGCAAGTTATCTTTGAGAAGAGATGTGACGGATACTCACATTTACAAGAAGATGATTAAAATGAGGCTCTGAAGGCCTTTTTACAATAAACAGGAATGCCAAAATTCCTAGACATCCAAAAACCTAACCCTAGGAGATGAAGCGTCAAAAGTCATGTGGGCCCCGTTTGGGTAAGTTAGTACATCAACTTCCCGAGGTCGTAACTTTTSCATACGATCTCCGTTTTAGGTGTATGATAGCTCATTGGAAATGTATCGTCAAGGAGATTTGGGGGATCAATCATTCCTTTGGATATAATTGAGAACCTATATCTAGAAAAACCTTCATTTAGGCCCTCAAAATGGCCCCAGAAGTTTAAACCTGCTAAAAATAGTAAATTGCCAAAATTGCTAGAAAACTGTTGTGAGCCAGTCGAAAAAGGTGGGTGGCCACCGATATCCACCTGGATCATCATCAAAGTAGAAAAATGACTAGAAGGGCTGATCAATGACTCACTCATCCAGGAGTTCACTGAGCAATAAGCCGTAGCACTACAACAAGTCGAAGCAGCTTGAGCCAAGCTCGAGGCATTCAAGGCAGAATTGCTCAGACCAGAGTGACTTGGGAGGAGTCAAAGGTGAGTGTTGGGGGCCTGTTGTCCCTTGACCAAGTTTTGGGAAGCACTTGGTCATAATTGACCATTTTTGGGACTTTGAAAGCCTGTCGAAGATGGAGTGCTAGACGAAGCGAAGATTGCAGAATCTCGGCCAAATTTTGGGTCCCTTTTTGGGTTTTGGGAATATGTAATGGGAAAGGGATGTCGGCCTGTGGGTTCACCCATAGTTAGGACCAATTTTGTAAATATATAAATAGACATCTAGGCATCTAGTAGAGGACGATTTATATGTGATATAGGCTAAGTACCAAGAGGGAATTTGTGTGATCAAGAGTTTTGTGCATCCAATATAGACTTGCAGAGCTTAGTGCAAGTCCATGTGTGAAGGTATAGAAGGCTTTGTGATGAAAGGAAAGGAAGAAGGATCTAGCAATATGTGCAGATATTCTGTCCTATGAAAAGTAAGGGTTTCTATGGATCTATTCTTGTAACTAATTGGCCGATGATAATAAATAAGAAGAGTTGGTGGATGTAGCCCCAGGGTGGGGGTGAACCACGTAAAACCTGTGTTGTCCGCTTTGTGCCTTGTTCTGATGCATTGATGTGATTATTTGCTAAGTTATTTGAGATGAGTAGATAGATCTATTATATATGTTTATGCTTAATGCTTATGATGTGTAGAGTGTTAGGTATGATTCACATGTATATGATAAGTACTTGACCTGTTAAATATGAATGCTCTGTGGATGATAAGTGATCAAACAATCTAGTTCATTGTGAATGCTGCAAAGCTATGTTGTATCTGTGAAGTAGTCATTGATTGCATAATAGAGATCCAATAGTGCTGAGTGCTATATTAAGTAAGTAATCACATATCCATGTCCCAACTAATGTTGTAGACACTTGAGTCCTGCAACCACCCCTGCCTCTACGTCGGGTGAGACCTCATCTGCTTCATAGGTGTTTCTGAAAGGGCAGATAGTTATGGTTTTGTTGGTGCGTTGTTGTAGCGTTAAACCTTGGGTCTGCCCCTATGCCAACAATCCTCCCTCCCCCCTGTCGTGGCAACAATGTTGCCCATATGCATAGCGTTGGGAGAGAGGCCTCGTGCCCTCTTATCATCTCTCGAGGATTGAGACTGGGTACCCTCTCGAAGAAAAAGGAACATAAAATAGTCCCAAACCCAAAGTTTCAGTGTTCCTGTATCCGACACTCTGTTAGTTGTCTCTTCATGCAATCCATCATGGTTATACTCTAGTAAAAAATCTGTACATTTAAGCACTGTACTACACAATGCATGTGCGCTCAAGAAGCCTCATGTAAAGCTGCAGATCCAGTGATCCACCCAATGAGAAGAACTATCACTTTTAGTGATAGGTTGCTGATCTTGTGTATAGGCACCTGAGAACCCACTTTCTCACTGCCATCCTTGCAATGGAGTCCAATCAACTCCTCAATGTTGTGAGGCCCGGGGGGAAAAGTATGCAAGTTGACTGGATCCCCTCTCCTCGAGAGACCAGTCAGGAAGTAAATGTCTTCACTCGTTGGAGTCAACGACTACCCCTCAAGAATAAATTCCTCTGCGTCAGGATGCCAATAATCTATCAAATCATTCAACAACCTTGGTTGTGCCCTCATAAAAGGACATTGGAAGAATTTTAAAAACCCACATTGTGATAAAACAACGATAGCAGCAGGGTCTTCCGAGACCAAAAAATCAATGTCCTCATGCTCCCTCTCTCTCCAATGAAGATACATCCTACAAAATGACAAAGGCATGGGGAGTTAACTCTTGCCTTTTTATTTTTCCACTTATTGGAGGTTGTACGCGGAAAAATTATCTTCTGCCTGTGTGCACACGCGGGCTGTGCTTGGAAAACCCACGTACATGTAGGGCTGACCTCTTTAAAGGTCAACACCCCCCCAAAAAACAAAAAGAAATGCAAAAAAGGAAGAATGAAAGGTAGGAGGGGCTAGTTTGTACTTACTTGGTCCAAGCAAAAGATTGTTTCATCCATTGAAGCTCCCATAATCAAATCTTTCAACAAAGGGGTGTTTTTGGCTTTCTTGTCAATTCTCAAATTACAATGGTGATAATGAGCTACCGGCTTCTATTTATAGACTTTTTGGCCCCTTTTTTGTCATTTTTTGGACCCCTTTTGTCATTTTTTCTAGCTTGAAAATCGTTTAGTATGGTTCTTGATTTTCTTTGGGGATGTTACAATACATGTTACTTTGGGTATTTGGAAAACGTTTTGAGAGTTGGGTCATTTTTAAGGTCTTTTGGTAAAAAGTCATTTTTCCAATTTTTTGCATGTAAGATAAGATTCCACCTCCACTTGTTGCACCTCGTTGTCTTTTTTCTCTTTGCCATATGATCGATCCCACCGAATTGCGACATAGAACCCTCACTCCTTCTCTAGAAGTGTCGTAATTTAGTGGTAGAGCCTACCTTCACATGGATGCCCTAGGTACATCCTGGTTGTAGTTTGGTGTCCATGCCATTGTTAATGATTATAGGCTCGTGAGTCTTTTTTAGTTTTTCCTGATTACGAGTTTGAGCCTCACTTGCATGATTTATTATCTCTTTTGACCTCACCCTCGGGACTCCCAAACAAACAACGAGTCTTCTTTTAAGCCCTTTTTAGACCCTTTAAACATGAAAATATTGCCGAGTGATCTTGTTGTCCTTCACACGCCAAACTAAAATTTGAAGGCACGTCTATCCGACAGTAGTTTACCCCTTTTTCAGTTTGGATGGTCATCTGTACGAACAAAGGTATACTATAGGAGCCTCGGTTCTCTAGAATAGTATTCTCAGGTATAATTTTAACCCTTTTTCAGGCCCGAGGGACTAAATTTATGAAAAAGGAACCCCCATGGAGTCCATAGTTAAGCTCTTTTCAGAGTCCCTAAAATTGAAAAGATTTATGAGTGACCTTATTTCTTCAAACTCATTAAATTGGTCAAGAAGAACATCCCTGACAGAGTCCATAGTTAATGTTTTTTCAGACTCCTTAAATATGAAAAAATTGCCGAGTGATCTTGTCTTTGTCACACTTGTTAAAATGGTTTTGAATAGACGTATTTTCGGTTCTAGTTTACCCCTTTTTCAAACCGACTAGACTACCTTCGAAAAAGGTACCTTAGTGGAGTATCCTTTTACATTTTTTCAGACTCTCTAAAATTGAAAAACTGCCAAGCTTACCTTCTTTGGGCTCGTTAAAATTACATCGAAGGACATTATCATTGTGTCTTATTAATCACATTTTCATCCCCACGTCTTTGTCCTAATGCCGGATCCATGTTTCTCTCAACTGAACCATCTGAAGCATGCCTTATACGCAAGCCTTTTAGCACTTGGCCTCTACATCTTGACACCTTGACCCATGGAGGATTTTTTTTCGACTGTCCTTTTCCTACATATGTCCCCTTGCTCTGAGAATCAATGTGTTCCTTGCACTTGGAACTAGTATGCCTGCAACACTCGTTCCTCCTTTCTAACATAACATTCTTTTATTCTTTTTCAAGATTTCCAAAATTATTGAAAAAGAAAAAAAAAATCAAATATACCCCAAAAAGAGGAAGGGAAAAGTATTTTATTTTTGTTGACAAAAAAATGAGTCACCCTTGGAAAAAGCACATCCTTCCATTTGTTCGTCAAGATCTAGGATTCAATATGACCTTAGGAAGCTGTTCTCGCTACATAGAGCTATGTCCTCCTCCATTTGGTTACCCTTCCAAACATATGGAGAGTTTGCATTGCCTCCTGCATTGTGAATTTGTGTCAATGCCATGCTGCCCAAGTCTCATCTTTCTCGTGCTTTCATCCAAGGGAAGTTTTACTAAAACTTGAGTCGACCCTTCTGCAGTTTGTCTCTTGTCCTCATGCCCGACCACCCCGAAAGTCCAATCAAGTCCTTGCTCAAAATCAATGAAGTTTTCTACCTGATCACCGAGATCCTCTTTTCTTATTCCAACAAGTCGTCGAAGACCTCTGAGTAGTGAAGTCGTACACTGATATTACACTCCTACTCGAGTTTTTAAGATTTTGAATTTGTTTCTCGAGCTATGAAGACATCATCTCTAGCGATCAGGCATCATTGGCTTCTTGAAGATGGATACTATACATGTATATCCTTTTTATTTTGATATGTAGATCCATTGTGTACTTCTTGCGGCTACACTTTATATAGTTATATGACATGGATGTGCATTGTATTTGATTGTCATCCATGATTTTATTTCATCCCAAGCATGGGTATGCCCGCCTCGATGAGACAAATTGTTATTTTGCAGATGGAACCTCCTGGACTCCGGTCCCTAGGCTCACTCGTTTTGTACATTGGTGAATATTTGTAATGTATTTTGTCCATCAGATGCTCTTTTGACCTCACACATTAGGGGGAATCTGTTATAGCCCTAAATTGCACCAAAAATGCATACCTGACATCAGGCCATTTTACTTTCTATCTTTGCCAAGCCATCACTGAAAAAATCTTCTAAAAACCATTGTTTTGAAGGTGTACACGCCCTACACCACTACTCCCCGCATAGACACACTTGCTGCATCACTACAACTCACGTATACTCATAAAAATCGCGAAAAAAGGAAAATTGAAAAGGGATATGGGTTTCTGGGCCGTTACTTAATCAGTTGACCGCCCATAGCCAATCACCCAAACCATTACTATCTCTTTTGTCCTATAAAAGAAGGTGTTGGGGCCCCATTCCAGAAAGAAGCACGAGAGCATAGAAACTCTGCCCATTTCAATATTCCCCCTTTGCCCCAATATTTTGCAACCACATTGTGAGCTTGAGCCAGAATTCCTTCATCCTCCTTTGCAAATCATTTCCATTTCCCTAGAGAGAACTAAAGAGGAGAAGAATACGTGGAAGCAATTGGTGCATGGTGAAGAGGAGCCTAGGACCAAGTTCGAGGAGTAGTGTTAGTCTCATGTTGTAAATGACTTTTGTGAGATCAATATAAAGAAGTACTTTTTCCGTCCCAACAAATGATGTCTTTAATCTTCATGATTTTGTTTACATGTCTTGGTTATGATGTCTAACCCACTAATCCATATATAGAATGCATGCATGTAGTTTCTTGTTTGTCGTTTGGTGAATGCAGGTTAGCCTTGGGAGGAGACTTGCAGTGGGGAAACAATCAAGTGCAAAGGGATCGACACCGGATGCGGAGTTTAAGGTATGCCTATCGGATCCTTATACTTTGTCTTTTATGTATGATTGTGGGATAATGTCTGGATAGTTTATAAAACGTAGGAGACTTTAGACGGTTAGCTCTACTTGCACTTTAGAACCCTAGTGTAGTTCGTAGAGGGGTTTTCCTGCTATAGCACGGATGTTGATGATTTACTTAAGAACTATAAAGCACATAATAAAAGGACTAGAGAGAAATGATGATGTATACAATTATTATAAGACATATCGATGTGCATATACCTAGTATAGTTGGAATGTTTTTTGGATGATAAGCCTTATATATAAAAACCATTTTTTATGACATATTCCTTTGAATGAGTTCTTGCATAAATTTTGTTGCATTGCCTTTGAATGAGTTATTGCATACTTTCTTGTACTTATGTTAGTAAAATATGAAATATAGATGGTTAGTAAAGTATGGATAGAGAGATAAAACAAATTCAATTCTATTAATTTGTAGTACTTATGTTTAAAGCAAAAGGAAATCAAACAACTTTGTACTTCTTTTATCTTAACTTTCTTGCTTAGCTTTACAAACACTTTTTTTTTATTATCAATTTTGAATATTTTTAATGCATATTTTCTATTAGAATATAGATTGGGTATTGGGGAATTGAGAGTGATGTGAGGGAGAGGGGGGGGGGAGGGCATAGGATATTCTAGCTTCATGTGGATGGTCTTGTTCAGTAGAGAATAATTTATTGGAGCCATTTAATCTTGGAGAAAACCTCCCTTGATCCAACAGAGCAACAACATAGTCAATGTTGCCTTTGTTGCTTCCCCTTTAGATCGAGGGAGGTTTGCTCCAAGTTTAGATGGCTCCAATAAATTATTCTTGAAACCAAGAGGAGCTTACTCATGAGTTCTATTTAGTTATATATCTATCACATTTTTAGTTTGTTCTAATCGAGTAAATCCATGTTTGAATCTAGGATGATGAGGGGCTAGTCCAAAAAACAAGTCTTATAAGGTTCTTGGAAGCACTTTCAAGGTATGTTATGACATTCTCATAAAAATACATATTTGAGTAAAAAATTCTACCAATATTAGTTGTATTCATTTTATCGATATTTATGGAGGTTGAATGACTTGGCATGCACTACAGGTATTAGACAAACATAATGATGGATGAGATGTGATTAGGGGAGTTATGTTATCCAAATCATTATTGACTAAGTAATGATTTACAATTGGAATTGTTATGCTTCTTAGAATGAGGATCTCATAATTAAATAAGGATTTGATACAATATGGATTATTTTGCATTGCAATAGTTTAATCACTAATGAATTGGTAACACCCATACCATTGGATAGAATGTGATCCCTATCCAATTGTAAAAATACCCATGATTTCTCTTTGTCTTCATAGAAGAACATTGGTAATGAGAGTGAAATTTATTTAAAAATTGAAGTTGATTCCATACTAGCCAACAACAATCAAACTAGTAGCTTCCTAGGATGTCTTATATAAATAATTGGTGTGGTGTAATCATTGTGAAACATGTTTTATTTTTAGTCTTGGATAGTCACCGGTATTGAGGTATCTAATTAAATTACATAATTTGGAAAGAAGGTCACTCAAGTTTTCTATGCAGTAAAATAGCTCATATATCCACATTTATGCACAAACTCATCATATCACATGACATGTATTTGGAATGGAAATATTCTTGGTGCTAAAGAAAAAATGACACTTATCTCAGGTAGTCTCCGGTAATAGTAATTTCTCAAAATGATGTATGAAACATGCTTTGGTTATCTTCATTTTTCATTTAAACTTTTATTGTATTTGACAAATGCAGGTCTGAAGGGATGTCACCTCCATGATCCACAATGCATTTCCAACAAGGTATATGCTATCCATGTTTTCTATCCTTGTTTTCTTTGTTTTTGACATGTCTGAGAGCCTATGGAAAAAACCAAGGCAAGGATGGAAAACATGGGCAACACATGAATCTACCCGAAGATTAATGGACAACTTAATGAAGAATATTGGACATGGAACAACTTAATGACGAAGATTGGACATGGAACAAACTGAACATGATCTGATCGAAAATTGGCTCTATTTAAGGTTTTATGATGGTGGACCATGTATACTATGTTTTCCACAAATGTCATTTATATAGTTGTAAGCATAAAATAGCACAACAATAGAGTTAAACAAATTTTTATATATGAATTTTCTGTGTATTTCAAACAAATTTTTATATATGTATTTTCTTTCTAGTTTGGTCTTCAAAATTATTTTTATTCTTTTCTTCACATTTATTAATGGTCATACAACAACACTTTTCACCTCCTCTTTTCACTATTTTCTTAGATGACAACACCCAATTCATAAAGTACACCCAATTCAAAACGTTTTTCACCTAATACATGCCTTTGCATATATCCCACTACTAGCCCCATTCTCTTTCTTCCATAATGCATTCATCAATATCTCCCTCTCATCCTAAGACTGGTGCCATCAATATATATTATTAAATCTATTTCATCCACACTAAGTTTTCTCCTCTAGACCACGACACCTTGTCATAATGATCCTTTGGCAAAATGTAAGCCACCTCATGCATGTTGCACTCCTGTACTAATCCAAATATTACATTATTTATGGAAAACTCAATTCATGATCCAACCTTGAGGGATTTCGTTGAACCTATCAATATCACTTCTTAAGTATGATGGTGTCACAAGGGTAAACACCTCGATTCATGGATTCAAAGTATGACCTCCTTCTTCAAATTACAACCTAAACTATCTAAGACTAACTATTTTACCTTTGCATAAAATCACTTAGAAGGTTTATCATTGGATTGACAGTAAACTCATATGGAGACTGTTATCACTGAAAAATCGTCTGCATCACTACACACAATGATTGAAGAAAGACATCAATTTCAACAAAAACTAGTACACCTACAACACCAAAATCCATCAAAAAGGAAAAAAACTATACACTTGGTTCAAAAATCAAAGTGCACAAATTCACCAAAGGAAGCGCGCGCACTGTGCATAGAATGCGCGGGATAACACATCCCTAGGCATGCACTGTGCACATAATGAAAGGTTGTCTATGAGAAAAGACGTGCACTTCTCATGAAAGACACATTTATGAATCTTGTCGGCCTCTCAACCACTTCCAGTCCGACCCCAAACATGATTTGACATTCATATCTGAGCGAAATATAGCTTGGAGGTTGGTCAAGGGTTAGGAAGTGCCCTAAAAGGCCCCTTGTTCACACTATTAAGAAATTGTATCTTGCCATGAATGGACACAATAAATATGTGCCATGGGTGTGCTAGAAAAAGAAGAACTTTAGGGTATTGTTATGCTGCAAGAATTCTTCTTGGAAAATCCTCTTTTCTCTTTGAATCATTCAAGCACTATAGGAAAGGCCATTCCACTCACCTCTCGAGAGGATTGGCATTATATTTCTTCACCATTGTTACTTTCCATTGTATGAAGATAAGAGATCTCTATTAGGGAACTAAATATCCTTCCCAAGGAGGAAGAGGGGATTCATAAGTCCCTGCCTTTTTCTACGGTGCTATGCTATCAATACATTGATCCATTGGTAGCTATATGATTGTCATTTTTTGTTTTTCATGGTTCTAGTTCTTGCAAACTTCTATAACATCTATTTCTTTTTCATTGTTTTCATGTGTATTTGGTTATCTAATCAACTCACAAACCTCTGTCTTGTTTAGCTGACTTAACTAGGAAAATAAGTGTTGTGTTTTTTCTCACCCATGTGGCAAAACCAACACAACATATTGGATACCATACTGGGGACTGTGAATCAAATTCCTCCCTATTTAAGTCTTGAGAGGAATTCTTTCTAATTGTTTGGATATGTAGATACCAAAACTGTCCTAATCCATCCTTCCAAAGTCAGAATTCAGAGCCAAGGCAAGAGAATTTCATTTGGAAATTTCTTTCCCAACACGTGACAGGCAGTGCACGGATTTTGAGGCACACAGACATAGATTATGCTCTTTGTGCACGCAACAACATTCATAAACCTACACATTGTGCACACTTAGCGCGACTGTCAGAACTACAGCCCGAGCACAAGTTTGGTTTTTGGAAAATTGTAAGGGTTTTATGAGTGGTTTGAGGTCCCCTTGCATTCAGATTTTAATTTCGTGCACTTTGTAAAGCAATCACAGTTTACTTAGAGTCCTTTCTCACAAGGAAGGTTTGTTAACATAAGCACATAGGGGTAAAAAGAATCATTATTCTTCTCTTTTATTTGTTTCCACATGGATGGCTCATTTGGCATTTAAAACTTTGAGTTAATATTATTTCTTTTTCAAAACATAATCAACTAATTTGGGACTAGAAATCAATTTTAACCCTCAAGTATGCTCTTCCCCCGCACCCAAGTGTGATCTCGGGAATCGAAAAAGGTGGTTGAAAGGAAATTTCATCTCCCTTAAAAAATAATTAGGAGAGGACAAAACCCCCCTAGGGTACTTCTTAGTTTTGAAAATTATCTTAAAATATTTGTAAGGGCCCATACATGCCCACATGTTTACAATCTTAAGATAGTTTCAAAATGATTTCTTACTTTAGACAACACTCTAGGAAAGTTTAAAAGATCAAGTAATGGTCCCATACATGCCCACATGTCTACAATCCTAGGATAGTTTCAAAAGATTTCTTAGTATAGACAACATTCTAGGGAGTTTAAAGGATTAGTAAGGACCCATATGTACACATTGCTAGTTCTTTAGGGCTTTAAATATTCCGCAAGGTTGTACCAAAGAAACATAGTAAGATAGGTAAGAAGAATTGTAAGGACCAAATGAAGTCCACATGATGCAATATTACACTTAACTTATTAACAATATTTTGCACGCTTTTCACTTTTTGCACACAAAGCCACTCATCACACACATAATTTCTACTAGAATAGTGAAGGTAGAAGTAAGCTTTCTTTTTTAAGTACCCACAAAGTAATTCAAAAGGAACTCCAAAAAATCTAACTACTTCTTTAGAAATTATCCACACCAATTTAATTCAAACGAGGTTGTTCCATGACCCCAATCTCTCATCCCACCACATCTAAATATTTTCTAAGAACACACTAAATTTTCCTCCACAGGAGGTGCCCAAAATAATTTTTTTAGTCTAGGTAGGATCTCGGGGGTAGACATCCAAATAACCCCCCGTTATCAGATTATCACATTTTGAAACAATAGAAGTTGAGAATAGGGATCTTTCAAATCCTCCAAGTCAAGTGTTCCTATACCATAAGGTAGGGAGATACCCATGAAGGGTCGAAGGCCAAGGTCTGGTTGTTCTATGCATCCCTCCTTGATTCACCCAACTCTTGTGAGAGTATCTAGCCTGTGACCCATTTTTTAGGCCGAAAATCTAAATGTTGCACTTTGACCGAGGTACTTAGTGGCCAAACATAGGACATCCACCGAGGTGGCGATTGTGGGTTACAATCGCACCTTGGTCATATTTTGTGTGGATATTGGGAAATATCTCCAGCTCTTTCGAGATATGCACCCTCTACCCCTCATTATAACTGATTACTTCAACCTTCACTAGTTCCTCTTCTGGTGTCTTCAGACCCCATTATCGAGTGCTATTGGAAGGCCCAGTGCTAAATTGAGAGGAAGGACGATATGTATTTTAGGATGCAATCATTTGTTTTTGTTTCCCTCCCATGCAGACAAAATCCACCTATCCACGTGCTTGTTTACTTTATAATTGATTTATGTATGATGTTCATTTGATTACATGAAATTGTGAGTTATACTATTTTTCGAAGGTCAAAATAGAAAAATCTCTTGTTCATTTATTTCTCTCTTGTCACCATTTTCACACATTCACTTTGCTAGTCGAAACCATAGGGGAAATACAAAATCCCCGTCATTCTAAACACTTGCAGAATATCCCTCCTATTTTAGAAGGAGTCCCTAGTCTCACCAACTCACTGGCTCAACCATATCACACCCCAATGAGGGCTACTATTTTTAGATCGACTTTACTTGGTTCAAATACCCAAGGAAATCCATTTGTTGGTTATCCTTCACAAGGAGGAAGGGGCCAAATTCTTCTCCAGGAAGAAGTAAAAACCCACCAAATCACTCTCAAGGGACATGTGCACTACCTACACACACAATGGCTAGAACTAATCCTTTTCCAAATCCTCCTTTTCCATAATTGGAATCCCTCAACATTCTTGATTTAACCAAATTCACAAATGACCCCATTTTACATGATACCACTTGGCCCTATATGCCTACCAAATTGCCTTCAGACATTCCTAAGTTTGAGGGAAAACCAGGGGAAGATCCTACCAACCATGTTATGACCTTCCACTTATGGTGCTCCTTAAACATCATCATGGATGATTCCATCCACTTAAGGTTATTTCAACAAACCCTGATTGGTTCCTCAACCAAATGGTATGTTGATGAAAAATCAGGGTCCCATGTGACCTTTGAATCATTGGCCAAGGCCCTTTTGTCCTTTTTCCAATTACCAGTTTGTCATGATAATGGATTATAACTTATCTCTGAGTTGAAAAAAACCACTTCTATCCATATCTCCGACCACATCCATGAATGGCGTCGACAATGTAGTTTGTGTATAGAAGAAACCACTTATTGAGCGCTCAACACACCCTAAAAGATTTTATGAAATTCTGTCACTTTTGGGTACCACTTGTTTTCTTCTATTTTTTGTTTGAATTGAGTTCAATATGGAGGGATGGTTTATTTTGTTTTCATGACTCTTATCGATCAAATCGGATTTTTTTGAACTTGTTAAATGAAACCTTGTGTCTAAAAGAACTTGGCATTCTAACTAAGAATCTGCAGCTAACATTGTGACAAACATGCTTGTGTTCGGCGTCGGAAAAATCCAAGCAATTAAAATGGACACACAGTAATAATAATCGTTGATAGCTGATGCACCATTGACGTTGGTAAAAGGTAGAGTAACTTTGCGGTAGTAATTCACCACATAGATTCAGGAGATAGCCGATTCCAATCGGCGTCGACGTGATACAAGAGTACTGAACGTTGACATGAGCCATGATAAAACCCCAATATCTGATGATGGATGCGTTGGTTCGGGGTCGGTGAAATATTGAAGAGTTAAATCACTAAAAATTTCCGCATTGACACATCTACGATCACCGATTCCCGATGCACTTTCAGGATCAATTTTTTTTTGAGAGAGTTAATTTGAGAGAACTTGGCTAGGATTATTGTTGATTGTCAATCCTTGATACTTTTCGACGTTGATGGGGTGGGATATGTTTTTAGAACGATTAGCTAAGGAAAATTACCTGATTCCAAATAACATGATTGAACGAAGACACTGGTTTCAAGTTCCACGTGTCTTTGTCACGTAGGGATCTCGTACGGTCTAGTTTCGTCCCGAGTCATCTTAA
Organism: Picea glauca; assembly: GCA_000966675.3. Taxonomy (NCBI): domain Eukaryota; kingdom Viridiplantae; phylum Streptophyta; class Pinopsida; order Pinales; family Pinaceae; genus Picea; species Picea glauca. The sequence goes on from JZKD02S1673404.1 coordinate 788,368, forward strand.
GGTTCCCTGTGTCCTAGTCACACTTCTGAGTTAGCTTTGTCATGTCATCTCTGTACGAAAAGATGGATAGGTGTTAGATATTTTTCTAGGATATATGAACAAACAATGTTTAAAGAGAAGCCCCGACTCCCGATCCACCAGTTAGATTAGTGAAATGATGGGATGTTTTTAGCATGAGATATGATTAGATTCTGTCATTTAATAGGCCAGTTAATGTTCCATCCCACATACATTGTTACCCCATGCGCCAATTTAACAATGAGAATTTCAAATCACTGATAGACCACGTTATAGCCCGCGCTCGCACTGCCTACCTACAATTGAATTTAATTTTAAGCATAATGAAGATCTGGCGGTAGATTTTGTAGAACCGCACTCATACCCCAAATTGAATAGCTTTTGCGACAAGGTAAGTTGAATATCTGTTTAAATCACAAAAAAATCTTTGAACACTTCTATTCTTCACACAAGATTCAATTTCTAGAGCATACGAAGAAGCGAAAGAGAGCATCTCAATATTGCGTTGATTCTTAGACCATCAAAACTAGGTTAAGCTAGAAACATATGTATGTGTTAAACTTCATCATTTCGACAGTCATAATTTTTTTATATCAGTAGTTGATCTTTTACACAATATCTAACTATGTTTTAGCTGCAGGAAAAAATTCCTCCGAGAAAGCCAACGACCAGGCGCTCACCGAGGGAACCAAAGTTAAAAGAGGTAGAAATTGGTGAGGGTTATTCTCTTGGTACTACGAGGCAGTTCGAATACGCTCCTAGGGAATATTTGGTCATTAAAACCTCGACAAAGAAATCATTCATTCAACCTATAGTCTTCAGAGATACATAAGAGACCACTGGATCCAAAATAATTCTCCCACAGTGGGGATATCTATTCAACAGAATCAACCAGGAGGATTACCCGGATTATTTTCAACACACTGACCCGAATGTAAGGGCGCTCGACGATCAAGTTTTCTCGAACATTCAGCGGTCGTGCTTGCACATGGTAACCTATCAAACTCCAGTTTTCCCATGCATTGAAGTTTTGATTTGGCTAATTGATCATATTGACGCTCAGAAGTGCCTCATCAATGATAAGAATGGAAGGTGTGTCATATTTTTTCTCTTGACAAAAGTTCAAAAGTAATACAAGATCAGGGACCAAGAGGAGAAAATGAACATAGACTTCATGGTGAAATTCTATGAATTCCATGACACCAGCTGGTTGATGGCCTCATGGTGGAAGGAGGATAAGAAATTTACAAATTGAAGCAATGGCTGGTATGGGATAGTTAACTTAAGGGAGCCATACATCTACTTGATGGCTCTCATCTACCGATTGTATGGAGAAAAGGACTACTCCAAGTTCTCAGAAGCATGGATGCCCCTGGAATACACTATGGTGATCTTTGGAAGTAGCTTCAACTGGGCATAAATAATCTCCAAGAAATTGAGCATCTGTGTACAGTAGGCTCAAATGTCGAAAGAAGGAGAAGCACCCGCTTTTTGCATGGCCTCGTATTTGCTAGATGTAATCTACATGAGGAATGTATTCGTCGGGATGAATTTGAGTTGACATGTTATGGAACTACACGTTCATGTCTACTTCAACATATTATGGGAGAACATGTACAAAAAATCCTATGCCCTTATTTGCGATAAATTCATCGCCCGAGTCTATTTCATTTTATTTAAAAAGGAATGCCCAAGGCCATCTATAGAAGCTAAGAAAATTATATCGAAGGTAGGCCACTGGTATCTAGACTAACACACAACTTATATCAAGGTGTTCAGGGCCACCGGAGCACCACATTTTCTCCTTGCTCACGTCCAATACTAGCTCATTGTAGGAGAAATTTGTTATCTGACGATCCTTGTTGAGCCTCTAAATTGACATCCCCAACACCTAAGCTTGGATAAATGACAAATAACACTACCTCTAGTCACTTATAAGGTCATAAGGTAAAGTATATTTGAATTCATGAATTTTGTGGTTTATTAAGCTAGGCGATTAAATATTTCATGAACTAATGTTTAAAATTGCCACGTATAGCCTTTGACCTTTGGACAAGTCCAACACTTCTATGAAAAGTAAGCCATCCGGTACTTATGCGCAAGATCATTCACTGTCATGATCCGATACCAATGTCCGCAGACTGTTCTAGTCTGGTACCAACCAATTGCATGTTGTTCAGGTCCGGTACTATCTACCGTATCTCACTTGTCACGATTTGGTACCAATACATGAAACAAAGTATGCCAAGTTTAGATCCAGATCGTGCCTAAGATAATTTTTGAATGTTTATTAAATCATCAAATTTCTAGCAATACTATGTTAAGCTAGTTTGATTATTGCTTCATCCTCATACACTTCGTGTCATGAGGATGAGGCTTAAAATATGTAACCGAATGGATAAATTTGACAATTTCTGATCTGCTAAAGATTTTACCTCATGTTTCGTGACCAAGACTGTTTAAATAGTCATGGAAAGGATGGTGGGATATATAGGGATATAGCATAACACAACATGTGAAGCAGTGTTTCATATTGTAGAACATATCCTAAGTTTGAAGTTTAATAGAAGATTATCATTTATTTCCATGTCTTGATCATTTACAAATGAATGTGAGTTGAGTTGTTAGTATAGTTTAATTTCATGTTTTGATATTTGAGTAAGAGTAATGTGTAGATTGAAATCCAACTTACTGTAGACTCCAGTCACTGACTTGTTGAAGCGGCAAGGGCCCACCGCCCAACAGAGTTCAACATCCTTGTAGATTGGTGTTAGCAACTGATTTCAATAGTGTAATTGTTACACTAGATGAAGCTTGGATTTATTACTTTAATTCATTATCTCTGACAGTTTTAGATGTTAGTAGTATAGTTCAGTTTAGGATTTTGATCATATAGTTGCTTGAGATCTTTATTTACTCTGTTTTTTCATATGCCCTGTTTCTATGAATTTGATTTCTCTTAGTAAACATAGAATTTGGCAACAATAGTCAAACACATTTGTAAAAGAACTAGTGAAGTTCACAATAGATTATTGTGAACCACACCATACCCGATTTACTAGCTATTGAACTACCCATGCTATGCCTTGATGATTGATGTGTGATTTCCTTTTCAGAGTGTGATTGCATAATTAGCTTTCTGGGTCAGATAGCAGATTTGATTTATCAAAAGACTCCATCTCATACTTGCATGTGCCATAATGGAGTAGGTAGCTTCTATGTGAAGGAAAACCAAAGTTCGTTTTAGTTTGACAATTTACTTTATTTCCAGCATGCATAATCTAGATTAGTCTATACTCGTGACATTAGAATTACCTCTCTTACTGGTGTCTTGTAACTCTATTGATTACGAATCTAGGATTGATGATTAATGAGTGCATTATACTAATCATATAATTAGCACAACATTTTGGCGCTGCTGCCGAGGAGTTGCAAACGGTAGGAAGTGATTTTAGCTTAGATTGTTTGCATAGTTTTTGAATGATTTTAAGGGATACTTGAGGGAGGAGATAAACAGTTTAAGACATGAGTGAAGAGCCATGCAGCCACTAGAGTGGGGTTCTCTGAAGCCAAGTTTCCTTCTTACCTTTCATTAAGATTTTAATTAAGTAAGTATCAATTTTTATTTTTATGCATAGATATAGAAATAATAAGGGTAGATTTGTAAGCTCTAAAGACTTGAAAACAAACCCCCACACTAATTCAACTGAAATTGGTGTAGGAAAAACTCCACCAGGAGGGAGTTCAAGGGAAGCCAATTAGGCTCCAGAAGAAAAACCCAGAATTGAAGAGTCAACATTGGGGTAGATAGAACATGAGTTTGGTGAAGGAACTGAACATTTAGAAGACACACAAAATCCAGTTTCTAAACCATATATCTGTGGAGGAAGGATTCCTAGTGAAATGGAAGAAGAAGAAGGAAATGAAAATGCAACCACTGAGACTGAGACCTTTGGGTTTCCAATCTTGGATATTTCTAGAAACATCAACATGAAGAGCATCCCACTGTCATCGTTACCCACTTTCATAGGTATGTCAACTGAATATCTAGACTTATTTTTATTTGAGTTTGACATATTATGTAGAAGCTATGACTACTGAGATGATGCCCAAAAACTTAAGGTCTTTCCAGCCACATTAAAACACTCAGCCTTGAGATGGTTCATGAGCTTAGGAGAAAATGCAATTCTCTCTTGGGATTAGATGAAAGAAACATTTTTACAGAAATACCAAGACTATTGTAAGGATAATGCTAAAAATGACATTTTTAAAATGCAGCAAACAAAAGATGAAAGCCCTGAAGACTACTTAGAAAGGTTCTTATACAACTATCAGAAATCAAAATTATTCACCATAGACCCAGCTGTAGTAAGAATAGTATTTTTGAAAGGTCTTAGATATGACAACATAGAAGTGTTAAATTTGTTAAGTTCAGGAGATGTGCACCAAAAACCCTTTGCATAAATTGCAGATTATTGTAGGAGATACTCAAGAGGACAAGCTAAAATAGGAAAAGGACCAAGAGATCCTTTTAATAGAAATTTAAGAAAAAAATCAAGGATTGTCACTAGAATTGAGTTAGGAAACTTATTGGAAAACTTTAAAACATACATCTTGAGCACAATCAATAACCATTTAGATACCCTAAAACTGAAAAAGAAGCAAGAAGAAGATGTTGTTTTTTCAATCTTTTGTCCTAAATGTCGAAAGAAACACCCTAAGAAATAATGCCCATTAAATGTCATAGAAGTTTGTGGCCTGTGGAAACTAGAGCACCCCACATCTGGGTATCCAACTTTGCTTGAGCTACAAGCCATTTATAGGGGAGGAGGAGTCTCACAGGAACAACCATACCCTTCTAGGAGGCCTTGGAGAGAGAAAAACCCAAATGCATTTTATGCCCCTAATACACAATATCAACAACAACAATGGGGTCCTTCTCCGATTCCCTATCCCCAATGGACACCACAGCAAGCTCAAAATCAACCTTGGCAACAAGGCTGGAGGGGACCTTTGTATGGGAATCCCTATTACCCGACACATCCACAATATCCTACAAATATTTCCCAATTACTACCTATATTTAACCCACCTCAGATACAAGATTTACTTCCACCTCCTATACAACAACAATTCACAGTACCCTTGAACCCTAACCAACAACAACAAACACCTATAAATGCCAATCAAAAGCCACAAAACCAAGCTTCCCACAACCCTCCTAGACGAATAAAAATCCCTGGCCAGCCAATTCCTAACCCCAATAATCAACCCACCCACCCTGTGAAGAATGAAGAAGTCCAAACCTTTCCCACCTATGAAATCAACTCAGATCTGGGAAAGTTGTAAATCAATCAAATTATGGAGTAATAATTCTAGAAGAAAATGATAAGAATCCTGAACAAGAAAATACTCAAACCACCCCTATAGAAGGAGAGACTTCCCCTCATATTTCAAACACTTCTCATTCCTTAGGAGTACCTCAACAAGTTAATCTTCCACCCTACCCCAAAATACTATTAGAGAAGAAACCTGACCCACCCTTGCACAAAGACATAGAGGATGAGTTACGAAACGTATGTGTAAAAATACCTTTGCTGCAAGCCATCAAGGATATCCCCATATATGCCAAAATCATAAAGGATCTTTTCCTTAAGAAACCAGGAAGGAAGAAGAAGGAACCTCCCCTTGTTCAGGTGGTAAGACAATTATCTAAATTTATTTCTGAAATGCCATATACATATAATGACACTGGGAACCCAATAGTCATTGTTGAAATTAATGGTATTTCCTTACCGAACACACTCATTGATTTGGGTGCAGAAATTAATGTAATGCCTTTTGACACTATGAAAAAACTCCAAATAAACCAGTTAATACCGACCCAAACCATGATAGAGTCGACAGATAATTCATTCATTAACCCTACAAGAAGTTTAGATGATGTCAAAGTCACACTAGCTTCTTGGGAGTATCCAGTAGACTTTATAGTCATCTATTCTAAATCATCCTCCAAACCAGGACACCCTGTGATTCTTGGCCGCCCTTGGCTGGCCACAACAGATGCCTTTATCATTTTTCGGTCTGGCGAGATGACTATATCCAATGGCACACATAGCCAAAATCTTGTCCTCTTCCCTCCTGCCCAACCGGCACAAGAGATACATGTTTGGCATGAAAACCCTTATGGAGAGGAAGATTGCATCAGACCCCTATTAACACTTGAACAAGTAAAAATAATGAAATAAAAATCACATGAACAAGTCTTAAGTTTATTTTTGGCTGATACAAACTGCATTGAATATCCTAGGTCTTTTGCATAATTGTCACATATTTTCAATTTTGAATTTCAACAAACTGGCACCTTGATATCACCCAATTATATAATTTATCACCAGCTTCCTCAGAGAAGGAAGAAAGAACTAAATTTGTTGATATTATCCCAAGAAAACCTTTGTATATCAACTCTAGTTTGGAACCAAAACAAAAGACACAAGTAATTGAAATGCTCCAAAGACAATTTGATTCCTTTGCATGGGATTATGTAGACATGAAAGGCATTCACCCTAACACATGCACACATCATATCTACACTAATGACCAAATCATACCATTTAGATAGCCTCAGAGAAGGATGAATCCAACCCTCAAAGATATTGTAAAAGAGGAATTGAAAAAACTCCTTCAAGCCAACCTCATATACCCCATATCAGATAGTCAATGGGTGTCTCCACTTGTCATAGTTCCCAAGAAAAATGGTAAGTGGAGAATATGTGTAGACTTTAGGGAGTTGAACAAAGCCACCCATAGGGATTATTTTCCCTTACCATTTATCAATCAGGTGTTGGATACCTTGTCCAGAAATAAGTATTTCTTGTTCCTAGATGGGTTTTGTGGTTATAACCAAATACAAATATCACCCAAAGACTAGGAAAAGACCACTTTCACCTGCCCATGGGGAACCTATGCTTATAGGATTCTTCCTTTTGGACTTTGTAATGCCCCAGCCACCTTCCAAATGGCTGTCCTAGCCATTTTCTTTGACTTGACCAATGATTGCATGGAATTCTACATGGATGACTTTACAGTCCATGGAGATGACTTCCAAGAATCTTTGACCAGTCTAGAAAAAGTCTTGATTAGGTGTAAGAAAACTAATGCTTCCCTAAGTAATGAAAAGTCAAATATGATTCTCACTGAAGGTATTGTTTTGGGACATCACATCTCTGGTTCTGGAATGAGATCCAATCTTGCAAAGATTGATATTATCACACAAATCAGAATACCTTCCTCACAAAAGGAAGTTCACATCTTTCTAGGGCATGCTGGCTACTATAGAAGATTCATTCCAAATTTTACAAGCTTAGGTATTCCCTTATTTAAGTTATTATCTAAATAAGATGAATTTAATTGGAATGATGAATGCCAAGTATCTTTTGAAATTCTAAAATAGAAATTGTCAAGTACCCCTATATTAAGAGGACCAAATTGGTCCCTTCCTTTTCATATCTGTATCGATGCCTCAGACACAGCCCTGGGGGTAGTTCTTGGACAAAGGGAAATTCAAATGCCTTATGCTATTTACTTTGTCAGTAAAAACCTTTCCCCAACAAAAGTTAATATACGATCACAAAAAAAAAAATTGTTAGTTGTAGTCCATGCTATCAATAAATTTAGACACTATATTATAGGATATCAAGATTTTGTACAAACTGATAATTCAAATATCAAATTCTTAATAAACAAACCTGTAACAAACCCTAGAGTTACAAGATGGATGTTATTATTACAAGAGTTTAATATCAATATTATTGATAGACTTGGTAAGGATAATCTTGTGGCTGATTTCTTATCTAGAATGATTCATCTGGGAGATAATGCACCAGTAGATGATAAATTCCCTCGTGAAAATTTGTTTTCTATTTCTACATTTACCCCTTGGTATGAAGATGTAGCTAACTATCTTGTGACAAGGAAGATGCCTCAGAAATTGTCTCTTAGAAAAAAACAAAAAGCAATTTAGCTAAGTGCAAACTATATGTGGCATGATGATTGTCTTTATAAAATAGGACTAGATTTGGTAATCAGGAGATGTGTAAGGGAAGATGAGATCCATGATATTCTGCAAGCCTTCCATGATGGTCCTTGTGGAGGCCACTTTGCCGACAATATGACTGATTATAAAGTTATGTAATCTGGTTATTATTGGCCTACTATTTTCAAAGATTCCAGAACTTATGTATCCAATTGTGATGAATGCCAATGAATGGGTAAGCCTACTACACGAGACCAAATGCCACTTCAAGACCAAGTAGTCACTGAACCTCTCGAAAAATGGGAATCAGACTTTGTAGGGCCCATAAATCCTGCATCTAAAAAGAAAAGGTACATACTTGTATGTACTGACTATGCGACTAAGTGGGTTGAAGAAAAATCTTTACCAGTTGCAAGTGAACAATCAGTAGTAGACTTCCTTTTTAATGACATTTTTACTAGATTCGGTGTACCTCGAGAAATTGTGACTGATCGGGGACTCAATTTACCTCTAATATAGTCAAAACTGTTACATAACAGTACCAAATCAAGCACATGAAATCTACACCTTATCATCCACAGGCGAATGGGTAAGTAGAATCTACCAACAAAGTCATTGAGTCCATTCTTACTAAAATAGTGCAGCTACACCACAAGGATTGGGCTGACATATTATTAGAATCCTTATGGGCTTATAGAATCACCTGGAGGAATACAACAGGACATACACCTTACGAGTTGGTGTACGTGAAGCAGGTGCTTCTCCCCATAGAATTCCAGATCAAAACCTTCAGGACTGTTGTACAAATTGTCATGAACTTAGATGAAGCCCAACAACAAAGGCTCTTGCAGCTTAATGAGATGGATGAAATCAGGCAGGAAGCACTTCAAAGAACCACTCTTAGTCAAGAGAAGAGAAGAAAATGGCATGACAAGTATCTCAAAAAGAAAAAATTTCAACCGAGAGATTGGGCCTTGTTGTATGACAACAGGTTCAAGAACTTCAAAGGCAATTTAACTACTCGTTGGTTGGGACCTTACGATATTGACACTATCTATGATAATGGTTCAATCAAGATAAATACAATTGATGAACATCAGACACCCCTACTTGTGAATGGGCACCGATTGAGAATTTATAACAAGCCCTTGTCAAAAGAGGAATTTCTGACACGTGTACTACATAATTCAGATGTGCATGTGATCAGTAAGGAAGGATATCTTCCCACTGATCCACATTGATCGATTGATTTACTTTTAAAAATTTTGTACATAGGTGTGTGGACTGTGTTTTGTTAATAAGCTTAAGGTAACAATGGATTCTTACCTCCTTTGTTTTACTTTTTCATTTTATTTTGTTAGTAGATTTCTATAATTTATTTGATCTTTCAAGAAATTGCTAAAATATCAGTTTGTAAGCATAAAAAATACTCTGTTCTAGTCTAATACCAGCAGTGCTGATCCGATACCATAAATTATGTTCTGGTCCGGTACCAACAGTCTTGTGCTGGTACGGTACCAGAAGTATGTCCTTATACGGTACTATCAGGAAATATCACCTAATTGACAAAGAATGCTATGCCTATTTCAATATCTTATGTCAATTAATATGAAGTGTGAATCCATGCAATAACCACTTAAGATGGAACCAAGGAGATGACTGCAACATTATATGGCATCTCTTATGAAGAAATAATTTCTTTTGGTTCTGTTGCTAGCTAAAAGGAAGTATTTTAATTTCTTTTGGTTCTGTTGCTGGCTAAAAATAAGTTTTTTAATTTCTTTTGGTTCTGTTGCTGGCTAAAAAGAAGTATTTTAATTTCTTTTGGTTCTGTTGCTTGATAAAGAAGATATAATCTTTTACCTATGTTTTGTAAGGAACCATGCTTAACCAAATTTAGAGTTTAGAGGTTGCCTTGATAAAAAAATTCCATTACAAACATCATCAGTACTTCAACATGATTAAAGGGATTAAAAATATTAGCCTACAAGTAACTATTTCACTCCAACTAGACTTCAACAATGATCATTGGATTATCTTTACTAAAGAGTAGCATATGAGTATATGAACGCCCTCTGTCGTGGTCACACTAGGAAAATTTTATGGAAGAGAATGTATCAGTACCCTAAGGTAACTTTAGTTCATTCTCTTATGGACAAACTCAGACAAATCATACATCTAGATCATTCTAAAGAAATAATGTGCATACATAAGTTTATTTTTCCTTCAGACAAATATTTAAAGACATTCAAATAAGAGAGTATACCTTCTAACCCAATACCATCCCAGCCTATAAAAGGGTTTTCAAACGAGCCTCCCCTATAACCATGCAAAATCACTCTTTAACAAAAACTAAATTAGGTGACTATGGACAAGAAGCCTATGATGGAAAAAGGGTTTAAGAGACTAACTCTCCGGGATACTGAACAGGTTTGCTGGCAGCAGGTACCGAAATGTGGTATGACAAGGCAAACCCATCAGGGTATTGAACAAACTTGTTGGAGATGGGGCACTATGCCTGGGGAAGGTATGTATCTCACTAAATATCACAACTACCCCACCGAAGTACTGAACAGGCTTGCTGGCAGTAGGTTTTGGTTGATAAATGTCTCATTTATACTTGTTTGATTGAAAAATTCACTTGTGTCATTTAAAAAATGAATACGACAAGCAAATGTCACTGTTTACATTTATAAGATACAAACTCCAGATTAACAAACAAAATGAATACTATAAGCAAATTTCCATTTGATAATTACCCTAAGTCAACTTTACCGGTCTGACATCTAAATCATACATTACCTAAGAAGGAAACTTCTTAAGAGTGGGACCCTAACTAGGGAGTCTAATCCACTTATACTGTGAAATTTATCCATAACATCTAATGATAGTAAATCTCTGAAGAAAGTTAGGTGGGATCTGTTCTTATGGAAAAATACAAAATTTCCTTGTTTTCATTGCTGAATGATGTACTTAAGTCATCAGAAGAAAGGCAATTTCATTTTTAAACAACAAATAGGGCATGGGATCATATGCTAGGTGACAAATGTACTTTTGGAATTTGATTTGGTTTCTCTTCTCTTATCAATTTTCTTCCATGGTGATACAGTGTGTCATATCTTTTTGCATAAGGATATGTAACACCTTTGGCACGAGGGAGGGTCAAAGAGACCCTTTTAGGACTCTTTTCTAGACTCACATATCATCTTCAGAGACCATCATGACCACCTTACAATCCTGTAGAACCATACATAAAGGAAGAAATTCAAATACAGACACATAATAAAGAAGTTTCATAAAGTATAGGAAATTCCAGTACTAAGCCTCCAGAAAACTCCAGCCTAAAAAGATGAACTCTGATAATATGCAAGCTTCAAATACAAAGGCAATCACATATGCTATGGGTATTGGTTATGAAATGGTAAAATCAAAGTTAACATGGTATTATTTATTTTCATGTGCTTATAAAACTACAATAAGTATGAAAGTGTATACTAGATCTTATGGCCTTATTGTTAAAACCATGCACCTAACTTTTACTTCCCTCATACCCATATGCTTAACCTTAATCAATTTCCTCACCACAGAAGCACTTGAAAAGATGTTGAGGGAAAAATCACAATGTATGGATGTGGGTATGAACTGAAATGAGCATGCCCAGTAATAATGAGCCACGACCTTAAACCAAGAATGTGCTTCATCCTTAAGTAATCACGAATCTACCTCGTGTCACATCAAATTCACTGCTTAGAGGTCCAATCACCTATCAACAATAATTTTTTTCTACCAAACGTCTCATTCCCATCATTGCACTAACGGGCATAAATAAAATGGGTTATCTGGGTGGCGAAGCCATCCGGATGAGCCTCATATCATCTTAAGTTTCTTCGCAACATATTTACTTAAACACACCTTCCGAATTATTGATGCCATCACTATTTTTCCTTTCCATTACCCATATTTCTCTAGTTCAGAACCTACACCTCTCTGTGATATCCAGTACCAAACCCTTACGCTCATAGTTGACTAAAACTCTTACGCTACAACCTAGTTTGCACTCATAGTTTATAAGGATGGTTGTGAGTAGACATGAACTGGTCTTCCAGATTTATAGGGAGATGGAGGAGTTCCAGCTATGTAGAGATAAGTATTCTAGAGCGGGATGGATGCCGTTTTTAGAAAAATTCACAAGATGTCATGAGAGGGTATCTCATGCATTTATATAGAGTTACGATGGAGATATTGTACACACAGGCAATTTGCAGCTAACAATCAATGAAGCAACTTTAAGGGAGGCCATAGGATTACCTAGTAGAGAAGCCAAGTATTTCAAAGGAGTAGAAATCAATAAAGATATGTGCCACAGATTTCTGAAGGAAGACCATCAACACCCTGATTGGAAAAAGGGGATTTATAGAAACTATATCAAGGAAGAATATCATCCAATGCTTTCCAATCTTCAATGATTCCTCACTTGTGAAGGTAGGTATGAGGTAACTTTCCTATATCATATTAGGCTTTTGTTGCACTTTGAAGGAGGTCCTGAAATTGAATTTCCATACTTTTTTATGGATGAGCCTAAACAAGATGTTGAGAGGTGTCAAATCCTCTTCTAAAACTAAGAAGACTAGCATTTATCATCAGGGAATTATCAAAAAGCTAGTGATACATGAAATCGGGAAGCAAGGGTTTAGTTGGAAAACCCTCATCACTCAACACCTTTCCACAGAAAAAGAACCTGTAGAGAAATCCCAGCCTGCTCCAGATAAAGATAAGGAACCTGAGGATAAAAAGGGAAATAAATACAAGGTATCTCCATCATCCTCCAAAGAAGCGAGCCAAAGAAATAAAGCTAGTGTTGCACCTCTTTCGTCACCTTAGTGAAAAAAATAGAGGTGCTTGCAAGATCAGTTGGGTTTGTTGAGCAGGACAACTACAAGGAAAAGGGTTAGAAAAAGAAATATAAAACAATAACTAAGAATTAAACGAAGAAATAAAACAACAACTAAATTCATAAACATAGGGACATAAGGACAAAAGAAACAATGAGATCCATGTCACCAATGATAAGGCTGATATTAGTGAAAGAAAACACCGAGAAGCAATGGGACTATGAGTCCCTTCTTCCTCCAAGGGAGGGCTCTTGGACCCCCAAAAATAAGCTCTTCTTACAACTTTGAAAAAGAAAATGAAAATGGTGAAAGAATTCTTTGCTAATCCAATCAAGGGGTGAGATGGATTGAACCAAAGCAATGATGCAAGTATACTCTTGGCAAGGATAGAATATTCCTCAAGAGAATAATGGGAGCATAACTTTGCTATGAAATTCCTTGAAAAATGAAGTGATCCATGGCCTTTTTATAACATTCCTTTGGGTTATTGTTCAACTAGTTTGTAGTGTGTAAAGAGGCTAATTAGGGCATTTCTAGGTCTTTGAACAGCCACCTAGTCGAACCCAGTCCAGATTTGAGTGTCAAATCAACTTGGAAGCTGAACCAGAAGTGGGTGGGAGGCCGACCACTCTCATAAATGCACCGTTTCTCAGGTGCACGGATTTTTGTGAAAACAATCACGCATCGTGCGCATGTGCGCGAATCTTGCGTTTCTGTTTCGTGCATGTGCGCGTGTGCCTAGTGTCTTCATAGCACCCTTCAATTTGTCACTATTTTGTATAGCTTTTGACCCTTTGTAAATGATTTTCTGTTAATTCAGGTCCATGGATGTCCTCATAACTGTTTGACGATGCTGAATTCTTGCAACCATTTGCGGACAAAATTTCAGTGATAATAGATGCCCCCTGATGGATGAGGTTAGGAGCATACATATAGCCGAAATCCATGTTTCTTCTACTGAGAATGTTGTTGTAAGAGAGAGAGATAGTGGGATTTTCCAGAGCTATTCGTTGGAGGGAAAAAGGAACCGGTAGAACCCAACCTTCCATGAGGTGTGTAAAAAATAAACTGTGTACAAACGAGGCGGGCATGCCCCATGCTCGTGTCATGTAACTCAAAAAGAGGAATGAAGTGTTGATGTAGACAACTGCAACACCCTTGGGGGTGGTCAAAACTAAGGCATAAGACAATTCTGTGGAGGAACATACTCTGAATCGTAGGCAGTGACATCTGTAAGAAGTATCACGGATTCTGTAGGCATTGATAGCCTGACCAAGTTCAGAGGTCTTCGACAAGTACAAGAACTAACTGCAATAGTCGCAAAGTAAGACCCACTGTAACATGAGAAAGTTTTTATCTCAAATGTTATGGGGGTAAACGACAACAAGGAGCAATTTTGGTTCTCCCTGTGTCATCCGATATCTCTCATTGGATGGGGAATGAGAATCAAGATATTGTCGCCCTTCTGGAAAACTGAGATGATGTCGACAAAAAGAGGGACGCGACTCTCAGAAGAAAATGGCTTTGTGAAATCTACTAGGTGAGGTGAGGAAGTGGAGGAGGTACATGGACGAAGTCAATATGTAGGAAGACTCAAGAATTCCCTTGGTTGGAGTACATGTGAGATAAAAGGTGGCCGCAACCGTTCAATGAGGTCGAGTGTTAGGGGGACAAAAAGACAAGGGATAAGTTGTGCCAGAGGCATGACAAAGTGAATAAACTCAGAGGGAAGAGTTAAGTGGCCTATGGGGTACTCTAAAGATATGGAGGATGTCGTCAAGGGTGGATGATAAGTAGTGCCCCAACCAAGGGTGACATGGGTTGCGGTTGGACAAAAAGGAAAGAAGGTCTCCTAAGGTGATGAAAAAAAGGTAAGGTAATTGTAGGAAACAAAGGTGTTTGTAAAATAAATAAAGAATAATTTGGGATAAGTGTACAAATACAGAAACGGGTGCCCCAATGTGAGATTGTTGGCTTGGGAAGGGCACAGTTTTCTTGGAGAACTGGTGGAGGGTGGGGGCCCCATGGGTGGGTTTTTGTATGAGGTAGGTGAAATGAAGGGAAATTTAGAGATGGGAAAAATGATTGTGGATGAAGTGGAGGGTTCATGATACTGCGGAAGTGCAGTCAAAAATAGAACTGTGAAGAGATAATATGGGAGTCCTTTTGGGAAAGCTAGCAAAATGAGGAGAAGGAGTATGTGGTTGATTTGCGACATGATGTAAGACTATCGGGATTCCCATCCCTAAAGGGTTTGGAAAAACAACATGAGTGTCAAAAGCGCAAAAGGGTGCTATGAATGGGACAACTCACGTGGGTAAGAGTGCTACCAGGTGACAGTACCAAAGATGCAAATGGAGGTGTTGGTACTACAGAGCCGAAAATGGGGATCCTAGAGGCAAATGTCAGAGGGTGTAACTGGAGATGTAAGTGAGATTCAGAGAGAATGCCTACATGATAGTGCCGAGTATATACCTGAAGGGGTTGCGTTGATGTATGATGACCAAGTACCTGCACACATGAAAACCAAATACCCGACGTGAACAATATCTGAAGAGAATTGAACATATGAGCATTTATTTGAGAATTTTGAATATGTGCATGCATACCTAGTCAGGGTATGAAAAATGGTGTCCCAGGGGCTTAGGATGAAAAGAGGCCCAGGGACTGTCATGATGTAGATGACGGGATGTTGATCTCGTGGTTGAAGATGGATCGAGAAATGGACGCCCGGAGCTCCTGGAATGGTGAGTGAAAGTTTGGAAAAAGGCCTATATATAGCTATAGGGCCCACATTTCCACCTCATTTGTACTTTCTACTATAGTGACTGGACGAGAAGTATTCAGAGGAGATTTGGAGATTCTGGGAAGACGAGGCATCTGATCGAGGACCAACGAAATTCAGGTTAGTGGTCTGATCATCTTGCATAGAATTAGGGTTTTCTTTTTTGGGCAGGGGCTGTACAGAGGGTCTTATTGGAGTTTTTATGACTGTGGGCCCTACGTGCGCGGGCGATCCAGAAGTAGGCACACACACATGCGTGCCTGCCCACCGGATAAATGCGCATGGGGGAACCGGTAAGGTGGAAAAGGGCGCACACTATGTGCACACCTGTCGGCTACACAGCTGTGCATGTGTGCACGACTGTGTATTGGACAGGCACGCTCTAGAGAAAGCATGTAAGTTGAGTAGGCGTGCACATGTGCGCACCCGAAGGATGGATAGGTGCGCCTGAGAGCACACCTGTGTAGTGAACAGACGCGCATATGTGCACACCTATGGAGTGAACAGGCGCGCACGTGTGCGTGCCTGTGGGTTTAAACAGTCGCGCCTTGGAGGCAAGGTTGATGGGTGTAAAACTTATCTGTTTGATGTTGTTGATGATCCATTTGGATGACTTAGGAGTGTTTTATGTGGTTGCAGGTGAGCATTGTGCACGATGCCGGTTGGTTGGAGAGAGTGGGATTAGTCCCAGCTGTGAGATGTTGTGGCTATTGAGGAGCCAGGTGTACGTGTGACTTTGGCAGGCTGTGGGCTGCTAAAGTTATTTGAGTATCCATTGATATGGGCGCAGGAGTATCTCTTGCAGTTCCTTATCTGGATGTGGAGTCCGGAATTGCATTGTTTCATAGTGTGGGGAGAGAAAATTGCCTTCACTACGGTGGAGGATGTGTATTTTTTGACTGGGCTCTCGTTTCAGGGAACGCCCCTACTAGCGGAGCCGGTGTTACCGAGGGATGTGTCACTAGTGATAGTTGGCCGAAGATACTGTTCAAGGCTGAACTTTATGTCTGGCACTGTCGTGAGCATTGGGGCGATGGATGCCCTAGCTCATCACTGCATAGCAGCAATGATTTTGAGAGTTTATGGGTCTCTGGCGATGTAGCGGATCAGTGGTGGTCAACTGATTGTGAAGAAGAGAGTGTTGGTCGGTGAGCACTTCACCTGGGGGCTTACGCTGCATGCCAGGATGGTAGCGTAGCTAGACCACTATCGGTCCATGGATACCAGAGAGTTTTCCTTCGGGTCCATCTTGGTGGCCTGGTTTCTGGAGAGGGTGCCTATGTTGCACCCTAGGATTTTATTGGGTGCGCTTGGGGCATGAGAGCCGTGACTAAAGCAGTGGGTGGTTGTTTTTCTTCGCCATGGTGGTGGTGAGGGCAGCCACTTCTTTACTACTGAGACGGAACAGGTGTGGCGGCAGATGCCACAGGTGTTATTGTAGTAGCCCTATGCTGGGGTTGACTTCCGGGAGGATCCGGATATGGTGTTGCCTCCAGGGGAGGTGTTTGACTGACGAGGTATGTTGATGATTTTGATATATATGTTTTTGTGATATAGCATGATATATATGTATGATATAGATGCTGATACTATCTCTTGTTTGTTTGTATGTGCAGATGTGGCACCTTGCGGGTGTGAGGTGGAGTTGCGGAGAGCGTCGACTCGTCAAGATCCGGAGAGACCGCTGTGGGGGAGATCACGGGTTGGAAAGAGACATCGGCATGAGGACGTTGCGGTGAGACCAGCTGATCTGGAGAGAGAAATGAGGAGACACTGGTTTGATGATCCTGGTGCTGGGCCATCACATGCTCCTCCAACAAATGCCGGAGTATATTTTGAGGACATATGTCGTCGCCTGGAGGCTGTGTTACAGGGCGTGCCTGAGGGCATGTGGTCTCGCATCCAGGATGAGGGCATCCTGGAACAGTGTGTAGGGATTCCACTGCCATGGTGGGACATGGTATGGAGGGCAGTAGTAGCTGGTGTTGCGATGACCGAACGACTACTGTCGGGGCAGGAGGGACCAGTAGGGGGTGGGAAACCACCACCTGAGGGAGGGGCAGGCGGTGGTGCTCTAGAGGCACCTTGAGTGGTGCGCTATGTATTTATTATGTTTTTGTATATAGGTTGGTGAGCCCATTTTGTACCGAGGTGTGTCACTAGCCTGCAGATACTTGTATTTTTGTATGTAAACACTTGGACGACACTGTGGACCGTTTTATATATACATGAGTATACATTTTGATATCTATGTGGTGTTTACATGTGTTTTGTTAATGTGTTGATGATGTCTAATCTATATATGTTGTGACAAGTTTTTGATATTTTATGGATGTGTAGAGGTATCTTGATGTGATATATTCCAGTCTAACACAATATTATCTAGGTTATTTGTAATTTGATTCAATTGTCTTGGAATATTTGTAAATGTAATGGAATCAAAATGGCGAGATAACAGTCTAACCTGCAGGTATTTGCGAAAGAGGCAAGGGTCATGTACGCGGTACACATTGTTGAGCTGGAGCATGACTAGCTGTGAGTCGAGAAAGATGCTAAGGTGACGAATACTATGATGCTGGGCATCGACTAGGAGGCCATTGATGACACTGTATTCAGCTTGGTTTTTGGTCACAAAACCCAAACATATGCTGCTCGAATGGATCATTTCATGTGAGGGGGTGTAGAGAGCCCAAGCGACCGAAGTGAGATTTTGTGTCCAACGGATGGCGCCATCGGCGTAATCGATGTGGTAGGCCAGTGGAGGAAGCATCTATCAATAGCACAAATGATAGTTTAGACGTGAGGGATGGAAAAAGATTAAAAACACTATAAAAGAAATAACCTAAAGTAGATTGACTACGTTTAAGCATAAAATTTCTTTAAGTACAACCCATTGACGGGTTCTTTGAGAGAGAAGCCTTTGGGAGAGACCAGGATGTATACGCCTTTGGTAAGGCAATGTTGGATAATATATGGGCCATGCCATAGTGACTCAAATTTTCCATGGCCAAAGGTATCATGAACGATATCGTAAGCAAGAACGAGGTCGCCTTCGCGAAATGAGCGAAGGTTGACATGTCGATCAAAGGTATCCTTTGATCATTTTTTAGCTACCTCATTGTTCTGTAATGAAGATCGACGATCTTCATCCAGAGAATCTAAGTTCATCAAGCGTTGCTCCATTGGAGCAGTGTCAGGTAATAGCTCAATTGCGGGGTGTAAGGTGGGAATTTCGCACTCGATGGGAAGAGTGGCCTCAACCCCATGGACTAGATGAAATGGTGTGAAACCAATAACTGTTTTCACAGCCGTACGGTAAGCTCGTAGCGCGGAAAATAAAATATGATGCCAATTGGTCTTATGTTTGTTAACTGTGCACTGTAACATGGTATTGAGGACCTTGTTAACTGCTTGGACCTATCCATGAGACTGAGGGTAATATGGTGAGGCAAATTCGTGGGAGAATCCTAACCGAGATGAGAGTTCGACGAAAATCTCATTCTCGAAGTGTTTCCCGTGATCGGATACCAGTTGGAGTGGTACTCCAAAGTGAGATATGACATGGTTAAAGAAAAAACGTGTTGTGGTGTCAGCGGTATTGTTGAAGGTGGGCATAGCTTCAGCCCATTTGGTGAAGTAATCAACTGCGACAATAATGTATTTGTGACCATTGTTGGAGGTGGGATTACAAGTCATGAAGTCGATGCCCCATTTACAAAAAGGGCCGGTAGTGATGATTGGATGAAGAATAGTAGGTGGTTCTCAGGCTTTGTTGGTGTAAAGATGACACTTCTCGCATCATTTCACAGCATGAATGCAATCGTGAAACAAGGTAGGCCAAAAGTAACCTTCTCGGATAATCTTCTGAGCACTGGATATTCCTGAAAGATGACCCCCACATGCGCCACTGTGGCAGTCGTTCAAGACTCTATCAGCCTCGTCAATGGTCAGGCATCGACGAAGAATGGTGTCGACCCCTCACCGGTATAAGATGTCTCCGATGAGGAGGTAGTGGGGGGCCTGGTGGCGAATACAACGACGATCATCTCGTGAAAGGTGGTTATCGAAATTTTGAGTTTGGAGGTAGACGAGGAGGTCACCATACCAAGGATCATCTGAAGTGATGTAAAAGAGGTGTTTTTCGGGAAAGTCGGTATTGACGGGTGCACTGGTTGTGTCAGAGGGGAGAGTCGTGAAAAGTTCGGAGAGATTGAGGGATTTCTTGCTCTTGAGTGTTGAGAATTCAATATCGTACTCCTGAAGGATAACGATCCATTGAGAAAATTTTCCATTAATTTGCCGACGACTGAGCAAGTATTGCATAGGGTTGGAATCTTCTACAACCTTAGTTGTGCGAAGCAGAATATAGTGACACAGTTTTTGGACTGCGAGGATGATTTCAAGAGCTAGATTATCTTCGTGTTTATACTTCAAGGGTGGCCCTGAGAGGTTTTTACTAATGTAATAAATAACATGCTCATGATTGCCATCACCTAGCTGAATGAGAACTCCTACTACTGAAACAGTTGATGCTGATATGTAGAGGATATAGTCGCAATTGTAGTCAGGTGCACTAATTAAAGGGGCATTGGAGAGCACCATTTTAATATCATCAATGGCTGTTGGGCATGTTCATCCCAGTGAAATGGGATGTCATGACATAGTAAGCAAAGGAAACCGTGTGCGCGAATGGCGTAGTCTGGGACAAATCGTCATAGAAAGTTAGCCTTGCCTTGTAGGCTCTGAAGTTGACATAAATTCTGGGGAGGTGGAATTTCGGTGATAGCTTGGACTTTGAGGGGGTCCATAGTAATACCGCTTTGAGAAATGATGAATCCAAGGAGGCGCCCCGTGATGACGTAGAAAATTCACTTGAGGGGATTCAAGCGGATGTTGTACTGACGACACCGTTGGAAGATGATTCGTAAATCATCAAGATGTTGGGTGCGTTTCTTGGACCGAGTTGTGAGGTCATCCAAGTATGCGAGGATGATGTGAGCTAGATCATGAAAGATGTATGTCATCTCCCGTTGGAAAGTTGCGTCAAAATTCTTTAAGCCAAAAGGCATGATATGATATGCAAAAGTACCCCAAGGGGTAGTGAATGTGGTTTTGTACTGATCAGCTGGGTGAATTTGAATTTGATTATAACCAGAGAAACCATCCATGAAAGATAGAGCCTCGTGGCTTGCGCAGTTGTCGATAATTTGATTGATGAAAGGCGTTGGAAAGTTGTCTTTGGGACATGCGTGATTGAGATCATGAAAGTCCGTGCAGATGCGGATAGTGCCCTTTTTTTGTTAACGGGTACAGGGTTGGAAACCCATGATGTATAGGCGATGGGGTAGATGAACCCGGTAGCGTGTAATTTGTCGATTTCAGCTTTGATGGCCGCTTCTTTGGATGGGTGTAGCGGTCGCTATTTTTGACGAACTGGTGTAATGTCGGGCTAGGTGTCGATGCGATGTTCGATGATAGAGGGATCGAGGCTAGGCATTTCTGTGTATGACCAGGCAAAAATATCCCAGTATTCCTGGAAGAGGGATTTATAGGCGGTGATTTCTTGGGGAGTGCAAGCGACTCCAATGGTGATTTCCTCGATGACGACATTTTTGATGGAAATGTCGATTTTAATGGTCAGGGAAATGTTTTCCATGTTGCCTTCTTCAAAAGCTTCAGGTGCAGGAATGGGGTTTTTGAACTAGTCAATATGTCCCGATGGGATAAAATCCTTGGTTTCAACCGCATATATGGGGTGTTGGTTAGGAGGCATGGAGGCTTCCTGTGGAAAGAAGAGTGCGCGGTGGTGTAGTGAATCCCATGGGTAGTTAGGGTTGTTTAACTCTTCAAGTATTTCCTCGTCACAGTGGAAGTGGCGGGAATACAAGGGGTCATGAAGAGTGATATCAGTAACTATTGTTGTGTGGCTGCCCTCTGGTGATGAAGAAGAAGGGGGAACGACGCAAGGAGATGGTGATGGTTCGCTCGACATAAACCAAATATCGAAGTACTGAGGAGTACCCGTGGTAGTTGGATGTAAACTTTTCATAGGGAAATGAGCAGGAGAGTTGGGGGGATTGAGGAGTGAATCCTTAGATAATTCATCCAAGAACCATGGAGGCATTGGAAGGGCCTCGGGTTCGGGAGAAATGACATGAAGAATATCTAGTGACGAGGTAAGGTCAACTATCGATTCTGTGGGTCTTTGAAGCAGGGTCAATTGGCGTTGCCTGTATTCAATGATCATAGGACACTGGTATGTAAAATGATCTAATGATTCACATAGAGAGCAAGGGCATCTCATATGTTCATTGACTAAATTTGTGACATAACGGATGTTAGTTATTGGTGGTAAGGATGACATAGTTGGACTGGTGCGCTTTGGAAGCATTGGTGAACTGCGGATAATGTCTGTCGAAAGCGTGGTAGTGCTAGGCAATGGTGGGTATAATGGCCATATTCTGAACATATAGTGCAAGAGAATTTGGTTTGCAACCCTTTACTACTTGAATGGGAGGTGGTAGTGGTAGTGTTGGCTAGATTGGTGAGTGTTGAGGGAGTTTGATTGAGTGGAATCAAATTCCGTAACTCTGGTAGAGATGGGCGGTTATTGGTTTGGTGTCCATATTTCTCACATAGCATGCAAGGGGGTTGGATGCGTGGGGGAAGCGGAGCTGTGGGCTCATTCTTCTTTCTCCTACCCCCAGCTGTGGCAGGGGGGGTAGTGAGTGGGGGTGTAGAGGGTATGGTGGGAGTAAGGATGGGAATCGTCATTGGGATTCCTTTCATTTGGGGGGGAAGGGATGGTCGAGGGACCATCTCTGGTGGATGTAAATACCAAACTAGAATTGCTAACACCATATTAGGGAGGGTAAGCATTGCGGCCACCTAGAAAGATTTGATGCTTGGTGGAGGGTAAAAGAAGGGGATTTGAGTGATGGCTTGGGGAAATGTCTCCCAAACTAGGATATGTTCTTGGGGGGATGTGGAATCATGGATTAGTGGGGTCAATGAGTTCGCAGGAGGCTCGTGAGGGGGAAGTTCTGCGACTAGTGGGACGTCAGATATGATAGAAGCCTCCCTAGGAGGAAGGGTATCCTCTGTGTTAGTTCCGTTGGATGATATGATGCATACTTGATTGGAAGGATGAAGGAGTGGTGGTTCTCCATGGTAAGTTCCTAACAATGATGGATCTTTGAAAATTCCAGGACCCATTTCGACGAGTGGGTATGCGTCATGACTCATGTGGATGAGAGGAAGAATGTTATCGATGTTGGTAGATGGGTTAGGCTCGTAATGTGAGACTTGTTAAATGGTAATGATCTTCCCGTTGTGGGGGAACATCATTGTTCGAAAGACGGAAGAGGCCACTGCCTTCATAGCATACATGTAGCTATGACCAAACAGGATATTATAATCGAGTGGGGTGTCGATAACTTCAATGTCGATGAGAATGGTTTTGCCCTCGATTTCTATAGGGACATTTTGGAAGAGTCCTTCAGGAGATGATGGTCATCTATCATATGCTCGTAAGGTAATGGAAGAGGGTATGAGTTCGAGGGAACCAAGTTTCCGCCATACATATTTGGACATAATGCATGTAGATGCACCTTCATCGATGATACACCGATGAACTGTGATGTTCCGTATTTTTACTAGGATTTGAAAAGCGATCAAGGCGGGAAGGCAAGGTTCTCCGCTGTCGAGATCAAATGTAATGAGTCGAGTATCAGTGGGGTCAACTACCCCCAAGGTGAAAAGTAATGATTTCCATTGAGTGAGACAAGTCTGAAGGACTTCTAATATTGACATGGCAACCGAGGATTGTGCTAAGTCATCAACCAAACTGTAGTTGTGAGCTGCCCTAGCCTGTGGGTTGTGGACGTTCCTATGCAATGGGATGCGAGGGATGCGAAGGGGTGGCTCTGTGTTAGGGCGAGGGATCACTAATGGGGGTCCCGTTGGTGCATGGTTTGTCTCTGGAGGGATGGGAGGAGACTCAGCAGGTGTATCATACTGACGATTACGTGTTTGCAGAAGGATTTCTTCCTCACTAGTGAGGAGGATCGTGTGATCTGCTGGATTGTTTGGGTTGAGGTACTATCCCACCTGAGGTGGGGGTGTTTCATGTCCTATTGGGTGTTTATCACACCTTGGTGTGGAATAGGATTCTGCAGTATGACAGGGGGGTTGTTGCACATATTGTTGTGGTGCCTGCTGAGGGGCAGGCGGTGTTGGAGGATGGGGTAGACTGCATGAGTCTTTCAACCGTTTGAAATCGGCAATTTGGGGGCAATGGTGAGTGTAATGACCGAACTCACTGCAAAGTGCACAAGGGAAGTTGGTTTTAACAGTATTGTTATTTCTCCCTTGACGCCTATTATTATTGCCCCCCTGAGGGTTCTGATTCCCTTGGTTCTGGTTTCCCCCAGTGGGTTGGTTCTGCTGGGGTTGATTCCCACCTTGACCTGGGTTGTTGTTGTTCCTGTTTCATCCTTTATTTTTGGCATTGTTCGAAGGATGGGTCGGATTTTATGTATTCAGTTGTTCGAGATTTTGATATTGCTGAATGGGAGAGGGTTGAACAAAATTCATCCCAGCGTGAGGATGTGGGGGAGCCATGGGTTGTGGGGGACCATGAAAAGGAAAGTACGGATTCTGTGAGGGTAACGATCTGTAAGGTACATAGGAAGGCATGTTTCTTTCTCTAGTACTATAAGCTGAGGTAGAGGGGGTACCAGAACTCGTTTGAATAGGTGGGTGTATGGGGGGTGCCAACGGTGGCCCACTGATGGGTGGAGGCATAGCAATAGGGTATGGTTGTGGATAAGGGGGTGGGGGGTAATAAGAAGTTCCCTTGTGTGTCGGTGGGTATTGAGGTGTTCCATACATTGGTGGTTGTTGGGGTTGTGGACCGTGGTGAGTGGTGTTACCAATCAGTCCATCTACTGAGTGAGACATCCCAGGTTTGTCTTGGCCAAATGGCACAGGTTTTGGGAGATCAGGAAGTACAGTGTATAAGTACCCTGACTGTGCATAGATGAGGTCATATTGTTGAGCCTTACTGATGGCTTCCTCTTCTGATTGAGGGAAGGTGGAAGCTACATCCTTACCGAGGAGAGAGACAAGTGATCTAAGAAACCAGTCAATACACTGTTGTTTGGTGGTTTCTGCTTTACACAAACTACGTCGCCTATGCCACTCGTGAATATGATCAGCGATATGTGTGTCTAAGGTTTGTTTGAAATTAGAGAGTAGTTCCAGACCATTGTCGTGGCGGACTGGTAATTGGAAGAAGGTAAAAAATGCTTTGTCCAAGGATTCAAAAGTCGCATGGGACCCTGATTTTTCATCTACATACCATTTGGCCGATGGGCCAGTGAGTGTGCGTTGAAATAATTGCAGTCTGATGGAATCATCCATAATGCTGTTGGAAGAGCACCATAGGTGAAAAGTCATGACGTGGTTGGTAGGGTCATCTCCTGCCTTTCCTTCAAACTTGGGTATGTCTAAAGGTAGTTTGGTGGGCATTGCAGGCCATGTGGGGTCATGCAATATAGGATCATTGGTGAGTTTTCTTAGATCCGGTATGTTGAGAGAGGCCAAATATGGCATCTGTAGTGGGGGGGGAGGATTATCTCTGGCCATGGTGTAAGTGTGTGGTGAACCTGACCCTCGAGGGGGGCTAGGTGGGTTGGTACTTCCCCCTTGAGAGGAAGTTGGTCCCCCGCTTCCGTGTAAAGGAGAGCGAGTGGATAGATGACCTTGGGAAGTGGACCCAAGTAATGTGGAATCAAGAAAAGATGATCCTAAAATAGTAGCACTCACAGGAGTGTGTGAAGGTGGTGTCGATGAGGGGGCAAAACCAGGAACTCCCCCTAAGATAGGAGGGAGGTTTAGCAAGCATCGGGAACGGTGGGGATTCTGTGGGTCCCCTATGATGTCCAACTAGCTGAGTGAATGTGTGCAAATGGTGGTGAGAGTAATAAAGAAACAAGAGCCTTTGTCGCAAAATTTGAACTTTACACAATATATATATCCAAATCAAAATGTAGTCAGAAGTGCATCATACATAAAGTGTTTTTTGAAAAAGAAGCATATATGTGGATAAGTGGGTTTTGTCCGCGTGGGGAATCAAAAGAAAAAAAATGCTCGTGTCCTAGAAGACGTAACGTCCTTCCTCTCAAATAGCACTGGACCTTCCAATAGTACTCAACAGTGGGGTCTGAAGTCACCAGAAGAGAAACTAGTGAAGGATGA
>JZKD02S1673404.1:814563-830885 GCA_000966675.3 Picea glauca
AACCTTTAAACTTCCCTAGTGATTTGATCTAAGAAAGCAAATTTCAACACTATCCTATCTTTGTAGCATGTGGGCATGTATGGGCCCGTTAAAATATTAAGATGTGTTTGAAAAAATAAACTAGGAGGAGTCCCAAGAAGGGTTGTTGTCCTCTCCTAAAGGTTTTAATTTTCTTTAAGGGAGATGAATTTGTTTCACAATCTTTTTCTGATTCTCAAGGTCGCTTGAAGGCATGAGAGAAGAGCATACTAAGAGATTGTTATCCAACTTCTAGTCCCAATGCAAGTTAAATGTGATTAAAAATGATTTCCAACTTATATTGTGAGTCAAAACAAGCCATCCATGTGGAGAAAATGAAAGCAAAAGAGGAAATTGATTTTAATCCCCTAAGTGCCTATGTGTTTTGACTAACCCCTTTATATGATGAGGGGACTAAGTGTGGTGCAGCTTTAAAACATGCTTGAAATCATTTTTAAGAAGGCTAATGGCCTTCCCCACATCTCAAAAAATTTACAATGTGAATTTTTGCACATATGCGCGGGTCTCAGTGGAGACAGAGGTGCACAGAGCGCATGTGCGCAGACAAAAAAGAATTAAAAAGCGCACATGCGCAAAACATAATCGTGACTTGAGCGCATGTGTGCACAATGCGCATCTGTGGGCCTAAAAACCCGCGCACAGGTGACACACGACCAAGAATGAAAATTCTGGATGGAATTCTCCCAATTCAACTCGAAATTGGATGATTGGAAGGTTGGCTTAGGCCAGTTAGTGCACCTGCAAGTTAAATAAACCAAAAGAAGAGCTAGAAAAACCCAAATGGGGTAGGAAATTGATACATTTCCCCAGTGGAGTCACCAATCTGTTGCACCTCTTTCGTCACCTTAGTGAGAAAAATAGAGGTGCTTGCAAGCTCAGTTGGTTTTGCTGAGCAGGACAACTACAAGGAAAAGGGTTAGAAAAAGAAATATAAAACAACAACTAAGAATTAAACTAAGAAATAAAACAATAACTAAATTCATAAACATAGGGACATAAGGACAAAAGAAACAATGAGACCCATGTCACCAATGATAAGGCTGATATTAGTGAAAGAAAACACCGAGAAGCAAGGGGACTATGAGTCCCTTCTTCCTCCAAGGGAGGGCTCTTAGACCCCCACAAATAATCTCTTCTTACAACTTTGAAAAAGAAAATGAAAATGGTGAAAGAATTCTTTGCTAATCCACTCAAGGGGTGATATGGATTGCCCCAAAGAAATGATGCAAGTATACTCTTGGAAAGGATAGAAGAGTCCTCAAGAGAATAATGGCAGCATAACTTTGCTATGAAATTCCTTGAAAAATGAAGTGTATCCATGGCCTTTTTATAGCATTCCTTTGGGTTATTGTTCAACTAGTTTGTAGTGTGTAAAGAGGCTAATTAGGGCATTTCTAGGTCTTTGAACAACCACCTAGTCGAATCCAGTCCAGATTTGAGTGTCAAATCAACTTGGAAGCTGAACTAGAAGTGGGTGGGAGGCTGACCACTCTCATAAATGCGTCATTTCTCAGGTGCGCGGATTTTTGCGACAACAATCGTGCATCGTGCGCATGTGCATGAATCTTGTGTTTCTGTTTTGCGCATGTGCATGTGCGCCCAATGTCTTCATAGCGCCCTTCAATTTGTCACTGTTTTGTATAGTTTTTTACCCTTTGTAAATGCTTTTGTGTTAATTCAGGTCCATGGATGTCCTCATAACTGTTTGACGATGCTGAATTCTTGCAACCATTTGTGGACAAAATTTCAGTGATAACAGCTAGTAAACAAGTAGGGACCTCTTCCTCAGTTAATAATACTCTTAAAAGTCAAGAATCGAAAGGTAAATCTGAATTAGTGGAGGAGATCTTAGTAGTAGCACTTGAGGAGAAGGGTCATAATTCAAAACCCTTGAGGAAAGAGAAGAGTAGCTCAAAGCATAAAGATGAACAGGCCATAGAACAACCTCCTGTAACTATTCCACAGACATAAAAGAGGAAAAGGAAACTTGTTAGCACTTCTGATCCATCACCCCCTTATAAAAGAACCACAAGGAGCATGGAAAAGAAAGGAAAAGCAGTTGTCAGTCCTTTTACACATGAAGACCCAATAGATCTTACCTCCCCTTCCCTAGACCCACCAGTCTAATATGACATCCCTAGCTTAACTGAGGAGAAAGTTTCTATTATTTTGTGAGGGATGAGGGAGGAAGTGGAAGAAAGAGAACACATCTAGCCGAAAACAATGGGGTCAATGAGGACCTTAACAAAAGAACAGATGAAAAAGAAGATTGAGGAGCTACAAAAACAAAATCAGGAACTAAAACAAGAGGTGAATGAAAACCAACTACTGGATAGATATATCATGAAGGAAAATGATCAACTGAAGGCAACCCTCCAACAACTACAAGATGACCATGAAGAGACTTCTAATAAGCTCAAGAAGGTACTAAGGCTTTTACAATACATTAGGGTCATAAAAAGGGAGCTGAAAGTAGAATCCTCAGTTGTCAACATCATTGATCCACTGGAGTAAAGAGAATGGAGTATCAAGTTTTGAAATGTTTTGAGTATGTTTTAGTTGCATAAGGAAATGCAATGATTTTGGCATGGGGGAATGTTGAGCCTCTAAATTGACATCCCCATTACCATATTATACACCTCATTTATACCTTTTTGGCCTACCTAAGCTTGGATAAATGATAAAGAAAACTACCTCTAGTCACTTATAAGGTCATAAGGTAAACTATATTTGAATTCATGCATTTTGTGGTTTATTAAGCTAGGAGATTAAATATTTCATGAACTAATGTTTAAAATTGCCATGGATAGCCTTTGACCTTTGGAAAATTCTGACACTTCTATGATAGCCAAACCATCTGGTACTTATGTGCCAGATCATTCATTGTCGTGATTCGGTACCAACGTTCGCATACCTTTCTAGTCCGGTACCAACGTCCACAGACTGTTCTAGTCTGGTACCAATCAATTGCATGTTGTTCGGGTCCGATACTATCTATCGTATCTCACTTGTCACGATCTGGTACCAATAAAATAAACAGAGTATGCCAAGTTTAGCTCCAGATCATGCCTAAGATAATTGTTGAATGTTTATTAAATCATCAAAGTTATAGAAATACTATGTTAAGCTAGTTTGATTATGGCTTCACCCTCATACACTTCGTGTCATGAGGATGAAGCTTAAAATATGTAACCGAATGGATAAATTTGACAATTGTTGATCTGCTAAAGATTTCACCTCCTTGTGTTTCATGACTGAGACTATTTAAATAGTTGTGGCAAGGATGGTGGTATATATAGGGAGATAGAATAACACAACATGTGAAGCAACGCTGCATATTGTAGAACATATCCTGAGTTTGAATTTTAATTGAAGAATATCATTTATTTCCATGTCTTGATCATTTACGAATGAATGTGAGTTGAGTTGTTAGTATAGTTTAATTTCATGTTTTGAGGTTTGAGTAAGAGTGATGTGTAGATTGAAGGCCAACTTACTGTAGACTCCAGTTGTTGACCTGTTGATGCGGCAAGGGCCCACCGCCCAACAGAGGTCATCATCCTTGTAGATTAGTGTTAGCAACTAATTTTAGTAGTGTAATTGTTAGACTAGTTGAAGCTTGGATTTCTTACTTTAATTCATTATCTCTGATAGTTTTAGATGTTAGTAGTATAGTTCAGTTTAGGATTTTGATCATATAGTTGCTTGAAATCTTTATTTACTCTGTTTTTTGCATATGCCCTGTTTCTATGAATTTGATTTCTCTTAGTAAATATAAAAGTTGGTTTCAATAGTCAAACACATTTGTAAAAGAACTAGTGAAGTTCACAATAGATTATTGTGAACCACAACATACCCAATTTACTGGCTATTGAACTACCCATGCTATGCCTTGATGATTGATGTGTGATTTCCTTTTCAGAGTGTGATTGCATAATTAGCTTTCCGGGTCAGATAATATAGTTGATTTATCAAAATACTCCATCTCATACTTGCATGTGCCATAATGGAGTAGGTAGCTTCTCTGTGAAGGACAACCAAAGTGCATTTTAGTTTGACAGTTTGCTTTATTTCCAGCATGCATAATGTAGATTAGTCTATACTCGTGAAATTAGAATTACCTCTCTTACTAGTGTCTTGTAACTCTGTTGATTATGAATCCTAGATTGATGATTAATGAGTGCATTATACTAATCATATAAGTAGCACAAAAATCCTACAGGGCTATAAAGACACACTAGTTAAGGACAAGAAACGAGCATTCATACCCTACAACTTCCATGTGGGGTTTTACAGAGTTAAAGACACTGCTCAAGCCAAACAAGAAGGTCTGATCTAGCTTGAATTAAGGTTCCTGACAGGCTGTTTTCACAAGCACGACCCTAAAGGCTTGGTACCACAACACACTTCACAAGTATCATCCAATTGGCCATATGCGCATGACAAGTTTGAATATGGCATTTTTACAGAATGCTCTCAAGACTGGGAGGAGGTATTACAGAGGAAATCCAACCTAAACATGACTAGGTTCAAATCTATGAGCATGGACGAGAAGGTTGAGACAATAGAGTAGTCGACTCAAGAAGCTTTCAGGGTTAGAGAAGAAATCAAAGCAGGAGAGACCACAGAGACACAAAGGAGGGGAGTTTTGTTACTAGAAGGAGCCCATAGAGTCATTCAGTAGTTAGAGAATGATACTAAATTTGTAGAAATGATGAGGATCCCCTTGGACAACCCAATCACAATCATAGGAGAGATAAGTGGCTTAGAGTCAATACAACTGGAATAAGTCACCAATATGGAAAACCCTAGAGTTTCATCACCAAAGATTAGATCATCGGGGACCATTCTAACCCAGCTTGAGGTTTCAAGGACGCTAGGTGAAACATGTGTACCAAACCCCCTGTTTGATCTGATAACCATCTATGATGATGAGGAGATTTCAGAGGTCACCTTGGTAACTCCGGTACCGATTATAGAGGAGAAGGATCCTTATAAAGCATCTGCCCCAAGTCCCGATGCACGAGTTCAAAACCTTCCATAGAGTGAGCATGAGGTTGAAATTGTCTTAGACACTGAGTTGCTCGACCTGTTGGGGACACCAAAAGATAGCTCAAGGGATGATGTAGGATCGGGTGTTCAAAACGAGGAAGTTCAATAGCAAGAGATCGACACCTTGGCAACCGATTACTAAGTGAGTACTAAACATATCCCTGGTTCTTCAATTTTGGTCGATACCTCACCAGTCGATGAACAAAAAATGAAGGTTTAGTCATCATAACATATGAAAGAAGTCCAGGAACCAATCCTAGAACAAATACACACAACATGGAGCACATGAAACAATCTAACTTAGGGAGAACAAAAACTCCCTGAGCCTGTTGATGAGGTCATTGATATACAGGAGATCGCTTATGACAGGAAGAGGAAAGATATCATGAAGAGGACCACCAAGAAGAGAAGACTCACACTGGATAGCTCAATTATCATCACCATGGAGGAGAAGCAACTCATTACAGAAGATGCAAAGATGTATGATCTCATGGACACAGGGATGGCTATCACGAATGCCACGTTGGATCGATCAAGGAGAGATGAAAATGAGTTGGCCACTGCGCTAAAGGAGTTGGAGCATCTGTGCCATTTGACGAAATACTATCAAGACTCAACACAGGCGACGATGTTTCTTAGGAGTGAGTTCTAGGATGCTTATGCAAAGTTCATAGATGAACGACATATTTTCATTGCAATCATAGACGATTTCCAAGAAGATACCCTTATGTCACTAGAAACTTGCAAGGACGTGGAAAGGTGGTATGAAAAAGAATACCAAGCGGTAAAAAGAATTGATTATGTCAGCGCAGTGAAAAAGTTCCAAGACACTGAAGAGCAGGGTATTCACTTGCTAAGGGATAGCACGATCAATTGGATCAGGAAAGCATCCAAATAATGGGTAAAGATGGCCTAATAAACTCAACGGGAGATGCAAAAGAAGTGGGTCGAGTGAGAAAAAGGATGGGAAAAGATTAATCAGGAGATGAAAGGCATCGACCTCCCAGAATTCGGCTCACCCAAAGACTTTGTCAAATTTCATGACATAGTCAAGCAACATGCAACATAAGACTCAAAATGGGCATTAGATATCACACAGGTGGCAAGCATAGTGCCAGGTCAAATTAAAAAAATTATGGATCATCCAATCAAGGCCTGTGAAGTTATTCAACAATTGAGTGACAAATTAGTAAAATAAAAATAACATCCAGTAGAAGTGAAGGAAATGATTTCATCCCCAATGGACTAGCACAGGTTTCATTATGCCAACACATGTGAGGATATCTTCGTCAAGTGGTCGGGATATGAGAAGAGTCATTCACTCCCGTAAAACCATGATATGGTTCTTGGAGAAGAAAGAGATCAAGCGCCACATGGCGATATTTTGTTTTACTTAACTTAAACTTGTAGTAGCTATTTTTGGTTAGTGATTCTTTATAAATAAATGGATTGACCTTTTAGCAGAGGTCGATGGTTTTGGGAAAAAACCTTTTTTTTTGGAATTGTAAAGAACTATTTTTGAACAACATTAATTGAGAAGTCTTATTTAGGACCAGAGACAAAATATTGTTTTTCATCAAAGGTGTTATGTGATTGGATTGAGGAGGAATTACTTCCAACTTTATTTCAGTAATTGATGCTATAACGATTAAGAAGACTAGTGGTCGATACCCCCGACTAGGTTTTTTTTCACACAATAGAAGACTTGATAGATTTTTCTCTCACTGAGATCGAACAACCCCTTAACTTGATCCCCAAAACACTAGCCGATAACTACTCAAAATCAAATGATTTTGAATCTGATGAAGAAGGGTTTAACTCGGATTACTCATTCTCAGAATCAGACGACATGGATGATAATAATGATAATAACAAAGAGAGGGTAAATCCACCTTTGAATAACCAACCTTGGTTGGTGAGAGATGATTTGGAAATCCCAGGACAGGTACATAATCTCCCTCGACATCTAGAAAAACTACTCCCCAAGTTTGACCCTCAAACCTCCAGATTTCCTGAAGACCATATTAAAAAGTTCATACTCACAATTAGACTAATGAACATACAACATGAGGATGTAGTATGTATAATTATTCCCTATACCTTTGAGAATTCATCGTCAACTAGGTATTTTAACTTGACCGTAGGGTCCATAACTAGTTGGACGAAGTTTCAAAAAGATTTCTTAGACAAATTTGCAGAAGAAACCACCACAACAGCTTTGATGGATGAACTCTTCATCACCACCATGAGTTCAAAAGAGAAGGTGAAAGAATTCAATCATAGGTTTACCACTATCCTGAACAAATTTCAACCCGAAGCTAAACCTACTAAGGAGTTTCAAATTGAGGTATATGATAATGCTCTCCCTGCTTCTATTTCTATGCTTGTAAAAAGGGCTTCTAAACATACCCTAGCTAAGAATTTTGAGGAAGCCAAAATGATTGAATTCCAAATGAAGGGATGGAAAGAGGGCCAGGTCTCTCTAGTTAACAAGAAAGTTCATCCTCCACCTAGGAGGGGACTGTTGTTGACTAGACCTTCGGGAAAACAAACATAACAAAGTCCCACAAAGGGAAGCATAAACATAGAAGTCCTACAACGGATGATAAATAAAATTTGAAATGAAATTGTAGACATGAACATAAGTGTCAGGGAAGGAAACCAAGGTCAAAGGCCCTATTAACCCTTTTTAAAGAGAAGTACACCTTTCAAAGAGATCAAGCCTCCCCCAACCAACTTAAACATTGATCTGGGTAACGTAGCCTCGAAATATTTCTATACTTATCATCAAGAGAAACATTCTGAAAGAGACTGTCCCCAATGGGTGCATGCTATGAATTTAATGGCCAATCGGTTCCTAGACGAAGTTTCCCTTACCGAAAAATCAAGTGGCTCGGTGGTAAACATTGTTGATCAAGAGGAAGTTGAGCCGTCGGAAAAAACAACCATGTTTTTATGGGATCTTGACTTGTCGATGCCTTCCGGTGATGTATTTGAGGTTCAATAACCACCCACTGAGGTTTTGGCTGTGCAAATGCAAAGTAAGGGTCAACTGGTCTCAAATAACCTTACCATTTTCAAATCTTCAAGGGGAAAACAAACAACCAATCACTCAAAAGGACCTTGTTGATGATTAAAATTACAACGAGGAATTTTTCCTGCAAAGTATTACTTAAGCCCTATTATTTAAACTATGCTAATAATATAATACTAGTAGGTGGGACCTCCTTGTAGACTAGAGGCTCAAAGATAGAAATATGTGATGCAACCCCCTACTCCCCCGTAGGGCTACATGACCTCCCATTCAAGGATATCCGATTCTTGAGTCAATCGACTCTTTGAAACCTTGATGGTCTCGTTCTTTATCTAAACACAGGCCCTTTTGACTCTCTGGTGCAGGTCTTATGGTACCCACAACCTTCCCTTTCTCTCTCCTATGAAATCTCAAAGTACTGGGTGTTAGCTCCTTTTTCTGATAAGCCCCCCTCTAGATGTTACCTTGGGAAATGAACTCACGTGAGCACACGATTGCGGGCGCGACTTAAAGGGGTTTGTGATCAAACTAATTTTCATCTCGCAATTCTCTTCGAGCCTCCATGTGTCCTGTTTCCAAAACCACGGTATGGATTGCGGCCTGCTCTCAAAGTTTTAAAGTTCATGTAACTCATATCCCCGAAATTCTATGGGACCATCGACCTCTCAATATTGATGGTATTGTCTGAACTGACAGTTCATATCTTCCCTTTCCAAATCTATGGACCAGATCTACCCCTCCTAAATCAATGGATGTGATCGCCTTCATGATTCCAGACTTCAGACTTTTCAAATCTCAAACCCTGCTTTCCTTCGTACGTCAATCTTCTAGATTTGATGATCTGCATACACCTATCCTCCTAAATCAATGACTATGCTTCTACTTTGGGTGTTTGACCTTTCAACTAGATCAATGGTCCTATGGCCCTCTTCTCGATCAATGGTCGAGATCTCCTTTGGGTCTTTAGACTTCTGAGATCTCAAATCTCAAACTTCACCCTTGTTCCCAATGGATTTTATTCGAAAGCTATAATCCACTGACACATGTCCACTTGATATAACGATCGAGGATTACTTCGGGTCTTTACCTGGAGCCCACATATTCATGCCATGTATCCTCTTAATCTGATGGCTATGAATTACTTCATGACTTTACCTGGAGTCCATAGATTCACGCCACGTCTCCTCTTGATCTGACGGCTATGAATTACTTTGAGACTTTAGACGGAATCCATAAATTCACGCCACATATCTTATTGATCTAATAGCTATGAACTACTTCGGGACTTTACCCGAAGTCCACAGATTCATGCCACGTCTCTTCTGGATCAGACGATCCAAATTCACTTTGGACGATCCGACACTTGAGATTTGCTTCGGCGCTCCAGCTCTCCGCGCTTCAGGAGTCTCAAGTCTCAAACTTTCCTCCTTCTAAACTCACGGCATCTGACGACTTAGATTCACTTGGTCGATTTGATGCTTGAGGTTTACTTCAGACGATCTGATGGTTCAGATCTTCTTCATATGATCGGACAATTGATATTTTACTTCGGCTCTATGGCTCTCCGTACTTCAGAAATCTCAATTCTCAAACCTTGGTAAGTTCTCTCTCCTGCGTGTGCGAGGCGCTAAGGCTTGTGCACCTTTCTATGATTAGACGACCGTTGATCCTTTGCACTGTGATCCAACAACCACTATCACTCCTCCTCCTGAGCTTCTCATTTCTTCCAACTTAGAAGATTTCTCAGTCTTCAAAGGTCTCAAACTTTTCTCCTCCTACGAGTCTGACTCTTGGATCTCGTCAACACTTATGAAAAGGGTTATCCCTTCTAAGATTGATCCTTAAAGGATTTCGACTTCCCATGCACTCCTTTCATTCAGGGATTTTGATAACTCAGTTCGAAGTATTTCTTGAAAATAAATTCTTTTCACACTCCTGGCATTCCTCTCTTTTGGTTCTTCGACACTTGGTCACTTATTGACATTGTGCACACCTTGCACATGGTCTAAGTTTCCTATGCTCTCTCTCTGAACTCTTCTGAGTCAATATGAGACTTATTCGATGCACTCCTTGCATTCGAGATACACACCTTGCATACGAGTTTCAGAAGAGAAACAATTGAAAATTACCCAGTTTCATCATGAACTCATATGATCAACTTCTCTAGCAATCATACATGAATGAAAATGAACTAAATGACATAAATAGAATGCAACATTCATTCAATCACACATTAAAATGAAGACAATCCAAGATTTGGGACAATTCTGTCTGTTCTATTCATTCATGAAACAAATTACATAATCTTACAGTTCTCCATTGCGTCTTTATTCTACTATATTATTCTCTATTGATCTCTCTCATTATAATTTTACAATGTGACAACAAACTATCTAAGGAATCGCTCCCCAAGTTCTCTCATCCTGTCTGCAACCTATCCTATCAAATTCTTAGAGGTTACCTACTTTGTCCTATTACAATAACTAAAAATTATTACCAGATAAGAGCCAACATTCTATATCTTCATCTCCTTACAGTCCTATACAACTTTACAAACAAGGCATATTTAAAAAATGCTCTTCCAAAAATATCTCAACAACTCAATTTACTTATGATTTAAATGTCGATTTGAAACTCTGTCATGCTGAGATTTCATATCTTTTCCTCCATGCTTGTGTCTTTGAATTTGAAGGCGATGCTCCTGCATCATACTCCTTTGGTTAAAATATTCATGGAATCCTGTCCATGAGCTCCTGCACTATTTTTCCATTCTTCAAAATATCAGGTTTTGTGACCCAACTTGCATCTTCCACTGGATGATCTTTCCATTTCACAAAGTATTCAGGATATGTCTTTCTCCTGGTATTCTTTCCATCTCTTTGTTCAACGATTTTCTCCATCTGAGGTTTTTCTACTGTGGGAAATTTCTCTTCCCACTGAAATTCCTTCTGATCATCTAATTCTCCTACCTCATCTCTCCTATAAGGATACAGGTTTGCAACATTGAATATCGGTCATATTCCACCATTGTCTGGAAACTCAATTTCATAAGCATTGGCTGTGAATTTTCTGAGAATCCTGCATGGTCCTATATTCTTCATCTTCAACTTGTTATATGTTCCCCTTGGAAACATCTCTTTTTTCAAATGAGCTAAAACTTCATATCCAACTTTGAATTGAACTTCTCTCCTCTTTTG
The DNA here is from genome assembly GCA_000966675.3 of Picea glauca. Taxonomy (NCBI): domain Eukaryota; kingdom Viridiplantae; phylum Streptophyta; class Pinopsida; order Pinales; family Pinaceae; genus Picea; species Picea glauca. The sequence goes on from JZKD02S1673404.1 coordinate 825,886, forward strand.
ATCAACTCTATTCTTGTATTTTGGCTGCTGTCTTGTAGCTGTTCTCTGATTCTGTCATGGATTTTCTTCATTTCTGTTGCAAAATATTCTGCTCCAACGCTTCTAAACTCATCTTGATTTAGATCTCTCAACTCGGTAATCCCTCTTGGTTGTATACCATACACAATTTCAAATGGAATTTTCCATGTGCTTCTGTTCACTGAATTATTGAATGCAAATTCTTCTTGTGCCAGAATCTGATCCCATTGACGACCTTGTTCAATGACTAAACTTATTAACAGGTTTTCCAGACTCCTATTTACTACTTCAGTCTGTCCATCTGTTTGAGGGTGATATGATGAAATAAAGGACAAGTTTGTCCCCATCCTCTTCCATAGATTCCTCCAAAAGTTTCCTACAAATTTGGTGTCCTTGTATGAGACTATGCTCCTTGGCAATCCATTTAGGCTCACCACTTCTCTGAAAAACAAATTGGCTATGTGTGTAGCATCATTTTTCTTCTGGCATGGTATGAAATGTGCCATTTTTGAAAATCTTTCCACCACAACAAATATGGAATCACTCCCTTTTTGAGTTCTAGGCAATCCAAAAACAAAATCCATATTGATTACATCCCACAACCTTTCTGGAATTGGTAATGGATGATACAAACCAGTGTTATTTTGTCTTCCTTTTTCATACCGACAAATTTTTCATTTGTTTACAAACTTTTTCACCTCTTCCCTCATGCTCGGCCAATAATATGAGTTACTCAGTTGTGAAAATGTCTTATCATGACCAAAATGTCTAGCTAAACCTCCACTTTGTTTCTATTTCAACAGGTTATCTCTCATTGAGCATCTTGGTATGCATAATTGGCTTCCTTTGAACAATAATCCATCCTGGATTAACTATTCAGTCCATGGGCTTTTATCTCCCAACAAAGGATTCTTGCATGCCTTATAAGCTTCCTTAAAATCTGGATCTTCTCGATACATTTCCTTGAGGTCTCCACTTAGAATTCCTGTACAATCAAACTCCTCCTTCTCAAAGCATCTGCAACTTTGTTAGCAGTTCAAGCAATATACTTAATAACGAAAGTAAAAATTTTCATAATTTCTACCCATTTAGCATGTCTTTGATCCAACTTTTCTTGCCTAGTAATAAAATACAAAGCTTGGTTATCACTGTACAAGACAAATTCTTTAGGAATTAGATAGTGCCTCCACTTCTTCAAATATTGAATCATCGAATATATCTATTTTTATGATATTGATTCTTTGACTGTTTCATTTCTTAATGACTGTACCTATTGCAAGACAACCTAATATTGAGCCCGGTCTTCAATATCAAACCGACATTTCTTTAAACTTGTTTAACACCATCCTAGATATTGCTAATACCCGAGCTGAGCTTAATCATTCATGGGAAGAAATTGAACATGACATAAATGCCCAAGAACATTGGGAAGCTATACATAGACAACTTAGGAATAAACCGTAACTTTATTTTTTCTGATCTTCTTTTCATGTCCTTAGACCCTCGTTTTTCTAGGAGAAGAAGAGGCTTATCACCTGAAATTAACCCTATTCCTGAGATAGGAAGAAGGAACGTTGTGTTATCAACCCAAAAAAGTGCTCTAAGGAGAACCTTTTTTTATTCTTCCACTTCGTCTTTCTCTCCCTTACCTATCATCCACAAGATGATATCTAGTGGTGGCTCTAGTGGCACAGGAGGTTCTTCTGTTGATACTGAGAGGGGGGTGAATCAATATTAATTACAATTTTTTTTTTCAACTTATACTTAAATCATTCAATTATATCCAATGAGCAATGAACAATAGTATAAGAGTTACACCAATACACCACAATACACCATGCACCATATATGAGAAATAATCAATAGTTATTGTTCAAGGGAAGTAATGACTTCCAAAGGTAGCTCCAGCTTCCAAATATAAAGGGAGGGATAAAAATCCAAAAGGAAGATACAATCCTCCAATATCAAGAGAGGGTTTACCTCTCCATCCTTGCCCATTCCTTCCACCCATGAATATATGAGAGACAATAAAACTTTACATTAAATCATCACCATCAACTAACCATCACATAGAACCAGATAATGCTTCCTGAGACTTTTTCAACTTATGCAATTCTTCACTTAGAATAATCTGATCTTGTAGATAATATAACTCAATGTGTTCTCTGAAACTCCTCCAATTTTCACTCCTTGAATCCTCCCCAAAAAGAAGTTATAGAGAGAATGGTAGAACTTGTTCAATTCTGGTTTATTCAGGAGAGGAAACTTCTACAAAATGCCCCGTGCTCAATATTTAATATCAGAATATGAAATTCTCACACAAGAAACTACAGCTCGTAATATTTCCAATGAAATTGGTCTCACTTCATTTGGATTCTTTATGAAGAAGTTATAACTATTTTACCTGGAACACATGTTTATGACTAGATTCAGGACTAGTAAAAAACCCTATCTTCCACAGAGTGTATCTCCAAAAGTATAGTGAATAAAGAGATGGAATTTTTACCACAATACCTAGATATGTATTCTCAATACCATACAAATTTCACCATCTTAATCGTTCTAGAAAACAAGTTATATCAAAAATGATAAGATGACCTGTAAATAACATACCTTAGAACACTTCACCAAAAGACTTCATCCTCCCTTGAAATCCTACTGTCTTTACTTCAGATTTCCTCTAAAATTCGACTTGTGTGTACTTAAAATGAATGTATAATTATATGTATTTATACCCTTTATGTCACTTCCTTTTAACATTAGGTCCGACATGACACTTTCTTATTTTGTAATTCTTTTATTTAATTATCTTCAGGGCTGACCTGTACTTCCTTCTTCAATTCAGTTTGTCATCTTCAAAAATTAATTTCTCCTCAACCATGAGGATCCACATGACGTGCCACCTACCACCAGAAACAACATGATGTATACTATCCATCCATGGGTGTTGTTTCTTCATGTGCATTTTCCTTCATGTTCAAATAGCTTCATCAATCTTGCGATCCAAAACCAATGACTAGGGTTGACATCAATGACAAAAACCAATCTTCCAACAATCTCCTCCTTTGTCATTGATGGAAACACTCATGCTCCCCCTGTCATCATGATCCCAGTTTCTCTCCCCTTTTGATATCAATGGAAAAGGGTAGAGATTCTCCCCTCGAGTTTAATGGAAAAAGGTAACTCTCTTCTTTGGGGTTGCTCCCCCTGAACATATAACACTCAATAACACTTCATTTTTATTGGATCTTTCTTCCTTGGAGATTTTTCGTGGATTTAGGATGTATATGTTATTTGGTCTTCTTATTTCAGTTGCAAACAACCTTCCTGAACCTTCTTCTTTGATTTTTCATCTTTGTGAGTCAAACATGAGAGTATATCCTTGATCACACATTTTACTAACAATGAGTAGATTATGCTTCAAGTCTTCAACCAATAGGACATTATTTGCTTTTACATTTTTGCTTCCAAGATCTACTACACCTTTTCCAATTATTTTGGTAGATGAGTCATCTCCAAATTCAACATTTCCACCCTTTCTCTTCAAGCTGATGAATTTGTCTTGATCCCCGGTCATGTGTGAAGAACATCCACTGTCTATGTACCATTCATCTTCTTCTTTACATTCTTCAGTGATCAATGCTATTAAAAAATCTTCATTGTTTGGAATCTTTTTCCTTCTTCATATTGTGGTTGTTATAGAGACATGTTCATTCATATATCTGTAATCTCGTGCTTTGTGACCAAGAAAATTACATTTGTAGCATACAATATTTTTGTCCATCAATTGGGAAAATGAATTATAACTTCTGTTGACAAATCCACGATTATTTCCATATATTTTGTTTACACCATTCATGTTTCTTGCATAGTTGTTCCTTTCATTGATTCTGCAATTAATTTCCTTATGTCCAATTTTTTTCAAGTATAACAATGACCAAGAAATAAATTTTGATACCTGGGAGTAACCGACCTTCTTACTGATGTAGTCCATCTGGGTTTATCATCTACTCTTCTGTAGTTTCCTTCATAATGATTGAACCTTATTTGATTCCTGAAGGTAGGAGGTCTTCTTGGATATTCATCTCTTTTTTAATCATTCCTTCTTTCTCGTATCCTGGTCCACTTCTCATCAACTGTATGTGTATCTCTTTCTTCAAGATCTTGTTGGTATTTTTATCTTCTTTGTATGAAGTTTCACCCATGCATCCAATATGTGTTAAGTCTTTTGGCACTTGAGAGTTTCTTAAGCTCTTCCTCAATGAGACAAATTCTTGTTCAAGTTTCTCACAATCTTCTTGTTTCTTCATCATTTGGGCATTCCTTACTTCTCCTATTATTCTTGCTTCTTCGAGTAGAGTTTTCAAGGAAATGGATTTTTCTCTTAGTTTCTCAAAGTTTTCTAATTGTTTCTTAAATCTTACAACTGTATATTCACAACTACCCAATTCATTTCTTAGTTATGTATGCGTGTCTTTGAGCTTTCTATTTTCAATCTTAGCATGCTTCAATTTTTTAAGATTATCATCTTCTTGTTGAATCATTTCTGCTTCATGATTTTCTTCTTCAGTGTCATCTCTTCCAATTCTTGGATGAGGACATTCAAATTCAACATGTCCTACTCCTTCACAATTAAAGCAAAAGAACTGACCTCTATTTGTTTCTTTGAAGTTTGAGATGTTGTAATTTTCTTCAACTTATTCCTTTTATTCTGCTTCTTCCCTTGCATAAAGGTCTTGTATCTTGTCCCAAATCTCTTTTTTTGATGGACATGATCCCACCTTGGATTTCACTGAATCTGTCAATCCATCTAGGATGGTATCAATTGCCAATTTGTTGCTCCTTTTTGCTTCCTCCTGAGATGCAGTCTTTGGTTTCTTCAAAGCATTGTATCCTGAAGCAACTGAAAACCAAACATCTGCCCCAAGAGCTTTCAAGTAAGTTTCCATTATATTACTCCAGTATTCAAAATTGCTTCCATC
>JZKD02S1673404.1:855318-866430 GCA_000966675.3 Picea glauca
TGGACCAGCACATGAAGATCACCCTCATTTTGAGGATTTATCTCTACATTTGTGTAAATCAGTTTTCTTTACTATTTTTAGCAAAACAGATCCATATTTTTAGGATCTGAGAACATCTTGTAAAAGCTATAAAGCTACATTCTGAAGACCAAGAAATGGTCAGTTTTTGGATACAGAATATCATATGTAACAGGCCCATTGATGCTAATTCTAAATCACAGTTTTCTTTCTCTTTTGATATCAGTTTTCCACCTTCTTTCTGTACTTTTATCTAAGTTGTCTAGCCTTGAATGACTGTTATCTCATTGTTTGGCTCATAGCTTGATAAATAGTTTCTTCATTGCTTATCAAACCCTACATTGTGTACTGGTTTATGAGCAATTTGTTCTTCGCCCACTTAAGTTTATTTACTGATTATCAATCCATGAGAGCACTGGTTCATTTGTTTATCATCTTGACTGTCTGAATACCATGTTTGAATTGAGTTATCCCACTGATCAATCTACACAAAACACAAAAAACATTTTTACTTGAAGTTACCAAGCACCTTTGGTCTACAAACACAAAGGGTTTCTTGGAGTGATAACAGGTGGTTCATTTAAAATGGCTTGGGTTATTAGGCAAACCCGGACCGGTTCCACTCTCTCAGTTGACGGACGGTCAATTTCGCCCGTCAATACACTGGCACCTAAGTCTAAAGTTTATATTTAAATAACATTTAAACCATATTACAAACAAGAAACAATGTATGGTGTAGTGGTTAGCATGTGTGTGCAGGGCCTTTGGGTTGTTTGGAGGTTATGAGCTCGACTCTTGGGGATTCGAATAAATTTTTTCATTTTCCAGCCATTGGAGGGGTGCCACGTGGCAGCCCATGATTGGGCCACGTGCCACCATATAACTGGTCCACCAAAGCTACCACTTGTCTCAATATGATTTGCCAATGAAGTTGACATGTGTCATCACCGAACGTGCCCATGTGTCTGCCATGCCACATCATCTTTCCAACTCAGTTGTGCCATGTGTCACCCTTGCAGTGGTGCCACATGTCACTTTGACTTTTGCCTGTTTGACCAAGTTTGTATGAACTTTGACCGCTTATAACTTTTGATCCGTAACTCCGTTTGACGAGCCGTTTGCACCGTTAGAAATCTTGTGATGCACTCTTCGTGATTATGCCATTTTCACCAAGTTTTAGGAACTTTGAAGTTTTTCCCTTTTGTTGCCTGCTAAAGCCATTCTGAGTGTTTTGATTTGCTTTTGTGTGTTCTGAGTTGTCTTAACCTTCTCTGAATCCATTTTGGATCAATATCCAATGAGAAATGAACAATAGTATAAGAGTTACACCAATACACCACAATTCACCATGCACAATATATGAGAAATAATCAATAGTTATTGTTCAAGGGAAGTAATGACTTCCAAAGGTAGCTCCAGCATCCAAATATAAAGGGAGGGATAAAAATCCAAAAGGAACATACAATCCTCCAATATTAAGAGAGGGTTTACCTCTCCATCCCTGCCCCTTCCTTCCACCGAAGAATATATGAGAGATAATAAAACTTTATATTAAATCATCACCATCAACTAACCATCACATAGAACCAGATAATGCTTCCAGAGACTTCTTCAACTTCTGCAATTCTTCACTTCTTAGAATACTTTGATCCTATAGATAATATAACTCAATGTATTCTGTGAAACTCCTCCAATTTTCACTCCTTGAAACCTCCGCAAAAAGAAGTTATAGAGAGAATGGTAGACCTTATTCAATTTTGGTTTATTCAAAAGAGAGAAATTGTAGAGAATTCCCCACGCTCAATATTTAACACAATATTCTTAAATTATCACACAAGAAAATACAGCCTGTAATATTTCCAATGAAATTTTTCTCACTTAATTTGGATTCTCTATGAAGAAGTTATGACTGTTTTACCCGGAACACCTGTTTATGACTAGCTTCAGGACTAGTCAAAAACCCTATCTTCCACATATTGTATCTCCAAAAGTATAGTGAAAAAAGAGATGAAATTGTTACCACAGGTACCTAGATATGTCTTCTCAATACCATACCAAATTCACCCTCTGAATTATTCTAGAAAACAATTTATAGCGAGAATGGTAAGATGACCTGTAAATAACATACCTTAGAACACATCACCAAAATACTTCATCCTCCCTTGGAATCCGACTTTCTTTACTTCATATTTCCTCTGAAATTCGACTTGTGTGTACTTAAAATGAATGTATAATTATATGTATTTATACCCTTTATATCACTTCCTTTTAACATTAGAGCCGACTTGACACTTTCTTATTTTGTAATTCTTTTCTTTAATTATCTTCAGGGCCGACCTATACTTCTTCAATTCACTTTGTCATATTCAAAAATGCATTTCTCCTCAACCATGAGGATCCACGTGACGTGCCACCTACCACTGAAAAAAACATGATGTATACTATCCATCCATGGGTGTTGTGTCTGGATGTGCATTGTCCTTCATGTCCAAATACCTTCATCAATATTGTGGTCCAAAACCAATGACTAGGTTTGACATCAATGACAACAACCAATCTTCCAACATCTTCTTCATCTCAATATTCAGCTTCGTCAATGATTGGTAGCTTGTATAGTCACCAAGTACCTGTCTAATCTACCACAAACCCCACCAAAGTCATTAAAAAGTATCGGCTTTTTCAATTTGAAGAATATGCTACAACCACACCTTGGCATGTTTCCTCTCCTCTTAACCCAACACCTGCTACTCATCCACTTCCTAAATTCAAAGAGAATCTCCCTAGGTTATCAGGGAATAACATTGTCACTATGAATGAACACTTGGTGGCATTTTCTAATGCCTGTCACAACATAGGAACCAATGAAAACGTTACTTGTATGCGCTTATTTGTCAATTCCCTTGAATGGAAGGCTACATCCGATTTCTTCGATCTCCCTCGTAATATTTTATATCTTTTGGAGGAGTTAGTCTATTGGTTCAAATTCACCTATGGGAAATCCAAAATCCTAGCCGAGAATTTACGAGAATACAATAACATCTCTTATAAGGATGGTGAGACTATCAATTCCTTCAACTTGCGTTTCACCAAATTATACAATCAAATCCCTGAACTAATTCGACCTTATAACCAAGCCACTTTCATGCATTATTATAATGCATTACCTTCCCCCTATCGTCATAGGCGTGAGGAAAAGTCCATTTATAACCTCTGTTCCGCTTTGCATACGTGGTTAGAGTATGAAGAACAACTTGAAAGAACAAGTCTTCCTTAGGGAGATTCAGTTAAACATGCATACATGTCCGCCCTCTTACAACTTGTACAAGACATGCATAATTGTATGATAGCGTATGAGCGAAAGGGAAATGTCTCCCCTCTTACCCTTGGAGCTTCATCCTATTCTACAACCCCCTTTAGAAATCCAAATGAGAACAATTTTTAGCCTAAAGCTATCATGCCTCGTAGTTGGTGTAAATTTTGTGAGGAACACCATGAGGAAAGTACATGTGAGGTAAATACGAGTGCCAGAGATAACATTTTTGGTAAGAGATCTGAAACTACCATCGCTATCCTAGAATTTACAGAGCCAGAAGATGTCATGATCATCAATACTAGGAATACATCTTATGCTCCCAAAAGCAAATATGATCTTCCCCACAATTCTTCTATCCCGAGCTCATCCTCACCAGTTGCTACTGTTCAGGTTCCTAAGGCTCCTGATAGTCAAGGAAGTACCTCCCCTCTCCCCTCTTCCAAATATAATATTCTAAATAAGTTGGCCAACATCAAAGCAGATGCAACCCTTCTGGACATGTTTGTCGTCCCTGAACAACATAAGCATCTAAAACAATTCATGGAAGGAAAATATTCCATTGTATCCAACCTCTCTAAAGAGGTAGATGAAGAGGATTCGTCTGTAAATAAAGTAGGTGTACATAACTTTAGATACCCTGTAAAAAACCTCCCTTCTTATATTTTTGTAAATATTATGGATAAGATTTCCCATTGTTGCCTCATTGACAATGGTGCGGGCCCAAGTGTATTGTCGAAGATTATTATGGAAGAGCTAGGCTTGTATTCTACAAATGAAAATGCCAGAAGCATGCTCTCTTATAATAGTTTACAACAAATAACCATAGGTTAAATCAAGGACGTGACCTTGGTTTTGTGCGCACACCCTGAAATAAGGACAACCCTTAATATTCAATTAATTGATATTCCAGTAAGAAACTACTCAATCATCCTAGGAAGAGATTGGAAAGATTTAACGGGTGGATACCTCTCACTCGACAGGACACACTTATATGTTCCTCGGAATGGTAAAAACATCATAGTCCTTAGAGAGGGAAGGATTTCACCTTACATAGAAAGTGTTCCACAACCTAATGTGAATTATATCGAAGAGGACCTAGAGGTCTATTCCATATTTTCCAAGGAGGATAGAACTCCCTTGGAACAAATCGACTTAGATGACGGTATGTGGAATATGCACTTTAATGGTTCATGCTCCAATGAAGGAAACAAAGATGGTATTATCTTGTACTCTCCTATGGGGAAAATTCATAATTTTTCTTATAGGTTAGAGTTTGCTTGCACAAACAATGTCACTAAATTCAAAGATTTACTATTAGGCATTGAAAACACCTATAATTTGGGTTGTGTTCACCTTACAGTTTTTGGGGATTTTGAGCTTGTTGTGAACCTTGTACGTAAGATATACTCTCACAACAACAAGTTGATGAAATGCTACACCCAAACTGTTTAGGAACTTATCTAGAACCTACTATCTTTCAACATTACTCATGTGAAGAGGGAATTGAACTCAATGGCTGATCTGTTAGCTGTTTTTGCAGCCTCTCCTAATCGACAACTTCTGCCACAAAGACCTGATTCTACTTTTCAATCTCTATATCATCCACATATCACTGACAATATAGTATCATGGAAGGTCTTCCCTAGTGATGAGAGCATCTGTGATTTTATTCAAAATGAACCTTATAAGCCTAAGAAAATTATATCAATGGAAGATAACAAGATTCCTAAGGGCTTGACTCCTCTAGAAAGTTCATTTTCATCGAGTGATGTAGGAAACAAAGAGAAAAATAAAGAAGAGGAGTCGAAAAGGAAGGTGGGTGAAAACATTTCCTTGAACATTGGAACACCCGAGTCCCCAAAGAATGTTAAAATAGGTGTCCAATGTTATGATGAAGAAAACTTGAAGTTTTCCAGACTGCTTGGTGAATTTCAAGATGTTTTTGTTTGGTCATATGAGGATCTTTGTGGTTTTGATCCCACTCTTATACAACATACCATTCCTATAAAGGAGGTCATAAAACCAATTAGGAAAAAACAAAGACCTATCAACCTTGCACTAGAAGAAACTATTCGAAAGGAATTGGAAAAACTCTTGAAGGTTGGGATTATCTTTTTGGTTAAGTATTCAGAATGAGTTTCTAATTTGGTTCTCATTTGAAAAACAACTGGTCAAATCAGATTATGCGTATATTTTCCTGCATTAAATCGAGCTAGCATACAATATCACTTTCCTCTCTCTAATATGGAAATGATTTTGCAACAAGTTGCAGGTTCACAGATGATGTCCTTACTTGACAATTTCTCTGGTTACAATCAAATCAAGGTAAAAAGGGTAGATAAATATAAAACCACCTTTATTACTCATTGGGGCACTTTTTCTTATGAACATATGCATTTTGTCTTATCTAATGTAGGTGCCACTTTGCAAAGGGATATGCAAATGGTTTTTGATGATTTGATCGACAAGATTATTCATATCTATCTTGATGTTTTAATCATGTACTCTAAAAGACAATTAGACACTTCAAAGTTTCAAAATTTATGGTTGGGTCCTTTCAATATTTCTTTTGTCTTGTGTGAAAACTCTTTCATTCTAAATAATTTACAAGAGTGATTGTTTTCCTACAACACTAACGATTCTCACTTAAAACACTACTTGGAACCAACTTGAAGAGTTTAATGCTATTTGGATTGTTCTGTATTTTAGTAGTTCAATTCTTATTTCATTTTAGTAGTTTTCATTTCTTCTATTTCAATTCTTCTTTTAAAATAGTTTTTATTTCGGCTTTCATTTTAGTAGTTTTCTTTCTGTTGTTTACATTTCTGTTGTTTTCAGTTTTGTAGTTTCATTTTTTTTATGATATTTCTTGATTTTGTTCTTTTGATTTCAATTTTTGTCAAGAATAAATGTTAGATCAGTTTTTCCATAACAACACTCCTGCAAAATATTTTTAGTCAATAAAAATCAAGCTTACACGACTTTTATGATATCCCCCCCTGAAGGCATCATTGGATTTGTTATCTTCTTTCACTGCTATTTTATGAGATAGTTGGTTACATCCCACTTCTGCTTTCCATTTCTTCATCCATTTTGAGATTCAAAAGAGAAAGTCCAGAAATTTTTTCTCTTTGAAATCAAGAGAAAATTATGGTTGAATGATTATGCTTACAGGGATAAATCCCCTTATACTTAGCACTTTCCATGAGTTATTCCCAAATTCCCGGTCATTTTTCCATTTAATCCGCTCACTTCCCCCTCTGGCATAATCATTCTAATTTATATCTCCTTGATCTGATGTTACTTGGTCTGGGAAACCATACATTCTGAGTTGTTAATCTGTTGGAAATAGATTTCCCTGTGGAGTCACCAGTTTTTTGATGATTAAAATCACAACGAGGAATTTCGCCCGCAAAGCATTGCTTAAGCCCTATTATTTAAACCATGATAATAATATAATACTAGTAGGTGAGACCCCCTTGTATACTGGAGGCTCAAAGATAGACATATCACACATTTTCTGTTCTTGTTAGACGCTTATTACATGGTCCTATATGGTTGAGAATGCAGTCATGGTTTCATTTTGATATAGTAACATGTGGATGATGCATTTTATGTGATGTTTATGAAATTCAAAGCATTAATTTTTATGTTATAATGTGAATATATTTACAATTTCTATGATTTGATCGTGTCAAAAATCATCGTGACCCACTACCTGGCCACATGCACACAAGAAACATGTTAGTAATGACATAACCAAAACAAAGAAAATAAACTTATGAAGAAAACCCTAAAAGGAAAGGATCTATGTTTGAGTTATGATTAAGTATTATATGAAAATATGTTAGTTCTAGTCCTAACTATTATATGTTTGTTTAGTGGCTATGCGATTTCATTTGATTTATTTTTGGCGTATATGACATTGCAATGCATATGGCATGGCATGAAAATTTTGGCAAAGGTTAACATGAATGTTTTGGGTGGCACATGGGGCAAGGAATATCATCACATATTTCAATGGTTTGGAAATTGATTACATGGTTTAAATGATATGGTGAGTATTAGATGTATTGTACTTTGGAATTGAATAGGATGGGAGATGGAATTGACATGCAGTAAATGCACGTCACTCCATAATCCCCCCATCATGACCATCACCCTAGTATGGTTCTTTGTTACATTTCGGTCTATTGGTGGTTAAGCTCTGCATTTTAGGCTTGGAAAGAAAATGCTCAACCAACTTGCCCTTTTAAGCTCTCTGTTACAGGAATGGTTCTTTTTCATTCCATCCATGAATTACGCTCTGTGTATGAACAAAAAATGTCTCAGTAATGCTTAGGTTTGTGTTTTCCTGAGAATTGCAACTGTGTAAATGCGTGATTCTTCTCTTTGGAATGACTATGTAATTGTTCAGATTGCAAGAAAAACAATTGGTTTTTGAGTTGTGCATTCGTTGGTTGCTCTGTTGGTTAAAATCGTGGTGGGTCTTTGTCGATTTTTAAATGAATATTGGTTATATAACACTCTATGTTTTAACGGTGGAGGGTTTTTTCTCTATTTATTCTTGCTGGTTACTTCCTCACAGTCATGAGTATAACCCTATCCAGTCACTTTCAGATTGGTAGTATGTTGTTGTGTATTTTTCGTACCAGAGCCATGGTCATGGCTCAGTGTCTTGGCACCAAAGTATCTCGGTATTGGTCTTAGGATGGACATAGTGTTGATATATACTATATGCTTATGGAGTAATATGAGTTATGCCTTGGTGTTATGCATCCTTAGTGGCATTGTTGTCAAATGGTTCGGCTCTTGAGAAAATAGACAGAGGTTATATCTCTGTGTGTTCTTGGTAACCTCCTCCACCGGTCAACCAAATTGTCCAAGTTTCCCCTGCACACTCACCAGTACAGTCTTCCCACACAAGAAAGAGGTTAAAAATCGAAGCCCACCATGCACCTGATAAAGGAAAAGTTGTTGCTACCCCGTCCTCTCCCTCAAATGACTCTGCCAAATCCGTTTCATCCTGCATGCATTTGAGAGATGATTTCTATCATGTTATCAATGAGATCAGGCCTAAAGGCTCCACACAACCTAAGGAAAATTTAGATAAATCAAAGGGAGACAACAACAACAAGGGGAAAATTTCCTCCCAGAGTGGCAAATATAGTTTTTGAGTGTTTTTATTTATTGATTGTTGAGAACAATTGACTACTAAAGTTTTGGTCAACACACTATTTTTGGATATGTTGGATATTATATTTTTTGGATATGTTTTTAAATATCATTGATATTAATTTTCAAATTATGAGAATGATGATGGGAGCCATAAGGAGGGATGTGATTTCTTGATTAACTAGTTGTGTTTATGTTTGTTAAGAAACTAAAGGGAGTCACAAGGGGTCCCACCTAATATTCAATATGTATTAAAGACCCTTATTATTATTTTTTTAATTTTCCCTCTAAACTGAAAGTTGGTTGAGTTTTAGTTAACTTAACTAAAGAGGTAGTTTAACTACTTCAAATAACTCTGATTTCTTAAAGGAAAAAAGAGAAGGAGGAATAGAGGGGGATAGAAGGAGAAAACATACTAAGGTCTGCTCTTGAGTTTTATTGAGATAGTTCAGTTTTCATTCATTCTTTAATTCATTGAAAGCCTAATTCTCTTTTATGACAACAAGGTCCTATTGTAGACAACAATATTCAAGGCTGAATTACATCATTCAGACACTTGTTTTTCATAGGTGTTGATCTATCTTTGATAGTCTATGTAGAATTGTTTGTTTTTGAATTAAATTTTATGACTGATTGATCCAGAAATGATCTTTTAATGACTGTGGTTGAGTTTTTAATTACATGTGTTAATTAACCATTTAAGAAGTTGAATGAAAGAGGATGAATTTAATGAAGGAACATAGAAGCCATAAAAAAATATACAGATCTGAAATGAATCAATAAGAACAACAAACCATAACAAGAGAAGTGATAATGGAGTTCGACACAAAATTGCCTATGTCTCTGGGCCTTTGTCTTAGTGGGGGAGGCTTCTTTATTTATGTTCAAAGCTCAAAAAGTACATCATAGCAGTGTCATTAGGCTACAATATTGATCTGTTCATGTTCTTCCAGATCTCTAGAACCCAGTAGAAGAAACAACACGCAAAACGGATGACCGGAGCTCCCAGAAATGGCCCGCAAGTGTCTGCTCCTCAATAACTTCCCTGCATAAAAATGGCTTTGGCTTGGCTTCCCTTCAACACAAATATTCTCTGACTATCCTCCATTGCCTCAAATAGGCATTTTTTATATAGATCTGAAGTTGGTTATCATTCCCCAACTTCCTCCCAAAATATGGCCTCAAAAAGAGCCCAATATCCCCCAAAAATGACCAAAATCTCCATTAACAGGCCTGAAAATCACTGAAAAATCACATTTTCTAATGTTAAAAACCCATTTTCTGAAAATAAAAGGGATAAGGCCCTAACTGGGCATGTGCCCCTAGTCTTATGGCACTCTGTATTGGATTAGGGGCTAATAAAAGGACGCCTTAGCTAGGCTAGGCCCCTTTTGCAGTGCGCCCCCCCTGGTCTCATGGGATATCCCTGGATCCTGGGGCTGGTGCTTATCTTTTGGGTGTGCATGAGAGGGAACGCCCTCCTTTACTGGGTTGTGGTCATGTGCAGGAGTTTGATCATGGGTTGGGGCTTATTCTCAGCCCCCTTTTTTCCCCTTTTCACTTTAGTACACTTTATTTAAACTAAAGTGATCCTTGTTAAACAAGAAACACAGGGGAGCATTGGTGGAGGGACTTTGTCAAGATTTGGGTTGACCCAGGAGGTCATGGGATCAAACCCCATGGAATCCATAAAATTTTTCCATATGAATTCATTTACCAATCCCATGATGCCACATGGTAGCCCATGACTGGGTCAAGTGGCACCCAACAATTCGTCAACAAACTTCCACTTGTCAATTGTTGGGTGGATCCCTATCACTGACCAGTCACCTGCTGCTGTGATTCCACTTGTCACTTCTACCACAACCACGTGTCACCCCCATAAAGTGCCACGTCACTCTTTGACTGTTGACTTTTTGCTTGTTTGGAAAAACGGTCAGAGTGCAATAACCCTCTCATACAACGTCCATTTGAGAAAGTAAATATATGGCTGGAATCAGCGTGACGATCCAGTCACAATGGAATTGGTTTCATCCGATTACGAGAAGTTTCATTTTTGAGCCTTTTTGAGCCCTGTCAGGCTCCTGGATCCGATTTTGGATCACACCTCCCCACTAAAGGACCTTTTGGTCCCCAAAAGGTTACTGACCAGTCAACAAGCTTGGGATAGGCCACCTAGCTTGTCCTCTGTCTCTGAACTCTGTCCTATGTACCTGTCTCATCAAGATCAACTGTAACACAATCATGACAATTGACAACATATTGTTATCCATTTGAACCTTGTTACATCTTACTTAAGCCACTATCATCCATGTAGACAACATTACTAATGATAGCATCAAAAAGACTACTACGAATGAGTTGATATACTTGTAATATTTGAACGACATGAACTTATCTTGAAGCAACTTATGATTGATTTTCCATTCAACAATCATTTTTTGTTCTTGCTTAAGATCAATTACTTCATTTGAAACAATTATTGGTTTGCTTCTTTCTTGCACTGCCTTCTTTAATTGTTCCATTGTTTGAAGTGTTTTATTTGCCTTAACATGATGAGCATGAACCACATAATCTTGACCTTCTTTGGTTAATTGATATTGATT
>JZKD02S1673404.1:866480-923243 GCA_000966675.3 Picea glauca
GTATACTCTTGCACTGTTTTTCTTTTTCTTAGTTTTAAAGATTTCCATTCAATTAATGATTTTTCTTTATAACCCAAAGGATAGAATTGTTTCCTAAGTGCATAAATGAAGCTTTGCCATGATGGAAATACATTACCCACTTGTTGAGTTCCTTTTTGAAACTTGCTTTGCCACCAGATGAGAGATGTACCTGCAAGTCTCAAAGATGCCAACTTGATTTGTGTGGCCTCATCCTTGATCTGTTGCACACTGCAGTAAACCTCCATCTGCCTGACCCAATTGTCAAGTTTTTCTGCATTTACTTCACCATCATATATGGGCAACTCAAATTTAATATCAAGTTTTAATAATGGAATTTCCTTATTATGCTTATGAACATCTTTCTTTGCATTAGATTTAGAACTTGAACTTGAAGAAGAAGGAGAAGAAGGAGGTGATGATGGAGGTGAAGGAGGAATNTGAGGATGATCCTCT
Source organism: Picea glauca (assembly GCA_000966675.3). Classification (NCBI taxonomy): domain Eukaryota; kingdom Viridiplantae; phylum Streptophyta; class Pinopsida; order Pinales; family Pinaceae; genus Picea; species Picea glauca. Next base: position 866,955 of record JZKD02S1673404.1, read on the forward strand.
TCCTCTTCACTTTTTCCCTTTGAAGATTCACCCAAAAATGGTCTCTTTCATTCCAAGTAATCCTCGTACAAAACTTTCACCATTTCCGACATAGCAAGGAAAGTTTTCCGAAACTCTTTCTCATCCTGAGAAAGCCCTTCTTCCGATGCCATCTTCTCATTGTGAGAAGCTCTCTTTCTCAATCCAATTAATGGATTCTCTGCAACAAGCTTGCCTTCACCATGCTGTAGCTTTTCCCTGGTTAACATGCAAAACTAAAATCCAAACGTCAACTAGCTCTGATACCACTTGATCCGGAAATGATCTTTTAATGACTGTGGTTGAGTTTTTAATTGCATGCGTTAATTAACCATTTAAGAAGCTGAATGAAAGAGGATGAATTTAATGAAGGAACATAGCATCCATAAAACAATATACAGATCCGAAATGAAGCAATAAGAACAACAAACCATAACAAGAGAAGTGATAACGGACTTCGGCACAAAATTGCCTATGTCTCTAGGCCTTTGTCTCAGTGGGGGAGGCTTCTTTATTTTTGTTCAAATCTCAAAAAGTACATCGCAGTAGTGCCATTAGGCTACAAAACTGATCTGGTCATGTTCTTCCATATCTTTAGAACCCAACAGAAGAAACGACACGCAAAATGGATGACCGGAGCTCCCAGAAATGGCCCGCAAGCGTTTACTCCTCAACAACTTCCCTGCATAAAAATGGATTTGGCTTGGCTTCCCTTCAGCATAAATCTGCTTTGACTGTCCTCCGTGGCCTCAAACAAGCCTGGTTTATATAGATCTGAAGTTGGTTATCATTTCCCAACTTCCTCCCAAAATCTGGCCTCAAAAAGAGCCCAATATCCCCCCAAAATGACCAAAATCTCCATTAACAACCCTGAAAACCACTAAAAAATCACATTTTCTAATGTTAAAAACCCATTTTCTGAAAATAAAAGGGATAAGCCCCTAACTGCCCCCCCCCCTAGTCTTATGGTACTCTGTATGGGATCAGGGGCTAATAAAAGGATGCCTTAGCTGGGGCTGATACTTATCTTTTGGGCACGCATGAGAGGGAGCGCCCTCCTTTGCTGGGTTGTGGTCATGTGCAGGAGTTTGATCATGGGTTGGGGCTTATCCTCAGTCCCCTTTTTTCCCCTTTTCATTTTAGTACACTTTATTTAAACTAAAGTGATCCTTGTTAAACAAGAAACACAAGGGCGCATTGGTGGAGGGACTATGTCAAGATTTGGGTTGACCCAGGAGGTCATGGGATCAAATCCCATGGACTCCATAACATTTTTCCATATGAATCCATTGACCAATCCCATGATGCCATGTGGAAACCCATGACTGGGTCATGTGGCACCCAACCATTCATCAACAAACTGCCACTTGTCAACTGCTGGGTGGATCCCTGTCATTGACCAGACACCTGCTACTGTTCTTCCACTTGTCACTTCTTCCACTTCCATGTGTCACCCCCATAAAGTGCCACATCACTCTTTGACTGTTGACTTTTTGCCTATTTGGAAAAATTGTCAGAGTGCAATAACTCTCTCATACAACGTCCATTTGAGAAAGTAAATATATGGTCGGAATCAACGCGACGAGCTGGTCACAATGGAATTGGTTTCATCCGATTATGAGAACTTTCATTTTTGAGCCTTTTTGAGCCCTGTCAGACTCTTGGATCTGATTCTGGATCACGGATAAATGATATTGTGCAGAGTTGAGTGGGAAAAAATTTGTGGCAAGCTGATCCAGCTTTTAAAGTTCAGTTTATAACTTTCTGTCAGAAGTCTTTTTGTATGGTTTTCATCGGGGACATCTGTGTTTGACTTTGGTCCAAACTTCGTCAGGGAATTTTGTAAAGAGAATGATTCTTTTCATAAAGGGGAATGAAATAAGCAATTTATTTATGTCTCATCTGTATTAATTATTGACTTGGTATTTTTAGTTCTGTCTCTACATTTATTTCTACATCTGTTATATTCATAAAATTATATAAACATTGAATTTTTTAGCAAACTTTCATTTATAAAAAAATCATCCTAAGCCCTTGTAACCAATACTTGTGGATCAGGAAATAATTTTTAAGGCTATAAACATAGGGTGATATTCCCGTCTATCTTGATTTAGTCAAGTAATATCTGAAAATTCTTGAGTAAGATTATTTCACATCTTTTCCTCAACACAGATTTTGTCTCCCAAAGAAATCCTATAAACATCCATACACAAGAGTCACCCAAGCTAGACTACAACATAGTATAAGACTTTAAAAAGTTGAAGGCTAATGTTTCCGTCATGGACATGGGTAGAATTCCCCAACAAAAGGATTTTCTATTACAAACCTTAAAGTCAATAGAAGACCCTATAACAAGCATTGACCTGGGAGGGGTCCCAGCTCCCACAGATCCAAAGAATAAACCAAATGTGAATGCTTTCTCTGTAGATAAAAAAGGAAAGCCTTTTTTCCTACCTTTCCTTTTAACATTTGAAGTCTTCAACAAAAATCTCCATAATTTCTTAGTCGACTCAGGGGAATCCTCCAATGTCATTCCATTATCTATCTACAATAAATTAAATGCAATTCCACTCAAAAGTGATAAAAACATTATACAACTAAACATAACTCAAGTAAAATTTATTGGGTAACTCAAGGATTTCATGATTAGAATGGATACACACCCAGAATGTTTTCAAGTAATTGACATAATTGTGGTAGATATACCATAATCTTATGGATTGCTACTTAGTTGAGATTGGTCTGAGAAGTTGAATGGATACTTTAGTATGGACTGGGCTCACCTCTGGTTTCCATTAAATGGAAGTGAAAACATGATTATGATTGGTAAGGAAAGGTATCTCAAACATACTATCACTGATTTATAGGCCTTCAACAAACCCTCATCAACAGATTTCCCCATGCTAGGAAACTACTCCTGGGATTTTGATTTCAACAATTTCTCCCCTCTCTCATCTGATGTACCTCTCACTCAAAATTCCAAAATGGTTTTTCAAGTGAATCTACTGGTAGCGATGGAAGAAATCCTCTTCTGTCAAGAAAATATGTTGGAAACCATAGACAAAGTAGGTGGAGGGGAGGAAGTAAATAGGCATGAAGAAGTTGATGATTTTTGCTCACAAATTTGGACCCTGTACTTTGATGGGTCTAAATCGCAAGGACTAAAGTGATTCTTTTGTAAATTGGATGATTCTTTTGATAAATTCTATGTCTTTATTTATCCCTTTAATATTATATTCTTGGGTGCAAGGACTAAAGAAAGACATAGAATCATACATTAAAGGACTACAAGTTTTGGGGGACTCTGAAATTATCATCAGGCAAGTAAAGAATACTATACATTTCAACTCACCCCACCTGAGGAATTATCAATAGGAATTGCATAGGCTAATAGAACATTTTACAGCCTTTAATATTATAGAGGTTCTTAGGACAAAGAATACTCTTGTTAATTCCCTAGCCACTGTAGCCTCGAGGCTATCCCCTTTAGAAGACTATAAAGCCTCTAGGTTCACTATGGAACTACTCTACAAACCATCAGTACCCAACAATATTTATAATTGGAAGGTATTTGAAGGATATGAACAGATTATAGACTTTCTAACCAATCAGGAAAATTTTAGAGACCTGGCTATTGACGATGAAGTATTCCAAGAGAAACTAGAAGAAACCGATTTCCATGAACAAAGAGGCGAAACATATCACTCTAGTAACAAACCAAGGTTTCAGACGATACCGAAAGGGGTAGCCAATTTGGAGAACCTTTTCGACCTGAGGGAAAGATTTAAAGGGTCAAAAAACACAAAGGCAAGGAGTTCATGTCCCATATACGAGAATATAAATCTAGGAACCCCGAAGAACCCTAAGAATATAAATCTGGGAAAAACAGTGTCCAAAGAAGAAAGGAAATCCTATCTTAAATTTTTTAGATAATATCAAGATGTTTTTGCATGGTCCTACCGAGAATTGAAAACTTATGACACTCACATTATTCAACACACAATCTCATTAAAATCCAAAGAAAAACCCTTTCAATAGAAGCTCAAGAAGTACCATCCATCTTTGGAACCCCTCATGTATCAAGAGATAAAGTAATTATTAGATGCTAAGATTATATTTCAGGTTATACACTCTACTTGGGTATAAAATTTGGTTCATATCAGGAAAAAGTCTGGGGAAATCCGCCCATCAGAAATCTCAACAGAGCATCAGAAAATGATAACTACCTAGTCCCATTAATGGAACAACTCTTGCAGACCGTGTCTAGTTCTAATATTTTCTCCCTTATAGATGGTTTTTCAGGCTACAACCAAGTTCAAGTCTCAGAATAAGACCGATTGAAAACTACCTTCCAAACCAAGTGGGGAAATTTTTCTTACAAACACATGACATTTGGGTTGATTAACGCAAGATAAACCTTCCAAAGGGATATGGACGTATATTTTCGGGGATTGATTAACAAATGTGTAGTAGTATACTTGGAAGACGTGATTGTGTATTCAAAGGACAAAAAGTACCACATCCAACATCTAACCCATATTTTCGAAAGGTGTTGGAAATATGGAATATTTTTAAACCCTAAGAAAACTATATTTGGTCTCGAGGAAGGGAAATTACTAGGTCATATTATATCTCATGCAGGAATTCGCATAGATCCAGACCGAATAAAGGTGACAACTCAACTTCCCTTACCCCACAACAAAAATGCTATGCAATCCTTCTTTGAGAAAATTAATTTTGTGAGGAAGTTCACTCCTGATTTCATTGAAACTATTAAACACTTACAAAAAATGATTCGCAAGGATGTTGATTTTAAGTGGGATGACAAGCGAAAAGTTTCTTTCAACAATATCAAGATTTCCATATCTCAAGCTCTAGTTCTACGAAGTCACGACTTTAGTAAATATTTTTTCCTCTATACTTTCACCTCCGACCAATGCTTAGCTGTAGTTCTAACCCAGAAGGATGATGATAACAATGAGGCATTAGTATCATTCATGAGCACTAATATCCAAGGGGGAAAATTGAATTACCATGCTATATACAAACATGGTTATGCAATGTACAAAGAAGTAAAACATTTCAGATCTTACATCCTAAAGAATCACACCAAAGTCATTGTGCCTCATCCCATGGTCCGATCCCTATTCACTCAACAAGATATGGGGCAGAGAAGAGGAAATTGGATGGAAATTGTCTAAGAATTTGATCTAGATATAAAACCTGCCAAAATAGTAAAGGGAGAAGGATTGTGTAAACTGGTCGCAGAATCTCAAGACCAAATAAATGAAGACCCTAGGTGGGAGAATGAGTTAGCATTATGGTTCAGTGAATCTTTATATGTTTCCACAGGGCAAGAGTATTGGTATGGAAAACTGAGTTACCTCCGGCATCATGGGACTTGCCCAGAAAACCTAAACCCTAAGGAAAGGAGAGGTCTCAGACTAAAATATGCACAATATTGCCTCATAAATTCAGTACTTTTCCGTGTAAATTATGATGGGGTACTCTTGAGATGTCTCGAATGTGAAGATGAAGATAAGGTTCTGAGGGAGCTCCATGATGGTCCTGCAGGTGGACACTTTGTAGGGAATACCACTACTCACAAAATACTAAGAGTCGTCTATTACTGGCCTACTCTATTTAGATATGTTCATACATACACTAGAAACTGTAAAACTTGTCAAATGAGCATGGGAGAGAAAATAGAGAAGTTGTCCCACTCCAACAAATGACCATATCCAGACAATTCAAACAATGGGGGTTAGATGTCATATGGGATATTACCCCGAGTTCTTCAAAACAACATAAATACATACTGACCACTACGGACTATTTTACGAAATGGGTCGAGGCCATTCCTCTGACTCACGTGAATGAAAAGGTGGTAATCCAATTCATAGAACAACAACTAATCACAAGGTTTGGTATGCCTTCTGTTCTAGTTTTTGACAATGCCACTTACTTTTATTCCAGTCTATTAATAGAGTTTTCTCTAGACAATGGAATCATAATCAGATACTCTGCAAACTACTGTCCACAAGGGAATGGAGTGGGAAAATAAACCAATAAGAACCTAGTGAGGATATTGAAGAAAACAGTTGCAGACAATCAGAGCAATTGGCATAGCTCGCTTCATAATCCCTTATGGGCTAACAAAGTTACACCCAAGGAAGATATAGAGAACTCCCCATACTTTCTAGTATACGGACAAGAATCCATTATCCCAAATGGGTTATATATTCCATCTCTTCATATTGCTCAAGGATATAGAGGACAACCCTCATGAGTTATTCAACAAATAATTGATACCCTCCTCATGCTAGAAGAAGAAAGGGAGAAAGAAAAATCAAATTTCGTCGCTCATCAATAGATAGTTAAAATATGGTTTGACAAGCATAAGGCCAGAGATAAGAATTTTGAAGTAGGAGACTTAGTCCTGAAATGGGATAGAGAAAATGAACCTAAGGGAAAACATTCGAAGTTTCATAATCTATGGCTTAGACCTTTCCAGGTATCCGATAAACTTGGGGCAGACACGTATCGGTTGAAAAATATGAGGGGGGAACTTGACTCACTCTCGATGAATGGTCAAGCCCTAAAACAATACTAATGTTAAAAAAAAAATGTGTGTGTCTTTTCATGTTATTTTCTGATTAAGATAAATGTGTAGGTGTAAGTTAGACTGATTGCAGAGTCCTTTTATTCCCGTTTTTTCTTTTGTTTGGTGATTTCTTGTAAAAAGGTTGTGTTCCTAAAGGAATTGGTTTATATAAATAAATATGGTGTAGAAAACTCTGCTCCTGACTCATGCTTACATGCAACACAAGAAACACTGGACAATTGTAATTTTTTTCTTCAAAGATTTCTATACCTAGTATTTGCAAACAAAATACCTTATTGAGTGATGAAGTGTTCTCCTGGTGTTTTGGTAAATCATAAAGGGAAATATGGAAAGTTGGAAAGGACCAAATGTACCTCTAGACATAGCTAGGAAGGATTTCACCTTAATCATTTCATTTTGTAGATAACAGACGTCCTCCTCTCCCACTCGCTCAGGGCATCTCTGCCAAAAATAAATTAATTATATTAAATGAGTGCAAAGTAGGACAGGGTATGCAGATAACTCCGTCGGGGCTATGGATGCTTGCTGCCAATGAAACAACACCGTAGCAAGTGAATGATGATAACTAAAATGGCTTGGTGCCAATGAATTATTTACCTGGATATTGTCAAAAGGGGGCGTGGGTCATGTTCAAGAGGAACAAAGGTGGAATAAAGGTTAAAACTCCATAGGCGGACCTAGATTCATGAGTCGGGGAAATTGTAAATACAAGAATAGGAAATACTTTGATAAAATCAAAGCGAGTTAGTTTCTCAACCAGCTTCTGCATCAGCTAAGCCCGAGAGAAGGAACAAAGATTATGCTTTCTCCAAGAGAATTGCCATTTGTTGAGTGCTCAACACACCCTAAAATATTTTATGAAATTCTGTCACTTTTGGGTACCACTAGTTTTCTTTTGTTTACTTTCGAAATTGAGTTCAATATGGAGTGATGGTTTATTTTGTTTTCATGACTCTTATCGATCAAATCGGATTTGTTTGAACTTTTTAAATGAAACCTTGTGTCTAAAAGAACTTGAAATTCTAACTAAGAATCTACAACTAACATTGTGACAAGCACGCTTGTGTTTGACATCAGCAAAATCCAAGAAAATAAAATGGCCACACAGTAAAAATAATTGTCGATCGTCGATGCACCATTGATGTTGGTAAAAGGTGGAGTAAGTTTGTAGTAGTAATTTCCCATGCAAATTCAGGATATAGCCGATTCTCATCGACGTCGGAGGGATACGAGATTACTGAACATTGACATGAGCCATGATAAAACCTCGATAGCCGATGACTGATGGGTTGGTTCGGGGTCGGTGAAATTGTGAAGAGTTAAATCACTGAAAATTTCCGTATTGACACATATTTGATCGTTGATCCCCGATGCACATTCAAGATCGAAATATTTTCTAGAGAGTTAATCTGGGAGAACTTGGTTAGGATTATCGTCGATCGCCAATCCTTGATACTTTTAGGCATCGGTGGCATGGGATCTGTTATTAGAACGATTATCTAAGGAAAATTCCTTGATTCTGAATAACACGATTAAATGAAGATGTTGGTTTCAAGTACCATGCGTCTTTGTCACATAGGGATCTCATACGGTCTAGTTTCATCTGGAGTCATCTTAAGGTTCCATGTGTCCTAGTCACACTTCTGAGTCAGATTTGTCACGTCATCTCTCTATTGAAATATGGATCGACGTCGGAGATTTCTCCAAGAGATATCAACGAACAATGTTTAAAGAGAAGCCCCGACTCCTGATCCACCAGTTAGATTAGAGAAACGATGAGATGTTTTCAGCATGAGATACAATCATATTCTATCATTTAATAGGCCAGTTAATGTTCCACCCCACATACATTGTTACTCTGTGCGTCGATTGAGAAACAAGAATTTGAAATCGTTGATCGAATACGTTATATCCAATGCCTATGCCACCAATCTATGATCGAATTTAATTTTAAACATAATGAAGATTTGGCGCTAGATTTTGTAGAACCTCACTCATATCCCGAATTGAATAGCTGATGTGACAAGGTAATTTGAATATTTGTTTAAATCACGAAAAAAACTTTGAACACTTCTATTATGCACACAAGCTTCCATTTCCAGAGCATTCGAAGAAGCGAAAGCGAGTGTCTCAAGACTGCATTGATTCTCATACCATCAAAACTAGGTTAAGATAGAAACAAAGGTATGTGTTAAACTTCATCAGTTTGGTGGTCGTAATTTGTTTTATATCATCAACTAATATTTTAAACAATATATAACTATGTTTTAGCTACAGGAAAAAAATCCTCTGAGAAATCCAACGACCATGCGCTCACCGAGGGAGCCTAAGTTAAAAGAGGAAGAAATTGGTGAGAGTTATTTTCCTGGTACTGTGAGGTAGTTCGAATACGCTAGGAGGGAGGATCTGGTCATTAAAACCTCAATGAAGAAAGCATTCATTCAACCTCCAGTATTCAACGATACAAAAGTGACCACTGGATCCAAAATAATGATCCCATAGTGGGGAGATCTATTCAATAGAATCAACCGGGAGGATTACCCAGAGTATATCCCACACAACGACCCAAATGTAAGGGCACTCGATGATCAAGTTTTCTCGAACATTCAAAAGTCATTCTTTCACATTGTAGCCTATCGAACCCTAGTTTTCCCATGCATTGAGGTTTTGATTTTGCTAATTGATCATACAGATGCTCAGAAGTGCCTCATCAATGATGAGAATGATGGGTGTGTCATATTTTTTCTCTCGACAAAAGTTCAGAAGTACTACAAGATCAGGGACCCAGAGGAGAAATTGAACATAGAATTCATGGTGAAGTTCTAGGAATTTCACAGCACTAGCCGGTTGATGGCCTCATGGTGGAAGGAGGAAAATAAATTTACAAACCAGAGCAATGACTGGTACAGGAAAGTTAACTTGAGGGAGCCATACATCTACTTAATGACTCTCATCTGTCGACTGTATGGAGAAAAGGAATGCTCCAAGTTCTCAGAAGAATGGATGCCCCTAGAATACAATGTGGTGATCTCTGGAGGTATCTTCAACTGGGGAGAAATAATATCCAAGCAATTGATCATCTGTGTACAATAGGCTCAGACGCCGAAAGAAGGAGAAGCACCTGATATTCACATGGCCTCATATCTGCTATATGTAATCTGTTCAAGGAATGTATTCGTCGAGATGATTTTGAGTTGGCAATTTGTGGAACTACCTATTCATGTGTACTTCAACATATTATGGGAGAACAGGTACAAAAAATTATATGCCCTTATTTGCAATGAATTCATCGCCTAAGTCTATTTCATTTTATTTAAAAAGGAATGTCCAAGGTTGTCTGTAGCAGCCAAGAAAATGATATCGAAGGTAGGCCACTGGTATCTAGATGAACACACAACTTATATCAGGGTGTTCAGGGCCACCAAAGCACCACATTTTCTCCCTGCTCATGTCCCAGATCGACTCATTGTAGGAGAAATCTGTTATCTGATGATCCTACAGGGCTATAACACCAAACTATTTAAGGACAATAAATGAGCGTTCATACCCTACGGCTTCCATGTGGGGTTTTACATAGTGAAAGACACTGCTCAAGCCAAACAAGAATCTTTGAGCCAACTTGAATTCAGGTTCTCAACATGTCATTTTTGCAAGAATGACCCTAAAGTCCTGGTCCCCCAATACGCTTCACAAGTATCATCCTGTTGGCCATATGCGCATGACAAGTTTGAAGATGAGACTTTTACAGAATGCGCTCAGGAGTGGTGTTATCACATGGAGTTGTCAAGGTCCGTATGTGTTTATTTTCAATACCTAAGTATGTATCCTTGCCCTCTCTCTCTCTTTCGCAGACCATGTCCTAAAATATTTCCCTCCAATTGGTAAAGTCATTTTTTTCCTCTTTGTTTAATGACCTGGTTTCCCTTGGTGTCTTACCTGAATGCGTCTTGGCCCAAATATTTTGTATGTTTCTCGAAGGATGAACACTTGTCACCATTTTTGCTTCAATTACTAGTCATTCTATTTTCTCAAGGCCACAACAAGTTGTCCAAGTCTTTGTTTACACAGGCAGCAACCATGGGCACAAATCACAACACTTAAATTGGTCCATTGTGGACTCAAATTAAGAAAACAAGCAGGTTCAGTTTTCAACGACAGAGATCCCCTGTGAAGTTCAGAATAACGACCCTTAGGAATTCTGAATTATAAAGTTGCGCGAGGTTTCGTTCCAGACATAAACCCTAGAATGAAATATCAAGCGTTGTGTGTCCTTCCCTAACTGATGAGAACGATTCACTTTAGATTTTGGGTTTTGGGAGTTTTGGTGCTTCTCCTCTCAATTTTCTCCAAAGTTCTTTTCCTAGAGTGCACAGATCTCTGTCGTGTGTCCACGCCATCAACGGTTAGGGTTTCAACTTAGTATATATTTTGTGCTCTGGAAAACTCTTGTTCAATGAATCCTACGTCCCCTCACTCCTGAGTACGTGAATCTCTATTGTGTTTCCATCTCCAATGGATGGTCATGATTTTCTCCACTATTTCAGGTTTCGAGAGTTTTGTCTCGTCTCTTTTGGTTTCCTCCGGAACACATTCCCATGGAGTGCATATATATTTGCTGCATGTCCTCCCAGATTCAATGGATCATATTTTCTCTGGACTTTGGAGCTTTAGCATTCTCGCTCCCTCCTCATTTGCAAATTCCCGAAGTGTTTCTGCTACTGGTTTCAGTTCTGATGTGTGGCACTCATATTTTAGAGACATGTGGCATCCATATAGCACTGACACATGACACTCATTTCAAGAATTTTGGGACATGTATTCATCCTATTTTGAATGACACATGTCACCCCTCTATCCACGACATGTCAGTAGAGAGGTGTCAAGCCACCACGTCATCTTTGGGAGACTATTCTCTGGAAAATATTCTTGTTCAGCATCAAATATCCTACCTAGCACCAAAATTGGTGCCTCCCCCAAGCACAATTAAAGAGTTTCTAAGGTTCACGGGTAGGTAAAACTTTAGCGGTGGTGCTAAAATAGTGGGACTTCCCATATCTCATATCGCGACCAGACCAACGAACACACTCTGTTTTGGGGCCACAACATGCTTGGACATTAAAATCTTTGAGCGGGATGAAATCTAAACCCTGGTTTTGGGGAGATCGATGTGGCAGAAGCAAGTGTATTTTGGGCTCAAAAGAGGTATGGTTCCAAACTACTTTCGATAGCTCTGAATTCACGTGCTCATTTAGCATCATACCTAATCAGATCAAGTGGTTGCCCCCTAGTTATTAGGCCTTGTCTTGATCCTGAGGAGATATCAGTTAATGGACACAAGTAGGTAGTTGAAAACTCAGCTCACTCCATAAATAGAAGGCATGGAAGCCCGGGCCAAGGAGACAAAGTTGTCATCTCGAGTAAGATACACACACAATATGAAAAAGAAGGTACACGGGTGGAAATATTTAGACGTGATGGTTATATCAGATCTCACTTCTAGAAGTTGTGAATGGATCTGAGTATAAATAGATTAGTGTAAGAATTTGTTAGAGTCGTCAACTGGTTGAGAAAAGCTCTCTATTTTGTAATATTTTGATAACATAGATGTTCTCTGGTTTTGTATGAGACTTGAGACTTTTGCATTAATAGAAGTCATTTTCTTTCATCATCTTTTTTAATCTATGCTGAAAAACTCATGCATGGAGGATCCAGACGAGGGTTGTAGTTTTATTGTAATGTAGGTTTGATTACAGTATTGTTGTGACCATTTTTAGCCAATTTCTTTGTTATCTTGTTTCTTCTTATGCTGAAATGCTCATGCATGGAGGATCTAGACAAGTTTTTTTAGTTGCATAGTAATGGAGGGTTGATTATTATGTTGTTGTAATATATTTCAGTGTCTGAAACTTAAGTTCAAGAGTGCTCTTGTGCCTGCGTTTTTCTTCACCAAGTTGCTTGAAAGTCGGATGCCCATGGAAGACTTGTCCACCTTTTTCACTAAGTATCCCTTTTCTCATATTTAACCTTATACCACTTATTGAAGTTAATGAGGAACTCATTTCCTTATGCAATTCTAGTCTAGTTCCTGTGTTAAAACATTCTTGTACTGAGCTATGTCCATTTGACCTCCACTCACAAAACCAGCCTCCACCAAACATTTTGATGGGTACTGGGATTATCCTATTGCAATCTGAGGGTGACTCTTAGTGCTAACATATTGGCTCCATTGTCGGGGAACGAATTGAATACATTTCCCTGGGATTGAACGACAAAGAAATTATGATTCTGAAGGTGCATCAGAAATCAATACCTTGAAGATTGCAACTTGCACCTGGTGACTCCACTGTTTCAGTTGTGAATCCCAAAGGAAAACACGCGAGGTCTACTCCACAACTGCCTCTGGAAACACCTGAATCAGAAATAGAAAATATTATCAATAAAGGAAATACCTCTCAAGAAGGACTTTCAACTGTTGTACTAGGTGAGTATGGTAATCTAAGTAATTCTTCTTCTAAAAATCCAACAGTTGTATCTAATTCTCCTTTTATACCATATGTTGGAGTTTCTAGAAGTTTAGATCTTGAAAGTTTTCATGTTGAATTCCCCCCTTTTGATCTTCATTTATAAGGAGAAAGTTTTGAAACCTCTGTTGTCCCTGATATTGTAAAGTGGTTTAGACCCAGGAGCTTAGAAGATTTTCCCACTCCAGGTTTTCCTAGTCCTCCTCCTATCAAAGTTGTTGTATATAAAGAGGGGGGAAATTGTTTTCCTTTGAACCCCATATTATTCTCCTCCCACACTCAATCATTTCCGTTTTACCCTAGAAACACAACTCCAATCCCACCTGTCCAAACTCCATCTCCCCCTGGTTCTCCTACAGTTCACAATCCAATGGCAGGTGCTAATCCTCCTAGAAACAAAATGGATGCCATAGTGGCTGCTAGGTATCCCCCTCTTAGTTTACCTCACCCTATGAATTCCCTCCCAGTTGGAGATTTCCTCAAGTACATGCCCACGTTTACAGAGGAGCAAGACATAACTGCAGAAGAACACCTTTCAACTTTTTACAGTTATGCAGATAATCTTAATATTGAAAATCAAGATGTTTGGTTGAGAGTTTTTGTACAGAGCCTTGATGGTGAGGCTAGAAAATGGTTTAAGGGCTTGACTCCTGTATCTATTGATGGGATTTAAGCTCTGGATGATTTGTTCCTCAGACATTGGGGGGACAAAAAATATTTTTTTTATTATATTACAGAGTTTGGATCACTTAAGAGGAAAGAGGGGGAATCTGTTTCAGACTTCTCAAAGAGGTTTAAAAAGATGTACAATAATATTCCCAATGAAATTAAGCCTACATAAACTTCTACCAAGATTACTTATGCTAGTGCTTTTGACCCTGAGTTTTGCCTCCTGTTGAGAGAAATAAGAGCTACCTCCTTGGCTCATATGAAAGATGAAACCCTTGAAGTAGAATCCAATATATTGGCAGCTGAAAAAATTAGGAGTAAGAATGATAGAGACAGAATAAAAGGTAGGTATGAATCTTCAACCTCTGGCTCCTCTGCTTCCCACTCTCAAGTGGATGAGTTGACAAAACTGGTAAAATCACTTTCTGCAAAAATGTAGAAATTGAAATTCGAGGGGAAATAGAGCTATAGGAACACCCATAATACTGATAACAGGGGTAATTTCAGAAGACCAAATAATGCCCCTTAGATCATCCAAAGAGATCAAATAAATAGGGATAGGGATGATAAAAAAATCCAAGCCCCTCTACAAAATAACCTAATTATTGATGAAGAGGGAGAGGAAGAAAAAACTGATCCTGAAATCCATTATCTTGGTGACACCTCTTCATCTCCTCGTCTAACCCAATCTGCTTATGAAGAGTCTCTCATAGATAGCCAACTGAATGAGCGGAAAGGACCAGTGGCAATCCAAATAGATACAACCTTAGGTCCAAGAAGAAGGAAGGAAAGCCAGACACTCTTGATAAATGTTCTAGAGCAGAGGATCCTACTAAGAGTGTGGCATCTAGAAGCAAAGAAAAAGAGGCACAAAACCGCCATACAGTGGTTAAGAGCCCTACCTCAGAATTTAAGGAGATTTTGAAGCCTCCCTCCCCTTTTATCTTTGAGAATGAGATTCAAAAGATTAAAATTCATGTGCCCTTCTTGGAGCTAGTTAAAAATGAGGATTTCAAAAGGTACCTTTCCAAAGTGCTACAGCTTGAACCTTCATCTTATTCCACAGATTCAGTCAACCTCCAAGATGAAAAGCATGCTATCATACAGGGACCTTTGGTAGAGGATAGAGATGAATCCTCCCCTCCTTTCTATACATCATTGAACATTCATGATAAAGTGTTGCACAAATGTTTGATGGATTTAATGGAATCTCACAACCTCATGCCTAAAATCATCATGGAGGAGCTTGAATTGGAGGTGAAAAAAAATTACCATGACCTATACTCATTTTATTCCAGGAAGGTGAAGTGCCTCGGGGTTATCAAAGACCTATTTGTTTCCTTATTCTAGTTTCCAATGAAGAGTGTGGTCATGGATATCGTGGTGGTTGATGTCCCCCCTAAATTTGGGATGCTCTTGTCTAGATCTTCGATTAAAATATTTGGGGGAACTTTGCAGATGGATATTTCATATGCCACTATTCCTATGTTTTGGGGAGAGCATAGAAGGCTTTATAGGGAAGCACAACTTGCTTACATTATCAATGATGAAGCAAACCCTACTAACCACCCCATTTTTGCAGTTGATATTGATTTAGGAATCAATATGTTACAACTCATTGATGCTCCTCAAACACCTATTGTAATCAGAAAGAATCCCATCACCTCTTGAGAAGACCCTCCTCCCAATACCTCTGTTTGGAAAATGTTTTTTGATGGAGCCTCTTCTAGGGTAAGTGTTGGTGCTGGGGTAGTTTTCATTTCCCTTGCCCAAGAGACTATATCTCTATCTTACAAGCCCGAATTTGAAGAAACAAACAATGTGGCAGAATATGAGGCTCTTGTTTTGGGTTTGAGAGCTGTCAAAGACATGGATATTGAAGAGCTAGCGGTATTTGGAGATTCTGAGTTGATTTTTCATCAAGTTAGAAATCAGTATCAGGATAAGCACCCCAGGTTAAGGGCCTACAAACATGAAGTTTGGGATCTTGTGGATAATTTCTTGTTGGCATTTAATATCTCATTTGATCCAAGAGAGGAGAAAATTGTGTAAGATTCCTTGGTTATTTTAACAAGTAAGTTCAGGGTTCCTTTCCCCCCCAAACTCAAGTATGATGTGGAAGTAAAATATAGACCCTCTATACCTAACAATGTCAAACATTGGAAGGTTTTTTAGGATGATCTTGAGATAAAAATATTTCTTGAGACTGTGGATGAATTTTTTGATTTGCATATTGATCAGGTTTAGGATACTGAAGAAAACCCCCATGCTGATATTTTTCTAAATAAAATTGCTTACCATCATATTGTTCAGTTACCCAGTAACCATATTCCAAAGGGACTTGTCCCCTTGGAGAGATTGTTTGATAGAAATGATGTTGTTGTTAAGGTTAAAGGTTCAATTGAATAGGATGATGTGACTGAATGCAATTTGGGGATAGAGGAAGACCCAAAGTATGTTAAATTTTCTAGTAGCTTATCAAAGGAACAAAGGGATGAGTATTTCAAGCTTTTGAAGGAGTTTACTGATGTTTTTTCTTGGAAATATGAATATTTAAGGACATATGACACAAACATCATGGAACACAAAATCCATTTGAAATAAGAGGCCAAACCTTTCAGGTAGAAACTCAGACAAATAAATCCCATACTGCTACCTATTATGGAAAAAGAAGTGAAGACGTTGTTGGATGCCCAGATCATCATCCCCTTGAGATATTCATAATGGTTGGATAATTTGGTTCTTGTGAAGAACAAAAATGGGGAAATCAGATTATGTGTAGACTTCAGGAATTTGAACACGAGCTCCAAGAAAGACAACTACCCCTTGCTAAAGATGGAGCACATTTTGTAGAGAGTGACCGGTTCATCCAGGATGTCCATGATTGATGGATTTTCTGGCTACAATCATATATATGTCCTACCTAAAGATAGAGAAAATACAACCTTCACTTCTCCTTGGGGTACATTCATGTATGAAAAAATTCCCTTTGGATTGATGAATGCATGAGAAATGTTAGAGTCCTAACCTGCACATAGGTAGAACAATATATTCAGATATAATAAAGGTCAATATTAATAAGGCCTTGCAATAAAATAGAATAAGTAGAATGTAATAAGACCTAATAGAATCTTCCACTTCTAGAAGGATCTTCCTCTAGATGCTTCTTTTGATAGACATATTTAGTATAAATAGGAGTAGAGGGTATGAGAACCCTAGCTTGGAGATTATTGTAATAGAGCTCTGCTCGACTGGAGGTTGCCCCCTTGAAGATGCCTGTGAACATTGTTCTTAGAATCAAAGTGCTATTTATGTTGTTATTCTTATATCATTTCACTATTATTGTGGTGATTTTTCTAGTTATATTACTGTTATTCTGCCATTTCTAGCATTTTATTTCTGTTATGCATACTTTTTATATCTGGTATATTACAACTGGTATCAGAGCACTTTCCTTGGTAGAAATTGTGGGTAATTTTTTTTTCAGGGTAGAGATGTATTCCAGCATCTTTAAGCCATAGAGATCTATTGTTACATGCATAAACCCATGGTTGAGGGATTCATACATGTAGGAAATACAAGTGGTTCATAAGCGCACATCTGTTGGCCACCCTTTTAACCCCTGTTGGTACCCCTTCGAGTGGTAGCGCATCAGACAACACATGTGTACGGATAGGCCTAGATTTCCTAAAGCCCTCTTTAGATAAACCGATTAGCCACCTGACTGATATAGTGCCACCAAGAAAAGCACTCGAGAAGATACCCTCTAGTACCTGGGTAGTCAGGTAGTACGGCTAAGGGTATGGTCTATCCTCTTTAGTTAGTGCCCTGAGATACTGGGCCGAGTACTACTGTTGGACCCCACACGTATCTCAGAGAGCTATAGCACAAGGAAAACCCTTGTCTATAGAACCCTTGAATACCTAACCCTGGGGACAGAAACATAAACAAATTAAAACAGACAAGATTTATTGYTGCGCAACTGTGTTCAGGTTGCCAAGTAAATACACATTTCTTTCTGGTTAAGCATTTGGGAATTTCCTCTATGTAGTATTCTTCAGACCAGAGTATAACTCCACAGGAGTTAGAAAAAAAAAAAAAAAACGTGTCTGGAAATTTTTTCACCATTATTTGAGACCTATTCCATTGGATTCATCTCTTATCCCTTATCACATTCATACATATCATTTTTTCATCAAAAGTTTTGACCCCACCCACCCCTTTTTAGTTCCCCCATCCTCATGGACCATATCCATAGCCAAGACCTGGAAGCTCACTTCAACACCTTGCAATCTAGTCTCATACAGTTCTCAAGTGTGTGGGATAGGTGGCCTATCATGTAGCTTTTCCCAGTCATTTGAAGATACATCCTGTTTTTCATGTTTTCTACTTAAACAAGATGATCAGAAATAAGTGCCAAACTCAAACCAACCTTCCCGAGTTAGCCAAAGAAGGGTCCATTTGGCTACAGCCACAAGCAGTTTTGGACCATCGTGAGCATCCCTTGCGTCAGAGAACCAACAAGGAAGTATTAATCCAGTGGAAAGATACAACTCCAACAGATGCCACTTGGGAACCATCTACCATTCTGCAACAATTTCCACATCTCAAGCCTTGAGGACAAGGTTGTTTTTAAGGGGGAGGACATGTTAGGGTTCTAACCTGCACATAGGTAGAACAATATATTTGTATGTAATAAAGGTCAATATTAATAAGGCCTTGCAATAACATAGAATAAGTTGAATGTAAGAAGAATTAATAGACGCTTCCACTTCTAGAAGGATCTTCCTCTAGATGCTTCTTTTGATAGACATATTTAGTATAAATAGGAGTCGAGGGTATGAGAACCCTAGCTTGGAGATTATTGTAATAGATCTCTACTCAACTAGAGGTTTCCCCCTCGAAGAGGCATGTGAACATTGCTCTCAAAATCAAAGTGTTATTTATGTTGTTATTCTTATATCATTTCAGTGTTATTGTGGTGATTGTTCTAGTTATATTACTGTTATTCTTCCATTTCTAGCATTTTATTTCTGTTCTGCATACTTTTTATATCTGGTATATTACAAGAAACCTTCCAACGAGCCATGGACATTGCCTTTGTTAGAGAAAAAGGTAAATTTGTAGTCATCTATTTTGATGACATTACAGTATTCTTAAGGTCTGATAAATAGCATTTTCATCATTTGAAGAAAGTCTTCCTGAAGTGAAGAAGGTTTGGCCTCTCCCTCAATCCTAATAAATATTTGTTTCTATGGAAGACCGTAAATTATTGGGGCATATTGTGTCAGTAGAAGGAGTAAGAATTGATCCAAGTAGAGTAGAGGCCATACAGGCCTTATCTTTTCCCAGATATAAGAAACAAGTTCAGTCTTTCTCGAGTAAAATAAATTTTCTGAGAAGATTCATTTCTATTTTCGCTGAGTTGGTTAAGCACATTACAACCATGCTTAGAAAAGGAAATGAGGTGAAATGGATTTTTGAAGCACAAGATTCTTTCGACCAAATAAAAAAGACTTTGACTGAAGCACTTGTACTCATCATCCCTGATTATTCTAAGGAATTTATGACATTTTCCTTTTCCTCTTTTGACACATTGGTTGTTGTTTCGCTACAGAAAAATTGAAAGGGGTTAGAGCAGTCTATTTCATTTTTCAACAGAGCGTTGAAGGATTCAGAAAGAAGATATGACATCATGGATAAGAAGGCATATGCTTTGGTCAAATCTTTCAAAACCTTCAGTATCTATGTTTTTCATTCAAATATTGTTGCATATGTCCCCTCAACTTTAGTGAAAGAGATATTGATCCAGCCTGACATAGATGGGAAGACAAGCAAATGGATTGTTAAAATTCTAGAATTTAACCTTGAAATAAAGCCCACTAAATTGGTACAAGACTTGGAAATTTTTTCACCATTATTTGAGACCTATTCCATTCGATTGATCTCTTCTCCCTTATCACATTCATACATATCATTTTTTCAGAAAAAAATTTGACCCTGCCCACCCATTTTCAGTTCCCCCATCCTCATGGCCCATACTCGTAGCCAAGACCTGGAAGCTCGCTTCAACACCTTGCAATATAGTCTCATCGAGACCCAACAAGAAGTCAAACAACTCAGTGCCAATGTTGTTGCCATCAATACAACCATGCAATCCTTAATGGAGGAAATCAAACAAGACCTCACCAACCATCTTGAATCTGTCTTTTCGACACTCTGCACCAAACTACATATCCCTACATATAACCCTTCCTCTTCCCGACCTTCACATACTGAAGGTGAACATTCCTCTCATTCCCATAACTTTTAGAACCATCACTTTCAATGTGACCTACGCCTTCCACGGGTGGCTGGGACCAAATTTGATGGCTCTAACATTAATGGTTGAGTAACCCAAATGGAACATTATTTCTCTTTATACGACATTACAGATGACTTGGCCAAACTCCGGTATGGTGTTCTCCATCTAGATCAAGAAGGTTGGCAATGGTGGCAATGAAGAAAAAATTCTCGTCAAGGGTATATTGCTTGGACACACTTTGTGGCAGAGCTTTATGAACGCTTTGACACTGACACCAACCAATTGGGCCGTTTTACAAAGTTGAAACAATCAGGAACAGTGGAAGACTTTATAGCTTCCTTTGAGTGCCTAGATTTTCGGATAGAGGGCATGTTTGATGCCTTTTTTCGAGAATGTTTTATCAGTGGCCTCAAGGATGAGATTTGGGCCCATGTCCTCATGGCTTGGCCTTAGAGTTGGGTGGAGGCAAATAAAAGAGATAAATAAGAACAATAGGTTGTATCTTATCAAAACTAGAAACCCTCCTTTACCCCTCGCCCTAAATCAGTAAATACCACTACTCCCTCTGCTCCACTAAAGATCCAAAAATTGACCAGGGATGAAATGGATGAATGCCAGCTGAAAGGCCTTTGTTATAATTATGATGACAAATATTTCCTGAGCCACAAGTGTAAGGAACAAAATATTTTTATGGCCATCTCCGAGGATATTTCAGAAGAGGATGTTGAAACTCCCCTTGTTTCTGAGTCACCTGAAACCCCCGACATAACCCCTCCCTCAGACCCTCCCAAAGTAGAACCATGCATTTCCATCAATGCTCTCATTGGCTTCTCTGCTCCCCAAACCCTCAAGCTAATAGGTTACATCAAGCATCATAATTTCATCATTCTAATTGATAGTGGAAGCACCCATAATTTTATTCATCGCTGCATTTCCCAAGAAACTCATTGCTACATCCATGTCGACAATAATTTCCAAATCATGATTGCAAATGGTGGCTCCATGAAATGTGGAGGGCGTTGTGAAAATGTGTGTCTCCAAATTGGTGAATACCACCTGAAATCTCATATGTTTTCTATCGACATGGGCGGTTGTGACATTGTGTTGGGTGCAAATTGGCTAAGGACTTTGGGTACCTTTTTCATGGATTTTAAGGAATTAACCATGCAATTTGACTAGGAGGGCCACCAATATAAGTTCCAAGGCATCATCGTTAGTTCACCTATGATAATTAGTTCCCATCGCATGGACAATCTGCTCAAAAAGGGTCATTTTGGTGTTATTTTCCAACTCCATGCCATACGAGCAACAAAAACACCCTCGGTGCCGCAAGACCTCCAAGACATCCTTTCTAAACATCAAGTGGTATTTCCACTCCTCGGGGACTTCCTCCTTCACATGGTGTTCATGATCATTCCATTCCCCTTGTACCCAAAATCCTTCCTCCCAATATCCATCCATATTGTCACCCCTTTTCCCAAAAAAATGAAATAGAGAAAATGGTCCAGGAACTCCTTAATGCAGGTGTTATCCACCCTAGTACGAGCCCCTACTCTTCTCCTGTGGTCATGGTCCTGAAGAAAGAGGGTTCTTTGTGAATGTGTCCTGACTTCCGTGCCCTCAACAAGCTTACCATTAAAGACAAATTTCCCATTCCTATCATTGATGACCTCCTGGATGAACTGAGTGGTGCACAATTCTTTACTAAACTTGATCTTCATTCAGAATAACACTAGATACCTATGAAAGAGGAAGACATTCCCAAGACTTCCTTTAGAACTCATGAAGGCCACTATGATTTTTTGGTCATGCCCTTTGGCTTGTGTAATGCCCCCTCCACCTTCCAAAGCCTCATGAATCATGTCTTTCGTCATTTTATCCATCATTTTGTCTTTGTTTTCTTTGATGATATCCTCATCTATATAAAGAACTGGATCGATTTCTGCATCTCCTCTCTCAACACCAACTTTTCCCGAAACAGTCTAAATGTGCTTTTGGCACCACAGAAGTAGAGTACTTGGGTCATCTGGTTGGCAAGGATAGCATCCGGGTAGATCCTAAAAAGATTGAAGCTATGCAAGACTGGTCGCACCCAAAGACTCTCAAAAGCTTGCGTGGATTTCTGGGATTAACAGGTTATTATCGCAAGTTTGTTAAGAATTATGGAAAGATTGCATCACCTCTCACTACTCTCCTAAAAAAAAACTCTTTCACTTGGACTCCAACTATTGCTCAAGATTTTCAAACCTTGAAGATTTCCATGTGCACCACTCCAGTCCTAGCCCTTCATGATTTCAAAAATACCTTTGTCTTGGAATGTGATGCTTCAGGGAAAGAAATTGTTGCTGTCCTTATGCAAGAGGGTCGGCCTTTGGCCTTTACCAGCAAGCAACTATCTGAAATAAATCTAGGAAAATCTATCTATGAAAAGGAAATGTTGGCTATTCTGCATGCCATTGATTTGTGGCACCCTTATCTATTGGGGCAATGCTTCCAAATTAAGACAGACCATCAAAGCCTCAAGTATTTTCTAGAACAAAGAATTTCCTCCCCGGAGCAAAAAAAATGGGTGACTAATCTATTTGGCTATGATTATGAGATCATTTACAATAAAGGCAAAGAAAATGTGGTTGCGAATGCACTTTCCCAGAAATATGAAGATGAATGATCCATTTTTTCTCTTTCCTTCATTATACCAGATTGGCTCCAAGACGTTCGCCAGGAATGGCTACAAGATCCCAAAAGTTCACAGTTGATCCAACAATTGTAGTCCAGTGCTCCAGCTCCCCCAGGGTACTCTTGGATCCATGATGAGATTCAATACAAAGGCCGTTTGTTTTTAATTAAACAATCAAATCTTAAATCCACGGTACTTTCTGAGCTTCATGCTACACCGAAAGCAGGGCACTCCGGGTTCACAAAAACCTATGACAGGGTCAAACGTTCTTTTTTCTGGGATGGTATGAAACAGTACATTCGTAATTTTGTCACCGAATGTGATGTGTGTCAATGAAACAAGGGAGAAACAGTCAAATCTTCGGGCACACTACAACCACTCCCGATTCCACCTGCTATTTGGAAGGACATCTCTATGGATTTTATTATAGGCTTACCCAAATTGGGAAGTAAATCACTCATCATGGTGGTTGTTGATCACCTTTCTAAGTATGCTCATTTCTGCACTCTTCAACACCCATTTACAGAATCCACGGTGGCTAAAATTTTCATGGATCAGATCTTCAAGCTTCATGGCATGCCACACTCTATTGTTTTTTATCGCGACCCAAATTTCACAAGCAATTTTTGGCAAGAAGTGTTCAAGCTACAAGGCACCCAATTTCATCTCAGTACATCTTATCATCCCCAGAATGATGGTCAAACAAAAGTTGTCAACAAGTGTTTGGAAACATATTTGAGGTGTTTTTCCTTAAAAAAGAAAAATCAGTGGGCTCAATGGTTACCCATAGTTGAATGGTGATACAACACTTCATACCATACAGCTACACACATGACTCCTTTTGAAGTGGTATATGGCATGAAGCCACCTTCAGTTCTCTCATACTTACCTGGTGTCTTGAAGGACCAGGCGGTTGACCGAACACTTACAGTTCAAGAGGCTATTCTTTGTACCCTCGAAGAGAATTTGGTCATAGCACAAAAGCGTATGAAGAAACAAGCAGATCAAGGTCTCTCTGAACGTCGATTTGAAGAAGTGGATTAGGTGTTTCTTCGACTGCAACCTTACAAGAAAAATTCCGTCAAGGCCAAGCATTGTCAGAAGCTAGCGCGCAGATTTTATGGTCCTTATATAGTTTTCAACCGTGTGGGACAGGTGGCCTATTAGTTAGCTTTGCCCAATCATTCGAAGCTACATCTTGTTTTTCATGTTTCCTGCTTAAATAAGGTGATCGGAACTAAGTGACAAATTCAAACCAACCTTCCCGAGTTAGTGTTATAAACCTAATTTTCACCCAGCCTGCATACCTGGTACTGGGCTCCTCTTCACAATGCACCAACTACTCAACCTCACAATACAATTGCAGAAAATTGGAGCAAAGGGGGGATAAATTTTGGCAGAGTTTCTATTCTCTTGTTCTTCTTTTTCAAATGGGACCCCTACCCCTTCTTTTATAGGTAGTTATCCGGTTGAATGACTGGCTGAAGAAGGATCCATTTGGCTACAACCACAAGAATTTTTGGACCAGTGTGAGCGTCGCCTGTGTCAAAGAACCATCAAGGAAGTGTTAAGCCAATGGAAAGATACAACTAAAGTAGATGCCACTTGGGAACTATCTACCATTCTACAACAATTTCTACATCTCAAGCCTTGAGGAAAATGATGTTTTTAAGGGGGAGGACATGTTAGGGTCCTAACCACACATAGGTAGAACAATATATTCAGCTGTAATAAAGGTCAATATTAATAAGGCCTTGAAATAAAATAGAATAAGTCAAATGTAAGAAGACCTAATAGATTCTTCCACTTCTAGAATGATCTTCCTCTATATGCTTCTTTTGATAGACATATTTAGTATAAATAGGAGTCGAGGGTATGAGAACCCTAGCTTGGAAATTATTGTAATAGATCTCTGCTCGGCTGGAGGTTGACCCCTCGAAGAGGCCCGTTAACATTTCTCTCAGAATCAAAGTTCTATTTCTGTTGTTATTCTTATATCATTTCAGTCTTATTGTGATGTTTGTTCTCATTATATTACTGTTATTCTGCCATTTCTAGCATTTTATTTCTGTTCTGCATACTTTTTATATCTGGTATATTACAAGAAACCTTCCAACGAGCCATGGACATTGCCTTTGTTAGGGAATAGGTAAATTTGTAGCCATCTATTTGAATGACATTATAGTATTCTCAAGGTCTTATAAAGAGCATTTTCATCATTTGAAGAAAGTCTTCCTGAAGTGAAGAAGGTTTGGCCTCTCCCTCAATCCTAAAAAATCTTTGTTTTATATCGAAGACAGTAAATTATTGGGGCATATTGTGTTAGTAGAAGGAGTAAGAATTGATCCAAGCAGAGTAGAGGCCATGCAGGCCTTATCGTTTCCCAGATATAAGAAACAAGTTCAGTCTTTCTCAGGTAAAATAAACTTTCTGAGAAGATTCATTTCTAATTTCGCTGAGTTGGTTAAGCACATTACAACCATGCTTAGAAAAGTAAACGAGGTGAAATGGATTTATGAAGCTCGATATTCTTTTGACCAAATAAAAAATTCTTTGACTAAATCACCTGTGCTCATCATCACTGACTATTCTAAGGAATTTACGATATTTTTCTTTTCCTCTTTTGACACATTGGTTGTTGTTTTGCTACAAAAAAATACAAAGGGGTTAAACAAGCCTATTTCATTTTTTAGCAGAGTGTTGAAGGATGTAGAATGAAGATATGACATCATGGAGAAGCAGGCATATGCTTTGGTCAAATCTCTCAAAACCTTCAAGATCTATGTTTTGCATTCAAAGATTGTTGCATATGTCCCCTCAAATTTAGTGAGAGAGATATTGATCCAGCCTGGCATAGATGGGAAGAGAAGCAAATGGATTGCTAAAATTCTAGAATTTGACCTTGAAATAAAGCCCACTAAATTGGTAAAAGTCTTGGAATTTGTTTCACCATTTTTTGAGACCTATTCCATTGGATTCATCTCTTCGCCCTAATGACATCCATACATATCATTTTTCGGCAAATTTTTTGACCCCGCCCACCCCTTTTCAGTTCCCCCATCCTCATGGCCCATACCTGTAGCCAAGACCTAGAAGCTCGCTTAAACACCTTGGAATCTAGTCTCATCGAGACCCAACAAGAAGTGAAACAACTCAGTGCCAATGTTGCCGCCATCAATACAACCATGCAGTCCTCAATGGAGGAAATCAAACAAGACCTCACCACCAAGATTGAATCTATCTTTTTGGCACTTTGCACCAATCTTTATATCCCTATAGATAACCCTTCCTCTTCCTTACCTCCACATACAGATAACCCTTCCTCTTCCTCACCTTCACTTTCAACGTGATCTACGACTTCCATGGGTGGATGTGACCAAATTTGATGGCTTAGACACTACTGGTTGGGTAACCCAAATGGAACATTATTTCTCTTTATACGACATTATAGATGAGTTGGCCAAACTCAATTATGGTGTTCTCCATATAGATCAAGAACGTTTGCAATGGTGTCAATGGAGAAAAACTTATCGTCAAGGGTATATTGCTTGGACACACTTTGTAGCAGAGCTTTATGAACTCTTTGACATTGACACCAACCATTTGGGCCATTTGACAAAGTTGAAACAATCAAGAACAGTAGAAGACTTTATAGTTTCCTTTGAGCGCCTGGCTTTTTAGACAGAGGGCATGTCTGATGCATTTTTCCGAGAATGTTTTATTAGTGGCCTCAAGGATGAGATTTGGGACCATGTCCTCATGGCTCGGTCTCATAGTTGAGTGGAGGATACTAAAAGAGATAAATAATCACAACAGGTTGTATCTTCTCAAAACTGGAAACCCTCCTTTATCCCTTGCCCTAAACAAGTAAATCCCACTACTCCCTCCTCTCCACTAAAGATCCAAAAATTGACCAGGGATGAAATGGATGAATGCCAACTCAAAGGCCTTTCTTATAATTGTGATGGAAAATATTTCCCGAGCCACAAGTGTAAGGAACAAAATATTTTTATGGCCATCTCCGAGGATATTTCGAAAGAGGATGTTGAAACTCTCCTTGTGTCTAAGTCACCTGAAACCCCCGACATAACCCCTCCCCCGGACCCTTCCAAAGTAGAACCGATCATTTCCCTCAATTCTCTCACTGGCTTCTCTGCTCCCCAAACCCTCAAGCTAATCGGTTACATAACACATCATAAGGTCATCATTCTGGTTGATAGTGTAAGCATCCATAATTTTATTCATCACCGCATTGCCCGAGAAACGCATTGCTAAATCCATGCCATCAATCATTTCCAAATCATGATTTCCAATGGTGGCTCCATGAAATGTGGCGGGCGTTGTGAAAATGTCTGTCTCCAAATTGGCGACGACCACCTGAAATATCATATGTTTTCTATCGACATGGGCAGTTGTGACATTGTGTTGGGTGCAGACTGGATAAGGACTTTGGGTCCCATTCTCATGGATTTTAAGGAATTAACCATGCAATTTGACAAAGAGGTCCACCAATATAAGTTACAGGGCATCACCACCGGTTCACTTGAGATCAGTAGTTCCCATCGCATGGAAAATCAGCTCAAAAAGGGTCATTCTGGTGTTATTGCCCAACTCCATTCCATACAAGCAACAGAAACACCCTCGGTGCCACAAGACCTCCAAGACATCCTTTATAAACATCAAGTGGTATTTTCCACTCCCCAGGGACTCCCCTCTTCTTGTGTTGTTCATGATCATTCCATTCCCCTTGTACTCGGAAGCCTTCCTCCAAATATCCATCTGTATCGTCACCCCTTTTCCAAAAAAAATGAAATTGAGAAAATGGTCCAGGAACTCCTTAATACATGAGTTATTCGCCCTAGTAAGATCCCCTACTCTTCTCCTGTGGTCATGGTCCTGAAGAAAGAAGGTTCTTGGCGAATGTGTTTTGACTTCCATGCCGTCAACAAACTTACCATTAAATATAAATTTCCCATTCCTGCCATTGATGACCTCCTGGATGAACTGAGTGGTGCCCAATTATTTACTAAAATTGATCTTTGTAAGGGCTACCACCAGATACATATGAAAGAGGTAGACATTCCCAAGACTGCCTTTATAACTCATGAGGGCCACTATGAGTTTTTGGTCATGCCCTTTAGCTTGTGTAATTCCCCCTCCACCTTCCAAAGCCTCATGAATCATGTATTTCATCCTTTTCTCTGTCATTTTGTCTTAGTTTTCTTTGATGATATCCTCATCTATAGCAAGATCTGGACAAAAAATATTGCTCATGTGGATCAAGTTCACCATCTACTCTCTCACCACCAACTTTTCCTGAAACAATCTAAATGTGATTTTGGCACCTAAAAAGTAGAGTACTTGGGTCATCTGGTTGGCAAGGACAACGCCAGGGTGGATCTTAAAAGGATTGAAGATATGCAAGACCAGCCTCACCCAAAGAGTCTCAAAATCTTGCGTGGATTTCTGGGTTTAACAGGTTATTATTGCAAGTTTGTTAAGAATTATGGAAAGATTAATGCACCTCTCACTTCTCTCCTAAAAAGTAAATCTTTCACTTGGACTCCAGCTGCTGCTCAAGATTTTCAAACCTTGAAGATGGCCATGTGCACCAATTCAATCCTATCCCTTCCTGATTTCACAAAGACCTTTGTCTTGTAATGTGATGCTTCAGTGAAAGGAATTGGTGTTGTCCTTATGGAAGAGGGTCATCCTTTGGCCTTTACCAACAAGAAACTATCTGGAAGAAATCTAGGCAAATCTATCTATGAAAAGGAAATGTTGGCTATTCTACATGTCGTTGATTTGTGGTGCCCTTATCTATTGGGGCAACGCTTCCAAATTAAGACAGATCATCAAATCCTTAAGTATTTTCCGGAACAACGTATTTCCTCCCTGGAGAAACAAAAATGGGTGACTAAGCTATTTGGCTATGATTATGAGATAATTTACAAGAAAGTAAAATAAAATGTGGTTGTGAATGCACCTTCCCGCAAATATGAAGATGAAGGATCCTTTTTTTCTCTTTCCTTCATTGTACTATATTGGCTCCAAGCCTTTCACTAGGAATGGCTACAAGATCCTAAACGTTTGCAGCTGATCCAACAATTGCAGTCCAGTGCTCCAGCTACCCCAAGATACTCTTGGCTCCATGATGAGATTTGATACAACGACCATTTGTATTTAAGTAAACAATCAAATATTAAATCCAGGGTACTTTCTAAGCTTCATGCTACACCGACAGCGGGGCACTCTGGGTTCACCAAAACCTATGACAAGGTCAAACATTATTTTTTCTGGGATGGTATGAAATAGGAAATTCGTAATTTTGTCGTCGAATGTGATGTGTGTCAACAAAACAAGAGAGAAATAGTCAAATCTCTAAGAACACTATAACTGCTCCCGATTCCACCTGCTATTTGGAAGAACACCTCTATGGATTTTATTATAGGCTTACCCAAATCGTGAAATAAATCAGTCATCGTGGTGGTTTTTGATCACCTTTCTAAGTATGCTCATTTCTGTGCTCTTCAACACCCATTTACAGCATCCACGGTGGCTCACATTTTCATAGATCAAGTCTTCAAGCTTCATGGCATGCCACACTCTATTGTTTCTGATCGCAACCCAACTTTCACAAGAAATTTTTGGCAAGAACTGTTCAAGCTACAAGGCACCCAATTGCATCTCAATACAACTTATCATCCCTAGACTGATGGTCAAACAAAAGTTGTCAACAAGTGTTTGGAAACATATTTGAGGTGTTTCCTCTGAAAATCAAAATCAGTGGGCTCAATGGTTACTCCTAGCTTAATGGTGGTACAACAGTTCATACGACCATACACCTACATGCATGACTCCTTTTGAAGTTCTATATGGACATAAGCCACCTTTAGTTATCTCATACTTACCTGGTGTCTCGAAGGTCCAAGTGGTTGACCAAACACTTATAGTTCAAGAGGCTATTCTCTGTACCCTCAAAGAGAATTTGGTCATGGCATAGAATCGCATGAAGCAACAAGAAAATCAAGGTCCCTTTGAAGGTCAATTTGAAGAAGGGGATCAGGTGTTTCTTCGACTGCAACCTTACAAGGAAAATTCCCTCAAGGCTGAGCATTGTCAAAAGCTAGTGCTCAAATTTTATGGTCCTTATACAGTTCTCAAGAATGTGGGATAGGTGGCCTATCATTTATCTTTTCCCAGTCATTCGAAGCTGCATCCTATTTTTCATGTTTCCTTCTTAAAGAACGTGATCGAAACTAAGTGCCAAATTCAAACCAACCTTCCCGAGTTAGTCGAAGAAGGATCCATTTGGCTACAACCACAAGCAGTTTTGGACCAGCGTGAGCATTCCCTCTGTCAGAGAACCATCAAGGAAGTGTTAATCCAGTGGAAAGATACAACTCCAATAGATGCCACTTGGGAACCAACTACCATTCTGCAGCAATTTCCACATCTGAAGACTTGAGGAAAAGGTTGTTTTTAAAGGGGAGGACATGTTAGGGTCCTAACCCACACATAGGTAGAACAATATATTCTGATGTAATAAAGGTCAATATTAATAAGGCCTTGCAATAAAATAGACTAAGTCAAATGTAAGAAGACCAAATAGACGCTTCCGCTTCTAGAAGGATCTTCCTCTAGATGCTTCTTTTGATAGACATATTTAGTATAAATAGGAGTCGAGGGTATGAGAACCCTATCTTGGAGATTATTGTAATAGAGCTCTTCTCAACTAGAGGTTGACCCATCGAAGAGGCCCGTGAACATTGCTCTCAGAATCAAAGTGTTATTTCTATTGTTATTCTTATATCATTTCAATGTTATTGTGGTGATTGTTCTGGTTATATTACTGTTATTCTACCATTTCTAGCATTTTATTTACATTCTGCATACTTTTTATATCTGGTATATTACAAAAAACCTTCCAACGAGCCATGTTCATTGCCTTTGTTAGGGAAAAAGGTAAATTTGTAGTCATCTATATGGATGACATTACAATATTCTCAAGGTCTGATAAAGAGCATTTTCATCATTTGAAGAAAGTCTTCCTGAAGTGAAAAAGGTTTGTCCTCCCACTCAATCGTAAGAAATCTTTGTTTTCTATGGAATTGAGTAAATTATTGGTGCATATTGTGTCAGTAGAAGGAGTAAGAATTGATCCAAGTAGAGTAGAGGCCATCCAAGACTTATGTTTTCCTAGATATAAGAAAGAAGTTCAGTCTTTCTCGGGTAAAATAAATTTTCTGAGAAGATTCATTTCTAATTTTGCTGAGTTGGTTAAGCACATTACAACCATGATTAGAAAAGGAAATGAGGTGAAATGGATTTCTAAAGCTCGAGATTCTTTTGACCAAATAAAAAATGATTTGACTTGAGCACCTATGCTCATCATCCCTGACTATTCTAAGGAATTTATGATATTTTCCTTTTCCTCTTTTGACACATTGGTTGTAGTTTTTCTACAGAAAAATGAAAAGGGGTTAGAGGAGCCTATTTCATTTTTCAGCAAAGCATTGAAGGATGTAGAAATAAGATATGACATCATGGAGAAGAAAGCATATGCTTTGGTCAAATCTCTTAAAACCTTCAGTATCTATGTTTTTCATTCAAAGATTGTTGYATATGTCCCCTCAATTTTAGTGAAAGAGATATTGATCTAGCCTAACATAGATGGGAAGAGAAGCAAATGGATTGCTAAAATTCTAGAATTTGACCGTGAAATAAAGCCCACTAAATTGGTAAAAGACCTGGAAATTTTTTCACCATTATTTGAGACCTATTCCATTGGATTCATCTCTTCACCTTTATCACATTCATACATATCATTTTTTCGGCAAAATGTTTGACCCCGCCCGCCCGTTTTCAGTTCCCCCATCCTCATGGCCCATACTTGTAGACAAGACTTGGAAGCTCACTTCAACACCTTGCAATATAGTTACATACAGTTCTCAAGCATGTGGGATAGGTGGCCTATCAGTTAGCTTTGCCCAGGCATTCGAAGCTACATCCTGTTTTTCATGTTTCCTGCTTAAAGAAAGTGATCAGAACTAAGTAAAAAATTCAAAACAACCTTCCTGAGTTAGCCAAAGAGGGGTCCATTTGGATACAACCACAAGGAACTTTGGACCATTGTGAGCATCGCCTGCATCATAGAACCATCAAGGAAGTGTTAATCCAGTGGAAAGATACAACTCCAACAGATGCCACTTGGGAACTAGCTACCATTCTGCAACAATTTCCACATCTCAAGCCTTGCAGACAAGGTTGTTTTTAAGGGGGAGGACATGTTAGGGTCCTATATTGCACATAGGTAGAACAATATATTCAGATGTAATAAAGGTCAATATTAATAAGGTCTTTCAATAAAATAGAATAAGTCGAATGTAAGAAGACCTAATAAACGCTTCCGCTTCTAGAAAGATCTTCCTCTAGATTCTTCTTTTGATAGACATATTTAGTATAAATAGGATTCGAGGGTATGCGAACCCTATCTTGGAGATTATTGTAATAGAGCTGTGCTCGACTGGAGGTTTCCCCCCAGAAGATGCCTGTGAACATTGCTCTCAGAATCAAAGTGTTATTTTTGTTGTTATTCTTATATCATTTCAGTGTTATTGTGGTGATTGTTCTGGTTATATTACTGTTATTCTACCATTTCTATCATTTTTTATTTTTTTTGCATACTTTTTATATCGGGTGACATTACAGTATCTCAAGGTCTGATAAAGAACATTTTCATCATTTGAAGAATGTCTTCCTGAAGTGCAGAAGGTTTGGCCTCTCCCTCAATCCTAATAAATCTTTGTTTTCTATGAAGACAATAAATTATTGGGGCATATTGTGTCAGTAGAAGGAGTAAGAATTGATCCAAGTAGAGCAGAGGCCATGAACGCCTTATCCTTTCCCATGTATAAGAAAGAAGTTCAGTCTTTCTTGGGTAAAATAAATTTTCTAAGAAGATTCATTTCTAATTTTGTTGTGTTGGTTAAGCACATTACAACCATTCTTAGAAAAGGAAACGAGGTGAAATGGATTTCTGAATCTCAAGATTCTTTTGACCAAATAAAAAGGGCATTGACTAAAGCACCTATGCTCATCATCCCTAACTATTCTAAAGAATTTATGATATTTTCCTTTTCCTTTTTTGACACATTGGCTGTAGTTTTGCTACAGAAAAATAAAAAGGGGTTAGAGCAGCCTATTTCATTTTTCAGCAGGGCATTGAAGGATGCAGAAAGAAGATATGACATCATTCAGAAGCAGGCATATGCTTTGGGAAAATCTCTCAAAACCTTCACGATCTATTTTTTTCATTCAAATATTGTTGCATATGTCCCCTCAACTTTAGTGAAAGAGATATTGATCCATCCTGACATAGATGGGAAGAGAAGCAAATGGATTGCTAAAATTCTAGAATTTGACCTTGAAATAATGCCCACTAAATTGGTACAAGACCTGGAATGTTTTCACCATTATTTGAGACCTATTCCATTGGATTCATCTCTTCTCCCTTATCACATTCATACATATCATTTTTTTGGCAAAATTTTTGACCCCGCCCGCCCCTTTTCAGTTCCCCCATCCTCATGGCCCATACCCATAGCCAAGACCTGGAAGCTCGCTTCAACACCTTACAATATAGTCTCATCGAGACCCAACAAGAAGTGAAACAACTCAGTGCCAATGTTGCCACCATCAATACAACCATGCAGTACTCAATGAACGAAACAAAACAAGACCTCACCACCCAGCTTGAATCTGTATTTTCACCACTCTACATCAAACCACATATCCCTACAGATAACCCTTCCTCTTCCTCACCGCCACATAATGAAGGTGAACATTCCTGTCATTCCCATAAATTTAAGAAACATCACTTTCAACGTGACCTATGCCTTTCAGGGGTGGATGTGACCAAATTTGATGGCTCGAACCCTACTGGTTGTGTAACCCAAATGGAACATTATTTCTCTTTATACGACATTACAGATGACTTGGCCAAACTATGGTATGGTGTTCTCCATATAGATCAAGAATGTTGGAAATGGTGGAAATGGAGAAAAACTTCTCGTCAAGGGTATATTTCTTGGACACACTTTGTGGAAGAGATTTATGAATGCATTGACACTGACACCAACCATTTGGGTCATTTGACAAAGTTGAAACAATCAGGAATAGTGTAATATTTTATAGCTTCCTTTGAGCACATGGATTTTCGGACAAAGGGCATGTCTAATGCCTTTTTCCGAGAATGTTTTATCAGTGGCCTCAAGGATGAGATTTGGGCCCATGTCCTCATGGCTCAGGGTCAGAGTTGGGTGGAGGCTAATAAAAGAGATAAATAAGCACAACAAGTGTATCTTCTCAAAACCTGAAACCCTCCTTTATCCCTCGTCCTAAACCAGTAAATCCCACTACTCCCTCTGCTCCACTAAAGATCCAAAAATTGACCAAGGCTAAAATGGTTGAATGCCAACTGAAAGGCCTTTGTTATAATTGTGATGAAAAATATTTCCCGGGCCACAAGTGTAAGGAACAAAAGATTTTTTTGGCCATCTCCGAGGATATTTTGGAAGAGGATGTTGAAAATCCCCTTGTGTCTGAGTCACCTAAAACCCCCAACATAACCCCTCCCTCATACCCTCCCGAAGTAGAACCGTTCATTTCCCTCAATGCTCTCACTGGCTTCTCTACTCCCCAAAACCTCAAGCTAATCGGTTACATCGAGCATCAGAAGATCATCATTCTGGTAGATAGTGGAAGCACCCATAATTTTATTCATCGCTGCATTTCCCAAGAAAATCATTGCTACATCCATGCCATCAATAATTTCCAAATCATGATTGCCAATGGTGGATCCATGAAATGTGGAGGGTGTTGTGAAAATGTGCATCTCCAAATTGGTGACTACCACCTAAAATCTCATATGTTTGCTATCGACATGGGCGGTTGTGACATTGTGTTGGGTGGAGACTGGCTAAGGAATTTGGATCCCATTCTCATGGATTTTAAGGCATTAACCATGAAATTTGACCAGCTGGGCCACCAATATAAGTTCCAAGGCATCATCGTTGGTTCACCTGAGATCATTAGTTCCCATCTCATGGAAAAGCTGCTCAAAAAGGGTCATTCTGGTGTTATTTCCCAACTCCATCCCATACAAGCAACATAAACACCCTTGGTGCCGCAAGACCTCCAAGCCATCCTTTCTAAACATCAAGTGGTCTTTTCCAATCCCCAGGGACTCCCTCCTTCACATGGTTTTCATGATCATTCCATTCCCCTTGTACCCGGAAGGATTCCTCCCAATATCCATCTGTATCATCGCCCTTTTTCCCAAAAAAATGAAATTGAGAAGATGGTACAGGAACTCCTTAATACATGCGTTATCCACCCTAGTATGAGCCCCTACTCTTCTCCTGTGGTCATGGTCCTGAAGAAAGAAGGTTTTTGGCGAATGTGTCCTGACTTCCGTGCTCTCAACAAACTTACCATTAAAGACAAATTTTCCATTCCTGTCATTGATGACCTCCTGGATGAACTGAGTGGTTCCCAATTATTTACTAAAATTGATCTTCATTCGGGCTACCACTAGATATGTATGAAAGAGGTAGACATTCCCAAGACTGCCTTTAGAACTCATGAGGGCCACTATGAGTTTTTGGTCATTCCCTTTGGCTTGTGTAATGCCCTCTCCACCTTCCAAAGCCTCATGAATCATGTTTTTCATCCTTTTCTCCATCATTTTGTATTAGTTTTATTTGATGATATCATCATCTATAGCAAGACCTATACATAACATCTTTCTCATGTGGATCGAGTTCTCCATCTACTCTCTCAGCACCAACTTTTCCTGAAACATTCTAAATGTGCTTTTCGCACCTCGAAAGTAGAGTAATTGGGTCATCTGGTTGGTAAGGATAGCGTCAGGGTGGATCCTAAAAAGATTGAAGCTATGAAAGACTGGCCTCACCCAAAGACTCTCAAAAGCTTGCGTGGATTTCTGGGCTTAAAAGGTTATTATCGCAAGTTTGTTAAAAATTATGGAAAGATTCTTGCACCTCTCACTGCTCTCCTAAAAAAGAACTCTTTCACTTGGACTCCAGTTGTTGCTCAAGATTTTCAAACCTTGAATATGGCCATGTGCACCACTCTAGTACTATCCCTTCTTGATTTCACAAAGACCTTTGTCTTGGAATATGATGCTTAAGGGAAAGGAATTGGTGTTGTCCTTATGCAACAGGGTCAGTCTTTGGCCTTTACCAGCAAGCAACTATCTGAAATAAATCTGGGAAAATCTGTCTATGAAAAGGAAATGTTGGCTATTTTGCATGCCTTTGACTTGTGGCACCCTTATCTATTGGGGAAACTCTTCCAAATTAAGACAGACCATCAAAGCCTCAAGTATTTTCTAGAACAACGCATTTCCTCCCCGGAGCAACAAAAATGGTTGACTAAGCTATTTGGATATGATTATGAGATAATTTACAAGAAAGTAAAAGAAAATGTGGTTGCAGATGCACTTTCCCACAAACATGAATATGAAGGATCCTTTTTTTCTCTTTCCTTCATTCTACCAAATTGGCTCCAAGCCGTTCGCCAGGAATGGCTACAAGATCCCAAAAGTTCGCAGTTGATGCAACAATTGCAGTCCAGTGCTCCAACTCCCCCAGGGTACTCTTGGATCCATGATGAGATTCAATACAAAGTCCATTTGTATTTAAGAAATCAATCAAATATTAAATCTATGGTACTTTCTGAGCTTCATTCTATAGCGACAACAGGGCACTCTAGGTTCACCAAAACCTATGACAGGGTCAAATGTTCTTTTTTCTGGGATGGTATGAAACAAGACATTTGTAATTTTGTCATCGAATGTGATGTGTGTCAACGCAACAAGAGATAAATAGTCAAATCTCCGGGCACACTACAACCACTCTCGATTCCACCTGTTATTTGGAAGGGCATCTCTATGGATTTTATTACAGGCTTACCAAAATCGAGAAATAAATCAGTCATCATGGTGGTTTCTAATCCCCTTTCTAAGTATGCTCATTTCTGTGCTCTTCAACACCCATTTACAACATCCACGGTGGCTCAAATTTTCATGGATCAGGTCTTCAAGCTTCATGGCATGCCACAGTCTATTATTTCTGATCGCAATCCAAATTTCACAAGCAATTTTTGGCAAGAAGTGTTCAAGCTACAAGGCACCCAATTGCATCTTAGTACAACTTATCATCCCCATACTGATGGTCATACAAAAGTTGTCAACAATTTTTTGGAAACATATTTGAGGTGTTTTTCCTCAGAAAATCAAAATTAGTGGGCTCAATGGTTACCCCTAGCTGAATGGTGGTACAACAGTTCATACGGCCATACAACTACACACATTACTCCTTTTGAAACGGTATATGGATAGAAGCCACCTTTAGTTCTCTCATACTTACCTGGTGTCTCGAAGGTCCAGGTGGTTGACCAAACACTTACAATTAGAGAGTCTATTCTTTGTACCCTGAAAGAGAATTTGGTCATGGCACAGAATCGCTTGAAGCAACAAGCAGATCAAGGTTGCTCTGAACGTCAATTTGAAGAAGGGGATGAGGTGTTTCTTCGACTGCAAATTTACAAGCATAATTCCCTCAAGGATGAGCATTGAAATAAACTAACGCCCAAATTTTATGGTCCTTATACATTTCTCAAGCATGTGGGATAGGTGGCCTATCAGTTAGCTTTGCCCAGTCATTCAAAGCTACATCCTATTTTTCATGTTTCCTGCTTAAAGATGGTGATCGGAACTAAGTGCCAAATTCAAACCAACCTTCCCGAGTTAGCCGAAGAAGGATCCATTTGGCTACAACCATAAGAAGTTTTGGAACAACGTGAGCATCGCCTACATCAGAGAACCATCAAGGAAGTGTTAATCCAGTGGAAAGATACAACTCCAGTAGATGCCACTTAGGAACCAACTACCATTCTGCAACAATTTCCACATCTCAAGCCTTGAGTACAAGGCTGTTTTTAAGGTGGAGGACATGTTAGGGTCCTAACCAGCACATAGGTAGAACAATATATTCGGATGTAATAAAGGTCAATAGTAATAAGGCCTTGCAATAAAATAGAATAAGTCGAATGTAAGAAGACCTAATATATGCTTCCACTTCTAGAAGGATCTTCCTCTAGATGCTTCTTTTGATAGAGATATTTAGTATAAATAGGAGTCGAGGGTATAAGAACCCTAGCTTGGAGATTACTGTAATAGAGATCTGCTTGACTGGAGGTTGCCCCCTCGAAGAGGCCCATGAACATTGCTCTCAGAATCAAAGTGTTATTTCTGTTGTTATTCTTATATCATTTCAGTGTTATTGTGGTGATTGTTCTGGTTATATTACTGTTATTTTGCCATTTCTATCATTTTATTTCTGTTCTGCATACTTTTTATATCTAGTATATTACAATAAACTTTTCAACGAGCCATGGACATTACCTTTGTTAGGGAAAAAGGTAAATTTGTAGTCATCTATTTGGATGACATTAAAATATTCTGAAGGTCTGATAAAGTGCATTTTCATCATTTGAAGAAAGTCTTCTTGAAGTGCAGAAGGTTTGGCCCCTCCCTCAATCCTAAGATTTTTTTTTTTTTCTATGGAAGACAGTAAATTATTGGGGCATATTGTGTCAATAGAAGGAGTAAGAATTGATCCAAGTAGAGTAGAGGCCATCCAAGCCTTATCTTTTCCCAGATATAATAAATAAGTTCAGTCTTTCTCGGGTAAAATAAATTTTCTGAGAATATTCATTTCTAATTTCGCTGAGTTGGTTAAGCACATTACAACCATGATTAGAAAAGGAAACAATGTGAAATGGATTTCTGAAGATCTATATTCTTTCGACCAAAAAAAAAAGGCTTTGATTGAATCACTTGTGCTCATCATCCCTGACTATTCTAAGGAATTTATGATATTTTCCTTTTCCTCTTTTGACACATTGGTGTAGTTTTGTTACGGAAAAATACAAAGGGGTTAGAACAACCTATTTCATTTTTTAGTAGGGAATTGAAGGATGCAGAAAGAAGATACGACATCATGGAGAAGCAGACATATGCTTTGGTCAAATATCTCAAAACCTTCAGTATCTATGTTTTTCATTCAAAGATTGTTTCATATGTCCCCTCAACTTTAGTGAAAGAGATATTGATCCAGCTTGACATAGATGGAAAGAGAAGAAAATGGATTTGATAAAATTCTAGAATTTGACCTTGAAATAAAGCCCACTAAATTGGTAAAAGACCTGGAAATGTTTTCACCATTATTTGAGACCTATTCTATTGGATTCATCTCTTTTCCCTTATCACATTCATACATATCATTTTTTCGGCAAAATTTTTGATCCCGCCTGCCCCTTTTCAGTTCCTCCATCCTCATGGCCCATACCCGTAGCCAAGACCTGGAAGCTCGCTTCAACACCTTGCAATATAATCTCATCGAGACCCAATAAGAAGTGAAACAACTCAGTTCCAATGTTGTTGGCATCAATACAACCATGCAGTCCTCAATGGAGGAAATCAAACAAGACCTCACCACCCATCTTGAATCTGTCTTTTCGGCACTCAGCACCAAACTGCATATCCCTACAAATAACCCTTCCTTTTCCTCACCTCCACATACTGAAGGTCAACATTCATCTCATTCCCATAACTTTCAGAACCATCACTTTCAACGTGACCTATGCCTTCGAAGGGTGGATGTGAACAAATTTGATGGCTCGGACCCTATTGGTTGGGTAACCCAAATGCAACATTATTTCTCTTTATACGACATTACATATGACTTGGACAAACTCCGGTATGGTGTTCTCCATCTAGATCAAGAACGTTGGCAATGGTGGCAATGGAGAAAAACTTCTCGTCAATGGTATATTTCTTTCTCTCACTTTGTGACAGAGCTTTTGAATGCTTTGACACTGACACCAACCATCTGGGTCGTTTGACAAAGTTGAAAAAATCAGGAACAGTGGAAGACTTTATAGCTTCCTTTGAGCTCCTAGATTTTCGGACAAAGGGAATGTCTGATGCCTTTTTCCGAGAATGTTTTATCAATGGCCTCAAGGATGAGATTTGGGCCCATGTCCTCATGGATCAGTGTCAAAGATTAGTGGAGGCTACTAAAAGGGATAAATAAGAACAACAAGTTGTATCTTCTCAAAACCAGAAACCCTCATTTATCCCTCACCCTGAACCAGTAAATCCCACTACTCTTTCCACTCCACTAAAGATCCAAAAATTGACCAGGGATGAAATGGATGAACGCCAACTCAAAGGCCTTTGTTATAATTGTGATGAAAAATATTTCCTGGGTATAAGTGTAAGGAGCAAAATATTTTGATGTCCATCTCCGAGGATATTTTGGAAGAGGATGTTGAAACTCCCCTTGTGTTTGAGTCACCTGATACCCCCGACATAACCCCTCCCTTAGACCCTCACGAAGTAGAATCGATCATTTCCCTCAATGCTCTCACTGGCTTCTCCACTCCCCAAACCCTCAAGCTAATCAGTTACATCAAGCATCAGAAGGTCATCATTCTGGTTGATAGAGGAAGCACCCATAATTTTATTCATTGTCGCATTGCCCAAGAAAATAATTGCTACATCCATGCCTTGAATAATTTCCAAATCATGATTGCCAATGGTGGATCCATGAAATATGGAGGGCATTGTGAAAATGTATATCTCCAGATTGGTGAATACCACCTGAAATCTCATATGTTTGCTATCGACATGGACAGTTGTGACATTGTTTTGGGTGCAGATTGGCTAAGGACTTTAGGTCCCATTCTCATGGATTTTAAGGAATTAACCATGCAATTTGACCAGGAGGGCCACCAATATAAGTTCCAAGGCATCATCGTCGATTCACATAAGATCATTAGCTCCCATCGCATGGAAAAGATGATAAAAAAGGGTCATTCTGGTGTTATTTCCGAACTCCATTCCATACAAGCAACAAAAACACCCTCGATGTTGCAAGACCTCCAAGCCATCCTTTCTAAACATGAAGTGGTCTTTTCTACTCCCCAGGGACTCCATCCTTCACATGGTATTCATGATCATTCCATTCCCCTTGTACCCGGAAGCCTTCTGTTGGTGTCAAAATTCACTCCTGGATTACAACAGGAGTAAGCCCGAGGATCATCCATTTGAATGCCATGATTTGTTGATAAAGGGTGATGGATGGAAGTAAAATCGAAACAATATCGTTCTAACTCAGAAACTAGGTCGGGCATGCACAAGTAGATGAGGCCTTGATTCAATTTTAGGAAGTAAGTTGTAATAAGGGTGAGTAGGAGGAAGAATTCTATAAGTAAATGTGAAGGGTTGTTGTAGGCATCAGGCTTCCAACAGCCTGTAGAAGAAAACTTTGAACACAAGAACCTCTTATATTCAAAAGAAAAAATACTAAAAGAACATAACAACACTATAATAAATCCTTTATCATAACACAGTCACAACGATTCATGTGAATCATTCAGTCATGAACTCTTTCAGTATGAGATTGAAACAAGATGAAAAAGAGAGTTGCCTTACATTAAACAAGGAAATTTTATATACAGATACATAGCCAAGAAAACCAGTGCTTCATTAAAACATTACAGTCAGGAGCTCTGCTCTACCATCCATCCTTACAAAAATACAAAAACTGAGTATATATACTCAGATAAATTCTCTCTCTTGGCAACAAGAGGGTAGATGAGACATTAAAGTCTAACTTAGCGTGCACAGGTTCTTCTGACCAGTCGAGGACATCAGATCAGCATGGCTCTTTTAGGAAAACCTGCACACAAGACGATCTTGGGCAGACTGACTGCCAGAACCTCCATGCCCTGCATTCATGGCTTGAGCTGAGGTCTCAACCACTTGCTCAATATTCATTAACTACATTTTCCATGGAGGGTGGCTGAGACTGAAAACATAAAGGAGTGACCCCTTTGTCCTTTGAATTCCTGGTAGCCGAAATGTTGAAATGGCTCCTAGGTGCTTTTTCATTTCCCATTTCGAGTTTCGGGGATTCCCGATGCAGTGGAGGAGTGACCCCTTTGTCCTTTGAAGTCCCGGTAGTCGAAATGATGAAATGGCTCCCGGGCGCTTTTTCATTTCACGTTTTGGGTTTCGGGGATTCCCGATGGAGTGGAGGAGTGACCTCTTTTTCCTTTGAAGTCCTGGTAGTTGAAATGTCGAAATGGCTCCTGGGGGATTTTTCATTTCGCGTTTCGGGTTTTAGGGATTCTCGATGTAGTGGAGGAGTGACATGTTTGTCCTTTGAAGTCCTGATAGCCGAAATGCCAAAATGGCTCCCGAGTGCTTTTTCATTTCGCGTTTTGGGTTTCGGGGATTCCCGATGCAGTGGAAGAGAGGCTCCCTTCTCTCTTGAACTCCCGGTAGCCGGAATGCCGAAATGGATTTTCACGTTTTGGGTTTCGTGGATTCCCGATGCAGTGGAGGAGTGACGCCTTTTTTCTTTGAAGTCCCCGTAGTCGAAATGGCTTTTGGGCACTTTTTTCATTTTGGATTTCAGGGTTTCCCGATGCAGTGGAAGAGAGACCCTGTGTATTTTGAAGTCCCGGTAGCCAAAATTGCAAAACAGCTAATCACTTCGCGACTTTGGCCATAAGAGATGAGCCCATGTGATAAACCTCGTGCAATTATGTGACTCAAGCTTACCCGATGACCGTTGATCTGCTCCATCTGTGGATCCTCGCCTTTGAAAACAAAATGCTCGCTCGCTTGATTTTAAGCCTGAAATGGACTTCTTCTGTGCGCTACACTCGATGCTCATGACTGCGGCCTTTGAATAAAACTCATTTGATGGGTTTTTAAACCCCATTTCTATCCATTTACACCAAGGGTCTGAAATCGAAGAGAAACAACACCTTGCAAGAATTGGTGCTAACCTTAGGCTCCATGGGGGATAGAGTCATCCCTGCGATGCTCTAAGAACTCCTTTTGCAGTTCTAGTTGCCTTCTGTTGGGATATGGAGTCATTTATTAAGCCATAAATAAACAAAAAAACAATAAAAACAATATCTAGAAAAAATAGAGGAGCCATCTAAGTCTCAAACAAAACATTTCTTCGGGAAATGCCCATTGACTGGGCCGTTAAAAACTTCTTCACCCTCCAAATCTTGCAACCTATACATGTTATTTAAGAATACTTCAGGGATTTTGAAGGGCCTGATCCAGAGGGCATGAAACTTGTTGTGTTTTCCCCTATCCTGCTTGGGTGCATCCCACTTAAGCACCAAATCTCCCAACTTGAATTCCTCCTTCCTGACCTTCCTGTCAAAGGCCTACTTAATCTTCTGCTGATGACTATGAGCTATGTCCATCACCTTCTCCCTGATCTATTGCACTTCCACCACTTGATGAATTCTTTTTACCATATGTTCTAGATCTCCTTCATGATCTTGAAAGAATTTAGCTACAAGTAAAGCGAGCTGAGTGGGAAACACAACCTCCACCCTATAAACAAGTTGAAAAGGTGAGGTGCCCAGGGACTTCTTTGTTGTCACTCGATCGACCCATATAGCGAATTTGAGCTTTGGATCCTAGGCCCTCTTATTGTTTTAAATAATCTTTTAATGAGTTTGATTAGAATTTTATTGGAAGATTCTGCCAGTCCATTTCCTTGAGGATAATAGGGAGTGGAGTGAATTAGTGAAATCTCGAACTACTCACAGAACTTAACCAGAGGCTCAGACTTGAAAGAAGCAACATTATCGGTGACAATTCTGTTGGGACAGCCAAATCTGGCTATGATATCCTCCAAGAAGCTGATAATTACCTTGTGCGAAGCACTCCTGGTGGGGGTAGCTTCTATCCACTTGGTGAAATAGTCTGTTGCAGTCAGGATCCATCTATGTTGGCCACTTGAAGGAGGATGAATTTCCCCAATGAAGTCCAACCCCCACTGTTGAAAGGGTGTTGAAGCTACTACAAGCTTTAGTGGTAGATATTTGAGTTGTTTCTTTCCTGAGAACCTTTGGCATTTGATGCAAGCTCTGACTTCTCTGCAGACATCAATGAATAAGGTGGGCTAGTAGTACCTAGCCCTGAGAATTTTGTGGGATGTGGTCTTCCAGAAATGATGTCCTCCACAAAGGTTGCTATGGAAATCAAACATAACCTTTTGGGCTTCCTGTGGATTCAGAAACCTCAGAAACACCCCTAGAGGATCTCTCCAGTGCAAGACTTGGTCAATAAGGAAATATTTGACCACCTTGAGATTTAAAGCTATTTCCTTTCTTTTTCTCATTCCATCAGGAGGCTTCAACTCTTGTAGAAAGTGCAAAATGTCTCTGTACCAGGTGCATTCTGCTAGTGATAAGCCACCCTGAGAGCTTTTGCTGGGCAACTCAACTTGTTGATTTCCTGAGCAAGCGTTGATGAAGCTAACCCCCAAGGCCTTGCAATTGGATTCAACCAGCATCTTGGCTAAACCCTACCCTTTTACCAACTTGGTGGGCTTTATCTCCAGGTCAAACTCCAGGATCTTGGCAAT
Source organism: Picea glauca (assembly GCA_000966675.3). Taxonomy (NCBI): domain Eukaryota; kingdom Viridiplantae; phylum Streptophyta; class Pinopsida; order Pinales; family Pinaceae; genus Picea; species Picea glauca. The sequence continues at coordinate 911,326 of JZKD02S1673404.1, forward strand.
CAATTTACCTCTTCTCTCATCTATGTCAGGCTGTATAAGGATGTCCTTCACAGAGGCTGAAGGAACATATGAAGTCACTCTTGAGTGCAAGACATAGACTCTGAAATCCTTTAGAGATTTCAAAAATGAATAGGCTTGTTTCTCCATGATCTCATACCTGATTTTTGCATCTCTTAATGCCTTATTGAAGAAGGAAATGGGTTGCTCTCGCCCTTCCTCATTTTTCTGCAATAAGACCGCTGCTACTGTATCAAAAGAAGCAAAAGAAAAAATTAGGAAATCCTTGGAATAATCATGACTAATCAACATAGGTGCCTCAGTCAATGCCCTTTTTATTTGGATGAAAGACTCCCTGGGTTCAGCAATCCATTTTACTTCTTTTCCCTTTCTGAGCATGGTTGTGATGTGTTTCACCAACTCAGCAAAATTTGAGATGAACCTCCTCAGAAAGTTAATCTTCCCTAAAAATGCCTGAACTTCCTTTCTATACCTGGGAAGTGATAGGGTCTGAACTGCCTCTACCCTACTGGGATCAATTCTCACTCCCTCTTCTAACACTATATGGCCTAACAGTTTCCCCTCCTTCATAGAAAACAAAGATTTCTTTGGATTTAAGGAAAGCCCAAACCTTCGACACTTCAAGAAAACTTTCCTCAAGTGGCAGCGATGTTCTTTATCATACTTGGAGAATACTGTGATGTCATATAGATAGATCACCACAAACTGATATTTCTCTCCGATGAAGGTTATGTCCATGGCTCGCTGAAATATTTCTCCTGCATTCATTAATCCAAAAGTCATTTTGGCATACATGAACATGCCCCAAGGAGTGGTTAAGGTTTTTTTTATCTGTCCTCAGGCATGACTGATATCTAATTATAGCCCGAAAAACCATCAATCATGGATATCCTAGATGCACCAGTTGCCCTCTGCAATATGTGTTCCATGTTGGGAAAGGGATAGTTGTCTTTCTTTGAGCTCCTGTTCAGGTTCCTAAAATCAACACAGAGCCTGATTTATCCACTTTTCTTCCTTACTGGGACCAAATTGGCCACCCACTTAGAATATCTAAAGGGGACAATGATTTGGGCATCTAACAACTTCTTCACTTCTCTCTCCATGATGGGCAACAACATGGGATTTATCTGTCTTAGCTTCTGCCTAAATGGCTTAGCCTCTCCCTTCAGTGGGATATTGTGTTCAATGACAGTTGTGTCATATGTCTTGAGGTCTTCATAGGTCCATGCAAACACATTAGAAAATTCCCTTAATAACTCGGTATATTCGGCCCTCTGTTATTTGGTCAAACCGCTTGACAACTTGACAAACTTAGGCTCCTCCTGTGTGTTGATGTTGCACTCCGTTGTATCATCATCTCCATTTGAAACCCCACCCTTTACTACCACATCATTCCCATCGAACAGTCTTTCTAAAGGGACCAGTCCCTTCAGAATGTGATTGCTAGGTAGATGAATAATATGGTGATTAGAAATTTTATTTAAAAATACCTCAGGGTGAGGGTGACTTTCTAGATCAAGATCCTGATCAATGTGCAATGCAAAAAATTCGTCGAGGGATTGAAGAAATTTTTCAATTTCAAGATCGTCTTTGAATACCTTTCAATGCTTGATATTGTTCGGAACAGATGGCCTGTATCTTATATCGACCTCATATTTGATCTTAGGTGGCAGAGGGATCTTGAACAGACTAGCTGAGACAGCTAAAGAATCAACCAAAGTATTTTCCTTTCTTGGAATAAAAGAAATGTTGAAAGCTGAGAAGAAATTATCAATCAGGTCCCACACTTCATTTTTGTAACTCCTGAGCCGAGGATGCTTAGCTCGATAAGAATTTATGACTTGCTGGATTATCAAATCAGCATCTTCGAACACTTCTACCTCCTTAATTCCCATTTCTTTTGCAGCCCTTATACCCAGAACAAGAGCTTCATATTCTACCACATTATTGGTAGCTTCAAATTATAGCTTGTATAACAGGGATATGGTTTCCTACCAAGGGGACACAAGAACCACTCCAGCGCCAGAGCCTTCACTAAAAGAAGCTCCATCGAAGAACATTTTCCAAACAGAGGTGGTTGGAGGAGGTATCTCATGATTAAATATGGGTTTCTTTTTTATTTGAAAAGGGGCTTCAGGAGTCTCAATGATCTGCAATAAACTAGACCCCAAATAAATGTCAAGTGAAAATATGGGGTGATTAGTGGGGTCTTCTTCATCACTGATAATGTAGGCTAGATGAGCTTCTCTATACAACCTCCTGTGTTCCCCTCCAAATACTGGAATGGTGGTGTATGTGAGATCCATCTGTAATGTTCCTCCAAGTTGTTTAATCCAAGATCTTGACAACAACATGTCGAACCTGGGGGGAACATCAGCTACTACAATGTCCATGACCACACTCTTCATTGGCAGCTGAAATAAAGAGACCACCAAGTCTTTGATGACTCCAAGGAATTGCACCCTCCTTGAATCAAAATAATACAAATCGTGGTAAGCCTTTGTCACTTCCAGTCCCAATTCTTCGATGACTATTTTGGGCATAAGGTTGTGGGAAGCTCTTGAATCCATGAGGAAATTATGCAGCACCTTATCATGTATGTTCAGGGATGTGTAGAAGGGAGGAGATGAATCATATCTGTCTTCTACCATGGGACCTAGGATGACTGCTGGCTTCTCATCTTGAAGATTTACTGAGTCTGTAGAAGGCTGGGGGGACTCAGATTGTAGCAGCTTGGAGAGGGACCTTTTGAAATCTTCATTTTTAACTAGCTCTGAGAGGGGTACATGAATTCTAATATTTTGAATTTCATTCTCAAAAATGAAGGAGCGAAAAGGCTTAGGAGATTCCCTTACCTCAGAGATAGGTTCTTTGGATGTTGGCAAAGTATTATGAGTTTTCTTCTCTTTAGTAGTGATTGTTACAGGCTTAGTAGGTTTTTTCTCTATGAGGGGCTGATCATGGCTATCAACATTTCCTTCTTTCTTCTTTGACCTGAGATAATATCTGTTAGGAGTGTTGTTGGCCTTTCCCCCTTTACCCAACTCATTGACTTGACTGTTCATAAGGGATTCTTCATATATAGATCGAGTCAAATGGGGAAAAGGGAAGGTGTCTTCAATACAATGAATTTCAGGATTGAGCTCATCTATCTCCTCTCCTTCCTCATGAGAAACTAGGTTATTTTGGAGAGGGGTTTGAATCCTCTGCTCATCTCTATCTTTGCTCCTTTGTTCCCTTGGCAAAGCCTATGGCACATTGTTGCTAGGCCTCCTGAAGCCTATGTTATCAGTATTTTGGGGATTTTTGTACGTGGGATTCCCTTCCAACTCCCACCTTTCCATTCTAGCTGAAAGCGACTTTAGCACTTTAGTTACCTCATCCATATGAAGGGGAAGGGGAGAGGAATTTGATGCTGAGGCTTTAGGTCTCTTACTGGATATGTCTCTATCAACCCTATTTCTGAGTCGGTCGATAGCCAATATGTTAATTTCTACTTCCACGACTGCATCCTGCATGTGAGCTAGAGTAGTGTCTCTCCTTTCCCTCAACAGAAGGCAGAAATTGGGATCAAAAGCGCTAGCATAAGTGATCTTAGCAGAGGATTCTGAGGGATTTATTTCAGCAGGGATCTTATTATACATTTTATTGAATCTCTTGGAAAATTCAGAGACAAACTCTCCTTCCTTTCTCTTCAAATACCCAAACTCTGTCATGTAATACATGAAGTCTTTTTTGTTTCCCCATTGTCTCAAAAAGGCATTATCCAAAGCCTCAATCCCATCAATATATCCAGGAGTTAGGGCCCTAAACTATTTTCTAGCCTCACCTTCAAGGCTATGGATGAAAATCCTCATCCATACGTCTGCATGCATGATAACATGCTCATCTGTAAAACTGTAAAAGTATTCAAGTTTTTCTTTTGCAGCTATGTCCCCTTCACCTGTAAACTTGGGCAACTGCTTAAGGTAGCCATCTGCCAGAAGGGCATTGAGAGGCTGAGGTAATAAAATGGGAGCATACTTAGAAGCTATTATAGCCTCCATTCTGGTCATGGGGGGATTTTCTCCTACCATGGGAATATTAGGTGGAGGAGAACTCAGAGGAGAAGGAGCTCGAACAAGGGATACTGAAAATGAGCTTACAGGTGGATGGGGAAACAATGGGGGATTCAGAGAGAAGGTTAAGGGGTTTGAGTCAGCGGATGCTTCTCTCTGTGCAGTAGCAACAAGAGTAATAAGAGGAGGGGTGGTAAAGTTGGGGGTGGGGAAATATTCTATGGTCCTAGGTCTACGCCAAGGTACAACTTCAGGGGTGAGGGGAGTGACAAGGATTTATCCCTCCAATCCCAGACCAGGAGGGGAGAACTCAGCAGGAACACTCCCAAAATTTAGGAAACGAGAAACTTCAGAAAAAGGTCTGCTAGGAAGATGAGAAGAATAAAATGGAGTTCCTACAGAAGGAGATGGAAAATTACCTGGTTCAGCGGTGGATGTTTCTCCTTCAGAGTCCTTTCCTTTTCTGAAAATCACCTCTGGATCAACTTCAGGTGTAGCTAGGGGCAGCTGTGGATGGGACCGCATTTGTCTACCTCTGGAAGCCACAACTAAAACAGTAGGTTCTCCACAGTGGATTCATCACCATGGAGTCGCCAAGTGCACAGTAGCAATCTCGTAGGGCTCTGATGCCTGATGCACTTTCAGAATCAGAGGCTCGATGTCGTTCAATCCAAGGGAAAATTTTCAACTTCATCCCCGGCAATGGTGCCAAAAATGTTGGCGTCAAAAGTCACTCCTGGACTGCAGCAGGAGTAAAAGCCTGAGGCCCAACAGTTTGAATGTCACGATTTGTTGATAAAGGGTGATGGATGGAAGTAAACTCAGAACAATATTGTTCTAACTCAGAAACTAGGCCGGGCATGCACAAGTAGATGAGGCCTTGATTCAATTTCAGGCAGTAAGTTGTAATAAGGGTGAGTAGGAGGAATACTTCTATAAGGAAATGTGAAGGGTTGTTGTAGACATCGGACTTCCAACAGCCTGTAGAAGAAAACTTTGAACACAAGAACCTCTTATATTCAAAAGAAAAAACACTAAAAGAACATAACAACGCTATAATAAATCCTTTATCATAACACAATCACAACGATTCATGTGAATCATTTAGTCATGAACTCTTTCAGTATGAGATCAAAACAAGATGAAAAAGAGAGTTTCCTTACATTAAACAAGGAAATTTGATATATAGATACATAGCCAAGAAAACCGGTGCTTCATTAAAACATTACAGTCAGGAGCTCTACTCTACCATCCATCCTTACAAAAATACAAAAACTGAGTATATATACTCAGAGAAATTCACTCTCTTAGCAGCAAGAGGGTAGATGAGACATTAAAGTCTAACTTAGCATGCACAGGTTCTTTTGATCAGTCAAGGACATCAGATCGACATGGCTCTTTTAGGAAAACCTACACACAGGACGATCTTGGGCAGACTGCCTACCAGAACCTCCATGCCCTGCATTCATGGCTTGAGCTGAGGTCTCAACCACTTTCTCAATATTCATTAACTGCATTTTCCATGGATGGTGGCCGAGACTGAAAACATAAAGGAGTGATTCCTTTGTCCTTTGAAGTCCCGGTAGCTGAAATGTCGAAATGGCTCCCGGGCGCTTTTTCATTTTGTGTTTTGGGTTTCGGGGATTCCTGATGCAGTGGAGAAGTGACCCCTTTGTCCTTTGAAGTCTCGGTAGCCAAAATGCTGAAATGGCTCCCGGACACTTTTTCATTTTGCGTTTCAGGTTTTGGGGATTCCTCATGCAGTGGAGGAGTGACCCCTTTGTCCTTTGAAGTCTCGGTAGCCGAAATGCCGAAATGGCTCCTGGGTGCTTTTTCATTTCGTGTTTCAGGTTTCAGGGATTCCTGATGCAGTGGAGGAGTGACCCCTTTTTCTTTGAAGTCCTAGTAGTGGAAATGTCGAAATGGCTCCTGAGCGCTTTTTCATTTCGTTTTTCGGGTTTCGCGGATTCCCGATGCAGTGGAAGAGCGGCTCCCTTGTCTCTTGAACTCCTGGTAGCCAGAATGCCGAAATGGCTTTTCTTGTTTCGGGGATTCCCTATGTCGTGGAGGAGTGACCCCTTTGTCCTTAGAAGTCCCGATAGCCTAAATGCCGAAATGGGTTTTGGGCACTTTTCGCATTTCGGGTTTTGGGGTTTCCCGATGGAGTGGAAGAGAGACCCCATGTCTTTTGAAGTCCCGGTAGCCGAAATCGTGAAACGACTAATCACTTAACGACTTTGGTCATAATATATGATCCCATGCGCTAAACCTTGTGCAATTCCATGACTCAAGCTTACCTGATGACCATTGATCTGCTCCATCTATGGATCCTCTCCATTGAAAACAAAATGCCCGCTCAACTGATTTTAAGCCCGAAATGGACTTCTTCTTTGTGCTACGCTCGCCGCTCATGACTGTGGCCTTTGAATAAAACTCATTTGATGGGTTTTTAAACCCCATTTCTATGCATTTACACCAAGGGTCTGAAATCAGAGAGAAACAACACCTTGCAAGAATTGGCGCTAGCACCTTCCTCTCAATATTCGTCCGTAACGTCACCCCTTTTCCCGAAAAAATGAAATTAAGAAAATGGTCTAGGAACTCCTTAATGTAGGCATTATCCGCCCTAGTACGAGCCCCTGCTCTTCTCCTATGGTCATGGTCCTGAAGAAATAAGGTTCTTGGCGAATGTGTCCTGACTTTCGTGCCCTCCACAAACTTGCCATTAAAGACAAATTTCCCATTCCTATCATTGATGACCTCCTGGATGAACTGAGTGGTGCCCAATTCTTTACTAAACTTGATCTTCATTCGGGATACCACCAGATATGTATGAAAGAGACAGACATTCCCAAGACTACCTTTATAACTCATGAGGGCCACTATGTGTTTTTGGTCATGCCCTTTGGCTTGTGTAATGCCCCCTCCACCTTCCAAAGCCTCATGAATCATGCCTTTCATCCTTTTCTCCATCATTTTGTCTTAGTTTTCTTTGATGAAATCCTCATCTATAGAAATACCTAGATCACATTCTCCATCTACTTTGTTAGCACCTACTTTTCCTGAAATAGTCTAAATGTGCTTTTGGCACCTCAGAAGTAGAGTACTTGGGTCATCTGGTTGGCAAGGACAATGTCAGGGTGGATCCTAAAAAGATTGAATCTATGTAAGATTGGCCTCACTCAAAGACTCTCAAAAGATTGCATGGATTTATGGGATTAACAAGTTATTATCACAAGTTTGTTAAGAATTATGGAAAGATTGCAGCACCTCTCACTTCTCTCCTAAAAAAGAACTCTTTCACTTGGACTCTAGCTACTTCTCAAGATTTTCAAACCTTGAAGATGGCCATGTGCACCACTCTAGTCATGGCTCTTCCTAATTTCACAAAGACCTTTGTCTTCGAATGTGATGCTTTAGGGAAAGGAATTGGTGCTGTCCTTATGCAAGAGGGTCGACCTTTGGTATTTACCAACAAGCAACTATCTGAAAGAAATCTGGGTAAATCTATATATGAAAAGGAAATGTTGGCTATTCTTCATGCCATTGATTTGTGGCACCCTTATCTATTGGGGAAACACTTCCAAATTAAGACAGACCATCAAAGACTCAAGTATTTTATGGAAAACCACATTTCCTCCACGGAGCAACAAAAATGGGTGACTAAGCTACGTGGCTATGATTATGAGATATTTTCTGGAAAATCGCATTTCCTCCACTGAGCAACAAAAATCAATCATCATGGTGGTGGTTGTTCGCCTTTCTAAGTATGCTCATTTCTACGCTCTTCAACACCCATTTAAAGCATCCACGGTGGCTCAAATTTTCATGGATCAAGTCTTCAAGCTTCATGGCATGCCACACTCTATTGTTTTTTATCGCGACCAACTTTCATAAGAAATTTTTGGCAAGAACTGTTCAAGCTACAAGGCACCCAATTGCATCTCAGTACAACTTTTCATCACTAGACTGATGGTCAAACAGAAGTTGTCAACAAGTGTTTGGAAACATATTTGAGGTGTTTTTCCTCGAAAAAGAAAAATCAGTGGGCTCAATGGTTACCCCTAGTTGAATAGTGGTACAACACATCATACCATACAACTACACACATGACTCTTTTTGAAATGGTATATGGACAGAAGCCACCTTCAGTTCTCTCATACTTACCTGGTGTCTCAAAGATCCAGGTGGTTGACCAAACACTTATAGTTCAAGAGGCTATTCTCCGAACCCTCAAAGAGAATTTGGTCATGGCACAAAATCGCATGAAGAAACAAGCAAATCAAGGTCGCTCTGAACGTCAATTTGAAGAAGGGGATCAGGTGTTTCTTCGACTGCAACCTTACAAGTAAAATTCTCTCAAGGCCGAGCATTGTCAGAAGCTAGTGCCCAAATTTTATGGTCCTTATACAGTTCTCAAGTGTGTGGGACAGGTGGCCTATCAACTATCTTTTCCCAGTCATTCAAAGCTACATCCTATTTTTCATGTTTCTTGCTTAAATAAGGTGATCGGAAGTAAGTGCCAAATTCAAACAAACCTTGCTGAGTTAGCTGAATAAGGATCCATTTGGATACAACCACAACCAATTTTGGACCAGCGTGAGCATCACCTATGTCAAAGAACCATCAAGGAAGTGTTAATCTAGTGGAAAGATACAACTCCAGTAGATGCCACTTGGGAACTAGCTACCATTCTGCAACAATTTCCACATCTCAAGACTTGAGGACAAGGTTGTTTTTAAGGGGGAGGACATGTTAGGGTCCTAACCCACACATAGGTAGAACAATATATTTGGGTGTAATAAAGGTCAATATTAATAAGGCCTTGCAATAAAATAGAATAAGTCGAATGTAAGAAGACCTAATAGACGCTTCCACTTCTAGAAGAATCTTCCTCTAGATGATTCTTTTGATAGACATATTTAGTATAAATAGGAGTTGAGCGTATGAGAACCCTATCTTGGATATTATTGTAATAGAGCTCTTCTCGATAGGAGGTTTTGTTATAGCCCTAAATTGCACCACACATGCTTACCTAGCATCAGGCCAACTCATATCCCTTCTTTGCCAAAACTCTGCTGAACAACTCTTTGAAAATCCTCTTGTGTAAAGGCCCACGGGCCCTAAGCCATTACTGAGCGCGTGTACACACTGGTTGACTCACAACATCCTGCGTGTACCTACAAAAGCATGAAAAAAGGAAAGTTGTCGATGGAACAAAAAGCTATGGGTGAGTTAACTGAAACTCTCAGCCATGCATGGTCGAGGGTTCGTCCAAAACCCTAGCTCCTTCTAGCCTATAAAAGAAGGGGTAGGGGTACCATTTGGAAGAGGAAAAAATATAGCGAAGAAACTCTACCCATTTACATATTCCATTGTCCCAACCCTTTAGCCTTTCCACATGCCAAAGGAGATTTAACGCAAAGCAGTTGAAGGATAGAAGAAGAGGAGCCCAGGATCAGGTTCAAGGAGCGGTGGTCGGTCTCATCTTTTGTAAGTTGATTCATTTTAAATAATAAAGAGAATGCTTTTCCCGTCCCAATTCATGAATTGTCTATGGTTTTATTAGTTTATGTTTGATTTCTAACCCTTGAGTATAAAAGTAGCATGCATGCATAGTTGTTGTTTGTCTTGAGTGCAGGTCATCTTTGGAAGGAGCATTGCGAACAAGTAGTCAAGCACAATGGAGGATCTATATCGAATGCCGGTAACAAGGTAGGTGGTCCTTTTCCATGCATTTACTGAGAAAAAGGGATTTAAATCTTGGGATGTAGGTAAAAAAGTAGTTTCTATTCGGTCAAATCTGCATGCAAAGTAGGCCCTAATTTGCTAGTCCGTAGGGTGTTTTTCCCAACAACAGAATTGGCGACCATACTGGGGAGAATACTCTTTAGGGTTCCTGGATTTATTCAAGTTTTTGGGTAGTTTAAAGACTAGGTTTTCTATTTTTTATTTGCCTGTATTTTCTTATCTGTAAGGTCTGAGCTAGCAAGGAGTTTGGTTTTCCATAATAGCTTTCCCTGACTTTTGCTTGACTATACTTTTCAGGGCACACAGAGGTACACGTGGCCTGCAAAAGGCCTAAACGCGTGTAACTACGCCCTATCCTCTGACAGCCCGCATGTGAACGCTAGATGTAGAGATAGTAGTAGAGTTTAGGAGTTCAGAAAACCTTAGAGGCAGTCCTCCTCTTCCTTGTCAGAATCACACATTCTCAGGGGGTTTTCTGGAATCTTGTCTGAGTCTTGCTTGTTAATAGTCCTATATGAGATTGTTTTTTTTGCCTTATTATTTTTCCTTGCATTATTTGTTTTTCTGTTGGAAAGAGTATCCAAGCCTTCAAGGGATCCTGGTTATCAATACTAGAGGCCTCATCCTGGTCTGGACTGCCTGTTTTCATATTTTTCCTTAGAATTTAGATATACACATGACCTGTACAAGGTCATCCCGTGTGTACACGCTCTCTGTCTCTGTTTAGCACATGTTTGCACACGTGTTGTTTAAGTGACAGTCACGTGCTTGTACAGGATACTTTTTGTTCAGGGTGGGGTAGTCATCCCCTCCTTTGATAAGAAGTATTCCTCTAAGGTGTTTGAATCTATGTTTGAATGGTCAGTAGCTTAGGCTTCATCTTACCCTTAGCCTGCTTTTTCTCAGTTAAAAGTTGACACAAAAATATAAAAATAAAATAAAAAATTGTTTTATGGTTTTTAGACAAGCGTGAGAGTCATTGTTTTTTCAATTACCTTTGTGTGATTCTTTAATCTGATTCTTTGCGATCTGTGCTTTAAGCCAGAATTGTTTTTCTTGGTTTTTGCTTGTCGATATTTTCCCTTTCTTGCTTTACTAGCACTTAAATAAATAAATAAAATCTCTTTTCATTTTCTTCTTTGGTTGAAGAGTGTGTTTCTGCATCATTAGCTAGGGAAAAGTCTTTTATTTCGTAAGTTTTTTGCAGTTCACTTAGATCATAAGTAGCTCGTAGTCGAGCGAAATTTCTTTGAGTTTGTTGTCCAAAATCTTAGAAAAATTAAAAATCTTTCTTTATGAAAAGTTGTTGAAATTTTTCATTTAGTAAAAGTTTTTTGTTTCCATCTTTTTCATTCATTTTTTTTGCTTTCATCTTTTACACATCATCAGTTTCACCCTCATACCCCTTGACATAAGACAAATCCATAAAAGCAACACTAATTTTAAAATCTACTAGACTTTTATGTTTGCAGGGTTCACAAACTAGTTCAGGACTAGGGCCTTTGATTAGGTTGGAGAGGAAACTCTTCAAGGCCATTCAAAACCAAACATTAGAATCTGAGATAGGGAGTGTCTAAGTCCAGTTTTTTGGAATTTACTTGGGACCCCCCTCTAACACAGGGGATAAACATGAGGTCGCGTGCAGAAAGGTAGTGGAGATAACCCCTCCAAAGCCGGACTGTAGTGGAGAACACATATAGAGGGCTTGTTTTGGGATTTCGTCGTTTGCATTTGCCACGAGGTTTTGTGGGTCTCAAATCCATTCGAGGTCCTCAGTTGTCTTTCGAACCATTTTCTCTCGATACCCTTGATAGGTTTCGGGCTCAATACCCTGCTCATTGTGGTCTACCTGAATTTTGACTGTACCCGCCTGGTGACTGTTTGCATGCTGGCAACCTAGTTGCCAATCTTTTTAGGGACATACACAGGTGACTACGGGGGTATATTGCGGTACCTAGGATAGACATCGGGCCATTCTTTGCAGAGTATACCCGGAGGGTGCTTCCGTGTTCGAGTTGCACTTTCACTGGTAAGTTTCTCTAGTGTTGGTTGTTGTAACTATTCTTCCAAATAGTTTAGTGATTGCTTGTC
>JZKD02S1673404.1:937084-951855 GCA_000966675.3 Picea glauca
CCATAGTTAAGCTCTTTTCAGACTCCCTAAAATTGAAAAGATCGCCGAGTGACCTTATTCTTTCACACTTGTTAAATTGGTCCAGAAGAATATTCCTGACGGAGTCCATAGTTAATCTTTTTTCAGACTCCTTAAAAGAGAAAAAATGGTCGAGTGATCTTGTCCTTGTCACACTCATTAAAATGGTTTTGAATTAACGTCTAATCGGTGCTAGTTTACCCCTTTTTCGAACCGACTAGACTATTTTCGAAAAAGGTACCCCAGCGGAGTCTCCTTTTATGCTTTTTCAGACTCTCTAAATATGAAAAACCACCAAGCTTACCTTCTCTGGGCTCATCAAACTTACATCGAAGGACGTTACCATTATGTGTTCTATCAACTGCATTTGCATACCTTATCCACCAGTCTTGTGACAGTTTGCTTCTGCGTCTTAACACCTTTGGTCACCGGAGGATTTTCCCCGAGTATCATTTTACCAGAACATCAGTCTTTTCCTTGTGCCTTGAGCTTGTATGTTTGCAATACTCATTCCTCCATTGTAACGTAATATTCCTTTATTCTTTTTCCAAAATTATCGAAAAGAACAAAAAAATCAAATATACCCCAAAAAGAGGATGGGAAAAGTATTTTCTTGATTGGCATCATAATGAGTCGCCCTTAGATAAAGCACATATGTCTGTTTGTTCATCATACTATGGGATGTAGTACAACCTTAGGAATATTTTCTCGCTATCTAGAGTTGTGTCCTCCATCGTTTGTTTATTCTTCCAAACATATGAAGAGGTTGTGTTGCCTCCTGCTTTGTAGACATATGATTAACATATATGTTGCCTGAGTCTCATCACTTGTCATGCTATTGTCCAAGGGAAGTTTGTCACTAAGCCTGAGTTGGCCCCTCTGCAATATGTCTCTTGTTCGCATACCCGACCATCCTGAACGTCCAATCAAGCCCTTGTTCGAAATCACTGAAGCCTTCAGTCCGATCATCAAGATTATCAAGTCCATGACCGACGAGCCATCGAAGACCTATGGGTAGTATAGTCGTACACTCATATTACACTCCTACTCAAGTTTTAGAAGATTTTGAAGTTGTTGCTCGAGCTCTGAAGTCCAGCCATCAGGCCGAATCAGCTACTAGAAGATGGATACTCTATATCTTTCTGATTTCGAGATGTAGCTCCGCTATGTATTATTCGCGACTACTCTTTATAGTTATTTGACATGGATCTACAGTGTATTTTATTGATAGCCATGGTTCTATTTTATCTTGAGCATGGGTATGCCTGCCTCGGTGAAACATTTGTTATTTTGCAGACGACACCTCCTGGTTCTTGATCCTTGGGCTCAATCGTTTGGCACATCAGTAAATATTGGTAATGTATTTCAGCCATTAGATTCTCTTATGACCTCACACATTAGGGGGAATCTGTTATAACCCTAAATTGCACCACACATGCTTACCTGGCATTAGGCCAACTCATATCCCTTCTTTTCCAAAACTCCGTTGAACAACTCTTTGAAAATCCTCTTGTGTAAAGGCCCATGCACCCTAACTTATTAATGAACGCATGTACACGCTGGTTGACTCACAACAGCCCGTGTATACCTACAAAAGCATGAAAAAAGGAAAGTTGCCGACGGAACAAAAATTTATGGGTGAGTTAACTGAAACTCTCGGCCATGCATGGCCGAGGGTTCATCCAAAACCCTAGCTCCTTCTAGCCTATAAAAGAAGGGGTAGGGGTACTATTTGGAAGAGGAAAAAATATAGTGAAGAAACTCTGCCCATTTACGTATTCCATTGTCCCAACCCTTTAGCCTTTTCTCATGCCAAAGGAGATTTAACGCAAAGCAGTTGAAGGAAAGAAGAAGAGGAGCCTAGGATCAGGTTCAAGGAGCGGTGGCCGGTCTCAACTTTTGTAAGTTGATTCATTTTAAATAATAAAGAGAATGATTTTCCTATCCCAATTCAGAATTGTCTATGGTTTGATTAGTTTATGTTTGATTTCTAACCCTTGAGTATAAAAGTAGCATGCATGCATAGTTGTTGTTTGTCTTGAGTGCAGGTCATCTTTAGAAGGAGCATTGCGAACAAGTAGTCAAGCACAATGGAAGATCTACATCGAATGACGGTAACAAGGTAGGTGGTCCTTTTCCATGCATTTACTGAGAAAAAGGGATTTAAATCTTGGGATGTAGGTAAAAAAGTAGTTTCTATTCAGTCAAATCTGCATGCAAAGTAGGCCCTAATTTGCTAGTCCATAGTGTGTTTTTCCCAACAATAGGTTTCCCCCTCAAAGAGGACCATGAACATTGCTCTCAGAATCAAAGTGCTATTTATGTTATTATTCTTATATCATTTCAGTGTTATTGTGGTGATTGTTCTGGTTATATTACTGGTATTCTGCCATTTCTAGTATTTTATTTCTGTTCTGCATACTTTTTATATCTGGTATATTACAAGAAACTTTCCAATGAGCCATGGACATTGCCTTTGTTAGGGAAAAAGGTAAATTTGAAGAAATATATTTGGATGACATTACAGTATTCGCAAGGTCAGATAAAGAGCATTTTCATCATTTGAAAAAAGTCTTCCTGAAGTGCAGAAGGTTTGGCCTCTCCCTCAATCCTAAGAAATCTTTGTTTTCTATGGAAGACAATAAATTATTGGGGCATATTGTGTCAGTAGAAGGAGTAAGAATTGATCCAAGTAGAGTAGAGGCCATCCAAGCCTTATCTTTTCCCAGATATAAGAAAGATGTTTAGTCGTTCTCGGGTAAAATAAATTTTCTGAGAAGATTCATTTCTAATTTCACTGAGTTGGTTAAGCACATTACAACCATGCTTAGAAAAGAAAATGAGGTGAAATGGATTTCTGAAGCTCGAGATTCTTTTGACCAAATAAAAAAGGATTTGACTGAAGCACCTGTGCTCATCATCCCTAACTATTCTAAGGAATTTATGATATTTTCCTTTTCCTCTTTTGACACATTCCCTATTGTTTGCTACAGAAAAATACAAAGGGGTTAGAGAAACCTATTTCATTTTTCAGCAGAGCATTGAAGGATGCAGAAAGAACATATGACATCATGGAGAAGAAGGCATATGCTTTGGTCAAATATCTCAAAAACCTTCAGGATCTATGTTTTTCATTCAAATATTGTTGCATATGTCCCCTTAACTTTAGTGAAAGAGATATTGATCCAGCCTAACATAGATGGGAAGAGAAACAAATGGATTGCTAAAATTATAGAATTTGACCTTGAAATAAAGCCCACTAAATTGGTAAAAGACCTGGAAATGTTTTCACCATTATTTGAGACCTATTCCATTGGATTCATCTCGTCGCCCTTATCACATTGATACATATCATTTTTTCATCAAATTTTTTTACCCCACCCACCCCTTTTCAGTTCCCCCATCCTTATGGCCCATACTCGTAGCCAAGACCTGGAATATCGCTTCAACACCTTGCAATCTAGTCTCATCAAGACCCAACAAGAAGTGAAACAACTCAGTGCCAATGTTGTCACCATCAATACAACCATGCAGTCCTCAAAGGAGGAAATCAAACAAGACCTCACCACCCAACTTGAATCTGTATTTTCGTCACTCTGCACCAAACTGCATATCCCTACAGATAACACTTCCTCTTCCTCACCTCCACATACTGAAGGTGAACATTTCTCTCATTCCCATAAATTTCAGAACCATCAATTTCAACATGACCTACCCCTTCTACAGGTGGATGCGACCAAATTTGATGGCTCAAACCGTACTCGTTGGGTAACCCAGATGGAACATTATTTCTCTTTATACGACATTAAAGATGACTTGGAAAAACTCCGGTATGGTGTTCTCCATATAGATCAAGAATGTTGGCAATGGTGGCAATGGAGAAAAACTTCTTGTCAAGGTATATTGCTTGGACACACTTTGTGGTAGAGCTTTATGAATGATTTGACACTGACACCAACCATTTGGGCCATTTGAAAAAGTTGAAACAATCAGGAACAATAGAAGATTTTATAGCTACCTTTGAGTGGCTGGATTTTTGGACAGAGGGCATGTCTGATGCCTTTTTTCGAGAATGTTTTATCAGTGGCCTCAAGGATGAGATTTAGCCCCATGTCCTCATGGTGCGGCCTTAGAGTTGGGTGGAGGCTACTAAAAGAGATAAATAAGCACAATAGGTTGTATATTCTCAAAATAGGAAACCCTCCTTTATCCCTCGGCATAAACCAGTAAATCCCACTACTCCTTCCAGTCCACTAAATATCCAAAAATTGACGAGGGATGAAATGGCCGAACACCAACTCAAAGGCCTTTGTTATAATTATGATGACAAATATTTCCATAGCCACAAGTGTAAGGAACAAAATCTTTTTATGGACATCTCCGAGGATATTTCAGAAGAGGATGTTGAAACTCCCCATGTGTCTGAGTCACCTGAAACCCCCAACATAACCCCTCCCTTAGACCCTCCCAAAGTAGAACCGGTCATTTCCCTCAATGCTTTCACTGGATTCTCCGCTCCCCAAACATTCAAGCTCATCGGTTACATCAAGCATCAGAAGGTCATCATTCTGGTTGATAGTGGAAGCACCCATAATTTTATTCATTGTTGCATTGCCCAAGAAACTCATTGCTACATCCATGTCGTCAATAATTTCCAAATCTTGATTTCCAATGGTGGCTCAATGAAATGTAGAGGGCATTGTGAAAATGTGTGTATCCAAATTGGTGACTACCACCTAAAATATCATATGTTTTCTATCGACATGGGCGGTTACGACATTGTGTTGGGTGCATACTGGCTAAGGACTTTGGGTCCCATTCTCATGGATTTTAAGGAATTAACCATGCAATTTGACCAGGAGGGCCACCAATATAAGTTCCAAGTTATTACCACCGATTCACCTGAGATGATTAGTTCCCATTGCATTGAAAAGCTGCTAAAAAAGGGTCATTATGGTGTTATTGCCCAACTCCATGCCATACAAGAAAAAAAAAACCCTCGGTGCTGCAAGACCTCCAATCCATCCTTTCTAAACATCAAGTGGTCTTTTCCACTCCCCAGGGACTCCCTCCTTCATATGGTGTTCATGATCATTCCATTCCCCTTGTACCCGGAAGCCTTCCTCCCAATATCCATTTGTATCGTCACCCCTTTTCCCAAAAAAATGAAATTGAGAAAATGGTCCAGGAACTCCTTAATGCAGGCGTTATCCGCCCTAGTACGAGCCCCTACTCTTCTCCTGTGGTCATGGTCCTAAAGAAAGAAGGTTCTTGGTGAATGTGTCCTGACTTCCACACCCTCAAAAAACTTACCATTAAAGACAAATTCCCCATTCCTGTCATTGATGACCTCCTGGATGAACTCAGTGGTGCCCAATTCTTTACTAAACTTGATCTTCATTCGGGCTACCACTAGATACATATGAAAGAGGCAGACATTCCCAAGACTTCCTTTAGAACTCATGAGGGCCACTATGAGTTTTTGGTCATTCCCTTTGTCTTGTGCAATGCCCCCTCCACCTTACAAAGCCTCATGAATCATGTCTTTCATCTTTTTCTCTGTCATTTTGTCTTAGTTTTATTTGATGATATCCTCATCTATAGCAAGACCTGGATTGAGTTCTCCATCTACTCTCTCAGCACCAACTTTTCTTGAAACAGTCTAAATGTGCTTTTGGTGCCTCAGACGTAGAGTACTTGGGTCATCTGGTTGGCAAGGATATTTTCAGGGTGGATCCTAAAAATATTGAAGCTATGCAAGACTAGCCTCACCCAAAGACTCTCAAAATCTTGTGTGGATTTTTGGGCTTAACAGGTTATTATCACAAGTTTGTTAATAATTATGGAAATATTGCAGCACCTCTCACTGCTCTCCTAAAAAATAACTCTTTCACTTGAACTCTAGTTGTTGCTCAAGATTTTCAAACCTTGAATATGGCTATGTGCACCACTCCAGTCCTGGACCTTCTTGATTTCACAAAGACCTTTGTCTTGAAATGTGATGCTTGAAGGAAAGGAATTGGTGTTGTCTTTATGCAAGAGGGTCAACTTTTGGGGTTTACCAGCAAGCAACTATCTGAAAGAAATCTGGGAAAATCTATCTATGTAAAGGAAATGTTGGCTATTCTTCATGACGTTTATTTGTGGTGCCCTTATCTATTGGGGAAACGCTTCCAAATTAAGATAGACCATCAAAGCCTCAAGTATTTTTTGGAACAACGCATTTCCTCCCCGGAGCAACAAAATTGGGTGACTAAGCTATTTGGATATGATTATGAGATAATTTACAAGAAAGGAAAAGAAAATGTGGTTGCGGATGCACTTTCCCACAAATATGAAGATGAAGGATCATTTTTTTCTCTTTCCTTCATTGTACCAGATTGGCTTCAAGTCGTTCGCTAGGAATTGCTACAAGATCCCAAAAGTTCGCAACTGATCCAACAATTCTAGCCCAATGCTCCATCTACACTAGGGTACTCTTGGATCCATGATGAGCTTCAATACAAAGGTCGTTTTTATTTAAGTAAACAATCAAAGATTAAAACCATGGTACTTTCTGAGCTTCATGCTACACCGACAGTGGGGCACTCCGGGTTCACTGAAACCTATGACAGGGTCAAACGTTCTTTTTTTTGGGATGGTATGAAACAAGATATTCGTAATTTTATCACCGAATGTGATGTGTTTCAACGCAATAAGGGAGAAACAGTCAAATCTCCAGTAACACTACAACTGCTCCTGATTCCACCTGCTATTTGGAAGGACATCTCTATGGATTTTATTACAGGCTTACCCAAATCGGGAAATAAATCAGTCATCATGGTGGTTGTTGATCACCTTTCTAAGTATGCTCATTTCTGCTCTCTTCAACACCTGTTTACAACATCCACGGTGGATCAAATTTTCATATATCAGGTCTTCAAGCTTCATGGAATGTCACACTCTATTGTTTCTGATCGCAACCCAACTTTCAGAAGAAATTTTTGGCAAGAACCGTTCAAGCTACAAGGCACCCAATTGCATCTCAGTACATCTTATCATCCCCAGACTGATGGTTAAACAAAATTTGTCAACAAGCGTTTGGAAACATATTTGAGGTGTTTTTCCTCAAAAAATAAAAATCAGTGGGCTCAATGGTTACCCCTAGATGAATGGTGGTACAACATGTCATACCATACAACTACATGCATGACTCCTTTTGAAGTAGTATATGGACAAAATCCACCTTCAATTCTCTCATACTTATGTGGTGTCTCAAAGGTCCAGGGGGTTGACCAAACACTTACAGTTCGAGAGGGTATTCTCCATACCCTCAAAGAGAATTTGGTCATGGCACAAAATCGCATGAAGAAACAAGCAGATCAAGGTCGCTCTGAACGACAATTTGAAGAAGGGGATCAGTTGTTTCTTCGACTACAACCTTACAAGCAAAATTTCCTCAAGGTTGATCATTGTCAGAAGCTAGTGCGCAAAAATTATGGTCCTTATACAGTTCTCAAGAAAATGGGACAGGTGGCCTAACAGTTAGCTTTGCCCAATCATTCGAAGCTACATCATGTTTTTCATGTTTCCCGCTTAAAGAAGGTGATCGAGACTAAGTGCCAAATTCAAACCAACCTTCCTGAGTTAGCCGAAGAAGGATCCATTTGGCTACAACCACAAGTCGTTTTGGACCAGCGTGAGCATCGCCTGCATCAAAGAACCATCAAGGAAGTGTTAATACAGTGGAAAGATACAACTCCAACAAATGCCACTTGCGAACTAGCTACCATTCTGCAGCAATTTCCACATCTCAAGCCTTGAGGACAAGGTTGTTTTTAAGGGGGGGGACATGTTAGGGCCCTAACCCACACATAGGTGGAACAATATATTTGTATGTAATAGAGGTCAATATTAATAAGGCCTTGCAATAAAATAGAATAAGTCGAATGTAAGAAGACCTAATAGACGCTTCCTCTTCTAGAAGGATTTTCCTCTAGATGCTTCTTTTGATAGACATATTTAGTATAAATAGGAGTAGAGGGTATGAGAACCCTATCTTGGATATTATTGTAATAGATATTTTCTCAACTGGAGGTTTCCCCCCTCGAAGAGGCCTATGAACATTGCTTTCAGAATCAAAGTGTTAAATCTATTGTTATTCTTATATCATTTTAGTGTTATTGTGGCGATTGTTTTGGTTATATTATTCGTATTCTTCCATTTCTAGCATTTTATTTCTGTTCTGCATACTTTTTGTATCTGGTATATTGCAAGAAACCTTCCAACGAGCCATGGACATTGCCTTTGTTAGGGAAAAAGGTAAATTTGTAGTCATCTATTTGGATAAAATTACAGTATTCTCAAGTTCTGATAAAGAGCATTTTCATCATTTGACGAAAGTCTTCCTAAAGTGCAGAAGGTTTGGCCTCTCCATCAATCCTAAGAAATCTTTGTTTTCTATGGAAGACAGTAAATTATTGGGGCATATTGTGTCAGTAGAAGGAGTAAGAATTGATCCAAGAAGATTAGAGGCCATCCATGCCTTATCTTTTCCTAGATATAAGAAATAAGTTCAGTCTTTCTCGGGTAAAATAAATTTTCTGTGAAGATTCATTTCTAATTTCGCTGAGTTGGTTAAGCACATTACAACCATGCTTAGAAAAGGAAACGAGGTGAAATGGATTTCTGAAGCTTGAGATTATTTCGACCAAATAAAAAAGGATTTGACTAAAGCACCTGTGCTCATCGTCCCTGACTATTCTAAGAAATTTATGATATTTTCCTTTTCTTATTTTGACACATTGGTTGTTGTTTTGCTACAAAAAAATACAAAGGGATTATAGCAGCCTATTTCATTTTTCAGCAGAGCGTTGAAGGATGCAGGAAGAATATATGAAATCATGGAGAAGTAGGCATATGCTTTGGTCAAATCTCTCAAAACCTTTAGTATCTATGTTTTGCTTTCAAATATTGTTGCATATGTCCCCTCAAATTTAGTGAAAGAGATTTTGATCCAGCCTGACATAGATGGGAAGAGAAGCAAATGGATTGCTAAAATTCTAAAATTTGACCTTGAAATAATGCCCACTAAATTGGTAAAAGATTTGGAAAAATTTTCACCATTATTTGAGACCTATTCCATTGGATTCATGTCTTTTCCCTTATCACATTCATACATATCATTTTTTTGGAAAACATTTTGACCCCGCCCGCCCCTTTTCAGTTCCCCCATCCTCATGGCCCATACTCGTAGCCAAGACCTAGAATCTTGCTACAACACCTTGCAATCTAGTCTCATCCAGACGCAACAAGAAGTGAAATAAATCAGTGCCAATGTTTTCGCCATCAATACAACCATGCAGTCCTCAATAGAGGAAATCAAGCAAGACCTCACCACCCATCTTGAATCTATCTTTTCGGCACTATGCACCAAACTACATATCCCTACAGATAACCCTTCCTCTTCCTCAACTCCACATACTGAAGGTGAACATTCCTTTCAATCCCATAACTTTCAGAACCATCAGTTTCAACGTGACCTATGCCTTCCACGGGTGGATGTGACCAAATTTGATGGCTCAGACCCTACTGGTTGGGTAACCCAAATGGAACATTATTTCTCTTTATATGACATTACAGATGACTTGGTCAAACTCCGGTATGGTGTTCTCCATCCAGATCAAGAATGTTGGCAATGGTGGTAATGGAGAAAAAATTCTCGTCAAGGGTATATTGCTTGGACACACTTTGTAGTAGATATTTATGAACGCTTTGGGACTGACACCAACCATTTGGGTCATTTGACAAAGTTGAAACAATCAGAAACAGTGGAGGACTTTATAAATTCCTTTGCGCACCTGGATTTTCGGACAGAGGGCATGTTTGATGCCTTTTTTCGAGAATGTTTTATCAGTGGCCTCAAGGATGAGATTCGGGCCCATGTCCTCATGGCTCGGCCTCAGAGTTGGGTGGAGGATACTAAAAGAGATAAATAATCACAACAATTTGTATCTTCTCAAAACCGCAAACCCTCCTTTATCCCTCGCCCTAAACCAGTAAATCCCACTACTCCCTCTGCTCCACTAAATATCCAAAAATTGACCAGGGCTGAAATGGTTGAATGCCAACTCAAAGTCCTTTGTTATAATTGTGATGAAAAATATTTCCCGGCCACAAGTGTAAGGAACAAAAGAATTTTATGGCCATTTCTGAGGATATTTTGGAAGAGGATGTTGAAACTCCCCTTATGTATGAGTCACCTGAAACCTCTGACATAACCCCTCCCTCAGACCCTCCCGATGTAGAACCAGTCATTTCCCTCAATGCTCTCACTGGATTCTCTACTCCCCAAACTCTCAAGCTAATCAGTTACATCAAGCATCAGAATGTCATCATTCTGGTTGATAGTGGAAGCACCCATAATTGTATTCATCATTGCATTTCCAAATAAACTCATTGCTACATCCATGCCATCAATAATTCCCAAATCATTATTTCTAATGGTGGCTCCATGAAATATGGAGGGTGTTGTGAAAATTTGCGTCTCCAAATTGGTGACTACCACTTGAAATATCATATGTTTTCTATCAACATGGGCAGTTGTGACATTGTGCTGGGTGCAGACTGGCTAAATATTTTGGGTCCCATTCTCATGGATTTTAAGGAATTAACCATGAAATTTGACGAGGAGGGCCACCAATATAAGTTCCATTGCATCACCGCCAGTTCACCTGAGATCATTAGTTCCCATCGCATGGAAAAGCTGCTCAAAAAGGGTCATTTTGGTATTATTTCCCAACTCCATGCCATACAAGAAACATAAAAACCCTCGGTGCCGCAAGACCACCAAGCCATCCTTTCTAAACATCAAGTGGTATTTTCCACTCCCTAGGGACTCCCTCATTCACTTGGTCTTCATGATCATTCCATTCCCCTTGTACCCGGAAGCCTTCTTCCCAATATTCATCTGCATCATCACCCCTTTTCCCAAAAAAATGAAATTGAGAAAATGGTCCAGGAACTCCTTAATGTAGGTGTTATCCACCCTAGTATGAGCCCCTACTCTTCTCCTGTGGTTATGGTCCTGAAGAAAGAAGTTTCTTGGCGAATGTGTCCTGACTTCCGTGCCCTCAACAAACTTACCATTAAAGACAAATTTACCATTCCTGTCATTGATGACCTCCTGGATGAATTGAGTGGTGCCCAATTCTTTACTAAACTTGATCTTCGTTCGGGTCACCACTAGATATGTATGAAAGGGGAAGACATTCCCAAGACTGCCTTTAGAACTCATGAGGGCCACTATGAGTTTTTGGTCATGCCCTTTGGCTTGTGTAATGCCCCCTCCACCTTCTAAATCCTCATAAATCATGTCTTTATTCCTTTTCTCTGTCATTTTGTCTTAGTTTTCTTTGATGATATCCTCATCTATAGCAAGACCTAGATCAAGTTCTCCATCTACTCTCTCAGCACCAACTTTTCCTGAAACAATCTAAATATCCTTTTGGCACCTTAGAAGTAGAGTACTTGGGTCATCTGGTTGGCAAGGACAGTGTCAGGGTGGATCCTAAAAATATTGAAGCCATGCAAGACTGGCCTCACCCAAAGAATCTCAAAAGCTTGCGTGGATTTTTGGGCTTAACAGGTTATTATAGCAAGTTTGTTAAGAATTATGGAAAGATTGCAACACCTCTCACTGCTCTCCTAAAAAATAACTCTTTCACTTGGACTCCAGCTGCTTCTCAAGCTTTTCAAACCTTGAAGATGGCCATGTGCACCACTCCAATCCCGACCCTTCCTGATTTCACAAAGACCTTTATCTTGGAATGTGATGCTTCAGGGAAAGGAATTTGTGTTGTCCTTATGAAATAGGTTTGTCCTTTGGCCTTTACTAATAAGCAACTATTTGAAAGAAATCTGGGCAAATCTATCTATGAAAAGGAAATGTTGGCTATTATGCATGTCGTTGATTTGTGGCACCCTTATCTATTGGGGAAACACTTCCATATTAAGATAGACCATCAAAGCCTCAAGTATTTTCTGGAACAATGCATTTCCTCCTTGGAGAAACTAAAATGAGTGACTAAGCTATTTGGCTATGATCATGAGATAATTTACAGGAAAGGAAAATAAAATATGGTTGTGGATGCACTTTCCCACAAATATGAAGATGAAGGATCCCTTTTTTCTCTTTCCTTCATTGTACAAAATTGGCTCCAAGCCGTTCGCCAAGAATGGCTACAAGATGCCAAAACTTGGCAGTTGATCCAACAATTACAGTCCAGTGCTCCAGCTCCCCTAGGTTACTCTTGGCTCCATGATGAGCTTCGGTACAAAGTCCATTTGTATTTAAGTAAACAATCAAAGCTTAAATCCATGGTACTTTTTGAGCTTAATGCTACACCGACAACAGGGCACTCCAGGTTCACCAAAACCTATGACAGGGTCAAACCTTCTTTTTTCTTTGATGGTATGAAACAAGAAATTTGTAATTTTATTGTCGAATGTGATGTGTGTCAACGCAACAAGGGAGAAATATTCAAATCTCCAAGCACACTACAACCGCTCCTGATTCCACCTGCTATTTGGAAGGACATCTCTATGGATTTTATTACAGGCTTACCCAAATCGGGAAATAAATTAGTCATCATGGTGGTTGTTGATCGGATTTCTAAGTATGCTCATTTCTGTGCTCTTCAACACCCGTTTATAGCATCCATGGTGGCTCAAATTTTGATGTATCAATTCTTCAAGCTTCATGGCATGCCACACTCTATTGTTTCTAATTGCGACTCAACTTTCAGAAGCAATTTTTGGCAAGAATTGTTCAAGCTACAAAGCACCCAATTGCATCTTAGTACAACTTATCATCCCCAGAATGATGGTCAAACAGAAGTTGTCAACAAGTGTTTGGAAACATATTTGAGGTGTTTTTCCTTGAAAAAGTAAAATCAGTGGGCTCAATGGTTACCCCTAGATGAATGGTGGTACAACACTTCATGCCATACAACTACACACATGACCCCTTCTGAAGCGGTATATGGACAAAATCCACCTTCAACTCTCTCATACTTACCTGGTGTCTCGAAGGTCCAGGTGGCTGACCAAATACTTACAGTTCGAGAGGCTATTCTCCGTAACCTCAAAGAGAATTTGGTCATGGCACAAAATCGCATGAAGAAAAAAGAAGATCAAGGTCACTTTGAACGTTAATTTGAAGAAGGGGATCAGGTGTTTCGTTGACTGCAACCATAAAAGAAGAATTCCCTCAAGGCCGATCATTGTCAGAAGCTAGTGCCCAAATTTTATGGTCCTTATACAGTTCTCAGGCATGTGGTGTTAGAAAAATAGGACCGTGGAGCAATAAAATAAAACAAATGCGGAAACAAAAAATAGAAGATACACAATACAATAGAGACACAGATTTGCGTGGTTCACCCAGTGTGGGCTACGTCCACCAGAGAAATTTCCAGGTCCTTCCTTTATTATTATCCATCAAATGAAGGGATACAAACTACAACAAAACCTGTTGTAACTTCCTCTTCTTTCTATCACAGTCTCCTCTCTTAGAATACAATATTCGCCATCATACATAGCCAAAATACATTTCCCTCATAAAAGAGGGTTGCCTTCTAGGGCAAAAAACCCTAACATGATTTCTACCGTTAGATCTGCGACCTTATAATGAACAGTCCAGATTTACAATGAAATTACAATATACTTTTACAAGGCAATTTTTCCTTCGGGGCCTTCACCCTCGAACTCCTGTTGGGGGCCCACTTGCCCCAAACCCCCCAGACCCCACAAAGGAGGTACCCCCTCTGCACTCCCCCACGTGGAAGAGTGTACATACTTCCGGGGTGTAAATACTTCATGGGGTGTAAACACGACTAAAAGTAAAAGACCTATGAATCAGGAAGATACTTAGGCTCCACAACCAACAATCTCCCACTTGGAGACCGATCTCAACAACTCCACCACTATTGTATATGTTGGACTCTGAACCTTCTTGGACCTGGTAAATTTCTCATCTTCATATTCATTCTTGAAGACCAACTGAAACTGAGCAGGAACTCAGTTTCTCTTTGGTTACTCCCTTTGTTAACATGTCCGCAGGATTCTGGCTAGTGTGTATCTTTTCCAACTTAAAATGTCCATATTCCAAGGTAGATCGTATGAAGTGGTACCTCAACTATATATGCTTAGTATTTGAATGGAAGGCTGAGTTATTTGCAAGATGAATTGCACTCTCACTGTCACAGTACAAGCTATTATTCTCCTGCTTCTTTCCCAATTCCTCCATAAACCTTTGTAACCAAATCATCTCTTTACTAGCCTCTTTAGTAGCAACATACTCTGTCTCTGTTGTTGAAAGTGAAACAACCTTTTGCAGTTTTGAAATCCAACTTACTGTTGTTCCACCTATAGTAAAATCATACCCTGTGGTGCTCCTCCTGTTGTCTTTATCACCTGCCATATCTGAATCAACATATCCCTATAGAAAAGTGTCTAAACCTCCAAAACATAATGCATGAGTAGCAGTACCTCTTAAATACCTGAAAATCTACTTTATTGCCTCCCAATGTTCTTTACTTGTATTGTTCATATACCTGCTCACAACTATCACTACATGTGCAATATCTGGTCTTGTGCAAATCATTGCATACATCAAGCTGCCAACTACTGATGAATAAGGGACCCTGGACATGTATTCTATCTCCTCCTGTGTCTTGGGACACATTTCCTTAGTTAATTTGAAATGGCTGGCCAAA
>JZKD02S1673406.1:24812-75377 GCA_000966675.3 Picea glauca
TATCTTCAAATCATGATCAAACTAGAAACTGGAAAACAGAGCAAATCTAGACTAATCTAGGAGAAAGATTAATCGGCACTTGGTTCATTCCTCAAATTATACAATGGAAAATAACGCATTCCAACATTCAACGATCTACATGATAATATCAAACTGAGAATGAACTAAATGAAAAATGACTAAGCCAGAATTTAGCAGAGTAACTTCAAGTTAAAAACTAACTCACACGTAGATTCTAGAGCTAGAAATAAACTAACTATACTGTGGAAAAGAGAAAGCGAATTGAACCTGTTGGTGGGCCCAACCAAGAGGTGCAATTTCCTTAAAGTGAAACCAGAGCTACTCAAATTATTCCATGCATAACTGTTTCATACCTCATGCTCCATAATTTCGTAAATAAACTCAAATCATTTAACAGAAAACGATATAACACATAGCAATTGTATTATCAGAAATCGCATAACATAATATATCATAACCAATGTTTCTTGAGAGCGATCTAAGTTTATATATATCCCCTCCAAAATAGTCTTGAACATAGGTGCATTTAACTAAGCGAATCTTAGATCCAAAAATGACTCATAGTTAGTTAAAACTAATTTCACAGCTTCATGACACGCAGTGTCAAGAAGCATGAATCATAAAGCATCATAAAAAACAGTTCTATAATTTCGCTTTGAGTCATCACATTGAGCTATGACTCAATCAATCATATGAATCGAACTGTCATTCCAATCTGGCAATGTCGTGCAAATCTTTGACATCTCCACTAAGTGCAAGCTAGTACCTGGTACTGATAAATCTGTTTCAAGGAAACAAGTACCTAACTCATGTCACGTTAGTATAAATATTAGTTTAAAGTATCAAAATACATTAAAAATAACTTGAATCATATGAATACCTTGAATAGCTCCATTTAGGGCAAAATGATGTGAAATGTATCAAGGTAAGGCCAGAAAGGGATGATACTGGATATGAAATGGGGGTATATCTGACATGATATAGGCAAAATTATGGTCAAAATTGGAGACTAACACTGGGATTTGGTGCTTGGATCGAAACTTGTGTTGCAATGAAGTGTTTCTAGTGGTAATGTTAACCTGTGTGTTGTATGACTGCAGGTGCGCTTTGATTCGCGTGTTCTAAGAGGGTTGTTGGTGCATCTCTGAGGGGGTTGATGCCTCTTTCTTGGTAGATCGTGTGGCTGAAATATATCAAGAGCATCCACGTCACATTGACAAGGAGTCTTTGCATAAATCCTTGTGTTTTGAGGAGGGTTAAGTCCCATATTTGCTGAACAGTAGGGCTGGAGGTGAAATCGTTAGGCTAGGAGGGCCTTGGAGCCGACTTTGTTTATTGTATGTTGGTAGTTATTACTATTGTCATTACAACCACTAGATTATGTGCATTAGGGGGTATTACAACTGTCATTACATCCATTAGTTCTTGTCTTTACCTTCAACTTTGGTTGCAACTTTCTATTTTATTCTTGTTTTCACACAAAATACATATTAGTCATAATTATTCCAACAATAGAACTATAAATGATATCAATTTTTGGAAGGTAGTAGTTCAACAAGACTAGCTACACTGAAATGAACTAAAGTTCTTATCAGCCTTTAGCCAAACCAATAATTTATTCCCTTTTATCTAAGATTTGCCAATTTAAGACAGTGTGGTAGTCAAGGATATATGCAAGCTAAGAGTAATAGGTGTATGAAATGTATGTACCTATGCATCCAGCACATGCACCTTGAGATCATTTTCAAAGGTTCATAGCACAGAGCTACCTCTGTTGGGAAGAAGGTTAAAAGTTTGCTTGTTTATTTATAAACATGTGCATACATTCCTGGGAAGAATATATATATAAATGTATTCATTTACATAGGTTGGTTTATTTGAAACAAGTGTTAAATTTTATTTAACACTTCAATTAGTATATTATTATGCCTTGTACATTTT
Organism: Picea glauca; assembly: GCA_000966675.3. Classification (NCBI taxonomy): domain Eukaryota; kingdom Viridiplantae; phylum Streptophyta; class Pinopsida; order Pinales; family Pinaceae; genus Picea; species Picea glauca. The sequence goes on from JZKD02S1673406.1 coordinate 26,775, forward strand.
TAATGTGCATATTATTTATATATAGATCTATGTTAAAAAAAAATTGTGCTTAGCTTGTGGGTTAGGCGAAGGTGGAGCTGGAACTTGGATTTTCATCTAATTAAAGAGTTTCAAGGTTGTTTAAATTTCTAGGTGGGTACAGTTCCATTCCTAAGTTGGGTAGTTGGGTAGGTAGGCCCTTAAGACTCCAGTGCTTCAAAATGAAGCTCTGATACCATGTGTAAGGCCCAAATTTAATTAAGCCTAAAAAAACTCATAAATTTAAACAGATAAGATTACTTTGACGCATAAACAATAAGTAATTTCTTTCATTCAGCATATAAGCAGCAGAAATTTAAATAACAGCATGCTAATAATTTTAAATAACCATCACATGTTCATGAGAATGCATACATAAAAATACCTCTGTCTGATGCTAAATTCCTGACCTTTGATTGTCCTCTATGCTGCTATGCCCAGACTCTGCTTGATGCTCTGACCAAACCCTACCCAAAACCGACTAACCACCCAACTAGCTAGGAGCAGCCTATCTGGCTCCCTAGCTCCAGGATTCCGTGAGGGTTCTTGGCCCCCGAGCCCAAAACTCCCAGCAACCTGGTGCCCCCCTACAAAAGTTCACCCAATCTCCCAAACCAAACTCCCCAAAACCAGAAAAATATCCAATAGCCCCAAAAATACAGTCCTCTCCTCCTAATTTTTCATAATCCCCTTCCCGCAAGCCTCTGCCCAGTCATATCTCCCCCCATTCACTGATTCCCTACCCTCCTTTAATGCCACCCACCTTATCCCTCCATTCATTACCTTATCCTACCATTTGTTACCTTATCCCTCCACTCAATGCTTCATTCCCCCCCTGCATATGTAAAGTCTTATAATAAAAAATTTAAAGTTATTAAGCCCTTTAATTCATTACCCAAACCTTTAATGAGTCAATTAATTAATTAATTAATCAATCAACAGATATAAATAATTAATTAATTAATATTATTAATAAATAATCATTGTTTAACTAAAACATATTAGGACAGTTAATTATCTAATTAATTATATTTGATAAACCTTAAGCAATCATTTAACTAGGGTTGTTACACTACTAACATCAGCATGACGTCAGAAGCTCACATGGTAGGAAGATCTCAACATGACAAATGTTGATGTCAGCATGCCACATGGAAGCACTAGAGGCTGCCATGTGTCACCTACCAATAGGCTTTTCGGGGCTCCATTTGGACTAGTAGAAATGTGCCATGTGGCACCCCCAGGTGATGCCACATGGCATGTACAGAATTGACGTGGAGGTAAAATCAGCATGACTGGGTAGCCAGGTGGTCCAATCCAAGGATGTCGCATGGCCCAATCATAGGGTGCCATGTGGCACCCCTGAAATGCCCAATGAGGGCCCTTGACCAAAAACCAAAAACAATATATAAAATGAACCCCTGCCAAATCTGGGGAGGTCCCACCATATCTGGTGCATCCGCCAAGTCTAGAATCTGACCATCCAATATAGCGGAGGTTATAACCAAGACCCAAAAGGGGAGGCTTGTGGGTTTGACCCTGGGACCTCCCCGACATGTAATGCCTTAACATTAGCATCGACAACCAACTCACCCAACGGTTTCGTTGGTAAATCTGTCTTCCCATGTGTTATTTAAGCCAGGTATCCACCCAGCCAAAAGGAGGGAGGAACGAATCGTAGAACTATGGGCACGATGTTTGAGGCAAGGAATGTCATTATTACAGGTTGTAGAGGGAACGAAAGCCGAGATAGAATTATTCTTGGGCCTGGGAGTGCCAGAGTCAGATTGAGGCATGGAGACAGTCATTTTTGGGTAATTTGATGCCACGAATTCAGTGGTGTTGTCTCTTTTTTGATATGAGCATTATTTATGCAACTTGATTTCAGAATGAGGTATGCTTATGTATTTTTCCAAATTATTTTGTTGAGTTAATGAAAGAGTCTACCCATTTGAGAGCGGGACCCAAAGACATAGTCCACCAAGGACGAATTATGTTATCAAGTTTTTTTGTTCAGATCTGATGCTTATGTCTCTTCATTTTGAGTTTTGCCTTCTTTAATGGTGCACTTTAATTTATGCTCATTTAATGCAATTCTCTATAAGTCATGATGAAAATATCTCGGATCAATATACAAACCCAATTTGTTGTTATTTGGTTTGCCAGTGGCACACATCACACATCCTTTTACATATTTGGACACATTGCATACATCTGAAACCAATAACAATAGTGTTGTAACTAAGCTATTGTTTTTCCTACACCAAAATGACCTGAAATGAGAGAATTATGTGCTTCTCCAGTTACATGCTCTCTTTCATCTCATGGAATACACAATTTACCAAGATGATATAGAAATTTTTCATGTACATGATAATCAAATTCTTCCACTTTAGTACCATGGGTTAGTGTTTCATAAACGTCCTTAAAATACTCATCTCTAGCATATTGTTCAATGTAACATTCATGAGCTAATGAAATTTCTATAAAACAATGGATGGATTAACACTCTAAACCAAAGAATAAAATTATTTTTCCTAAGTAGGATAATTTCTTACTGCACTAGTGAAGGTCTCGAAATGGTAACAAATTTGTTTCCTTATGTGTATTAACACTACTCCCATGGTGTAATCACTTGCATTTGTTTCAATCTCAAAGGGTTGTTGTAAATCTGTCAATGCTAGAACTAGGGTTGTATTGATCTTTTATTTCAAGGTCTCAAAGTATTTTTGTTCCTTACCTCCCCACTTAAATACCTTATTAGTACTTGTCAAATAATGTAAAGGATATGCAATAAACAAAAATTTAGCAATGAACTTCCTCCAGTATTAAATTTCCCCTAGGAAGCTCCTAATTGTTGTTACATTATTAGGCTCAGGCCATTTGATAATGGCTACAACTTTAGAAGGATCAATTTTCAATTCACCACCCCCTACAATATATCCCAAATAAACTAAATATGTTTTCCCAAATTCACATTGTGACATCTTTAGACACAATTTCTCCTTTTTCAAAATATCTAGGAATTTCCTATCATGCTTTACATGATCTTCCCAACTTTCACTAAAAATCAATATATCATTTAAGTATACTATCACAAAATCATATATGAATGGCATAAATACATCATTTATAACCTTCATGAAATTATTGAGAGCATTACACATCCCAAGGGCATAACCAACCAATCAAATAAACCTCATTTTTTTTTAAAGCATTTTTCCAAATGTCATCTTCAAAAATCATTATTTGATGATAACCACATCTTAAGTCTAACTTAGTGAAATAAGTTGCATTTTTCAATTTATCCAATAAATCATCAATAAGAGGAAGAGGGTAATGATTCTTCACCATACTTTTGTTCATTGCCCGAAAATCCACACACAATCTCCATTTACCATCTTTATTTGGTACAAACACAATGGGTGATCCACATGGAGAAATACTTGGTTGGATGACTCATTTCTTAAGCAACTCTTAAACTTGCTTATTTATTTATTCATTCTCAAGCACATATAACCTATACATGCCAATGTTAGGAAGATGTGCATCTTGTTTCAATTGAATCTCATGTTGTATCTCTCTCGGAAGTAATCCTTGTGGTTCCTAAAACACTTCATCATAGTTAGAAATAATATTAACTAATTCATCTTTATATTTGGGATCACATCCTTTGAAATATTTGTATTTATCATCATCCTTATCTTTTACAATCATGAATACAAAATTCTTGCTTGCATTTACAATCGTTTTCATTTGTCCTATAGTAACAAGAGACAAGATAGTATTCACATGATGGGCTCTTAAAATATATTGAATCCCATCCTTTGTAAGATTTTATTTGTTCTCTTCCTTGTAGAAGATATCATTCTTGTCATACAAATATGGACTTCCCAAAAAAATTCCACAATTATCAAGTGGTACAACATCTAATTCTACCTCATATATGAACTTAAAGGTGATTGCAAATCTCATCTTACATTGTTTAGATACTTTCAACTTAGCATCTTCGCATACTCATCCTAAAGGATATGTTCTTGGATGAGGTTTAGTTTCAAGTCCCAATGTCTTGACAGTTTCGTTAGAAATAATATTAACTTGCAAACCACTATCAAAGAGTGTATCAAAATTATTATGTTTTGAGATTACTCTAATATGGAATAGCTCACTTATTTTCCTTTCATCATGCATAGTTTCATATTTTAAATAATGGGTATTAGCACTAGAACCAATAGAATAATATGTACCTTATATTCCCATGGCCATGATCTTGGTTTCGGCACCTAAATCCAATCCAAGAACCAAGATCATGTTGGATTGTAGTTGTATTCTTCTTATTACCCTTCTTATTTATGAATCTCTTTGGTCTTAGTTATGGATAAAGTTTCCAACACTTAGCATCATCATGTCCTAAATTTTTACAATGTGAACATGAAGGCTTCTCATATTCTTTATTCACTATGGTTGTTTGTTTCATTTTACCATTTCCTTTGTGATTTTCTATAATTGGTTGAACTAATTTCTTTAAGAATTTGTCCTTGTCATTATTTCCCCTTTACTCAATATGAGTGGCTTGGACACAAACATCATAAATATTAGTTGGGTTAAACATAAGAATAGTATGTCTCAAATAACTATGTAACCTACCAATATACTTCAAAAGCATTTCTTTCATATAAAAATGAATGCACGGTGTTAATGCCCTCTTTTTAAACTTTTGAGTATAGTCTTGCACAGTTTGTCCTCTATTTTTCATTAATTTTTTCCAATCCATTATTGATTTTTTCATATAACCTAAAGGATAAAATTGTTTCTTTAATTCAAATATGAATTCATATCATGAAGATATCATTTTACCTTTCTTAAGTATATCTTCTTGATTCCCACTCTCCCACCATATCAGTGTCATGTCTCCCAGTGGGAGAGTAGCTAGTCAAACTTTTGCTTCTTCATCCACAATTTTTTGAACCCTTCAATATACTTCAATTTGCTTGATCCAATGATCCAATTTATCTTCATTAAGTTCTCCATTATACACTGCCAAATCAAATTTCATGTTTAATTTCAACATAGGAAAATTAGAATCAACTTTATGTGGTTGTTTTTTCTACGGAATTGAAGAGGAACTTGAACTTGAAGGGGGGGATGGAGATGGAGGAGTTTGAGGAGGGTTGCCACCACCTCCTTCTCCTTTACCTTGACTTGGGACTTCTTCATTCTTATTTCATTCTCGATATAATTCTTCCACAATGATTTTCATTTCCATAAAGGATTGTTGAAACATCCTTTCAGATTCAGAGAGGTTTTCTCCTCTTGAATATTCCATTTCTTTCCTCTTGAATGCACATCTCAAACTAATCTTCATATTGTACTATTCAAGTGAACCTTCTCCCTACTTGATCTTAGACCTAGTTAGCATGAAATATCAACACTTGTGCAAATCGAAATCAACATATGAGTTAATCCATGATCAACTTCTTTGATACCAAACTTGGTATGGAATTTAGTGCGAAATGATTCATTTTAAACCACTAATTCATATTCTATTGACATGCTTCTCAATTTCCCATAAATTACGTTTGAAATTAGATTAATTCATTAAATATTAACATTTAAAGACTGAAATTAAAAGAAAAAGAATTGAAAATAACACAGGAAATAGTTAGCAAATTGATAACAGAGTTTACCCATATGGGCTACGTCTCTGAGTTTGCTTCAAATGTTTATCTAGTCCATTAAATATTATGCAAGTACAATATTACAGTGGTTTACATCACACAATGTACTTCATTTAAAAAAAAACACTCTTGTATGTTCTCTGGGAAGATAACAAAGGCTTCTTCCTGCAATAAAATGAACTCAGGCTTGTTTATTCTCCCAATTAAGGGGCTTCTTCTCCCAAATACAATATTCTCCCCTTTGTATTATTTCGCAAGTACATGGTGTAATGGCTAAGATGTTATCCTTTTTCAATGGAGTTAGGGGTTCAAACCCCTCCAAATCTTCCCTCCTTTATTTTTTTTCCTTCTTGGGAATTAAATCCCACATACCATGCACAAATAGGAACACATTGTGAAAGTTTTTAAAAATATATATAGTTCAAATATGTTTTAAATAAAATTAACCTCCACAATACTTATTTTTAGATCAAGATATGTGCCATCAATTTGAGTGATTTTTTTTTTTAAACAAGAAATTGATACGACTTGGATTAACAACAATGGAAGAATGGGATAAAAAATTGGATGCCTCCAAATCTGTTTTAAAAGCAATGTGGGCATTGATTTTTTGCAAATATTGAGTCCTATTGGATCGATGGGGATCCTCCTAGATCAATCCTTCCTATATTTATATTAAAGGTAAGGAAAGTTGATAATACTATGAGGGCCTAAGCCCTTACAAGCAACCTACATGATCCCTTGTAGGCCACACAAGTGATATGTCCACTATAAAGAGAAATGGTGATGTCGTGCACAATAATGACTCCAAGGTGATGAATCTACATAAGACAAGTCCACACCACTCCATCACAAACTTCCACGGACTACATTTATCCCCCAAATCAATGTACTCAACTAGGTCATCTACCCCCTACAAAAAAATTATCGAATCCCTAGGTGTTCGTGAGCCATCTCCAATCCTCTAGACGCGAAACCAAGCTAGTACATGTCAAGTAGGACTTTAATCCATCCTCCCTTATTCAAAACACTCCACATCCCCTATAGAGAACTATTGAAATAAGTGGCTCCTCCATGAGGTCTTAATAAAGGGTGTCCACCAAACTACCAAGATATCTCCAATGCCTAAGGGAAGAACATAAAACCCACAATCAACTCATGAAGTACCTAAAACATGGTGTGAATACTTTCAAAGTAACCTAAAAATATAATACTCCATCTTTATGAGGAAAGTGTTTACACCAACACCTATCAACTCCCTCTGGAAATCAATATGGACTACAGTCCCAAAATCAACCACTATAATCTGCAACAAAGTTATCAAGCATGCTATCACAACATATCAATCATATAGTGAATAATGGTCATTTATTTTCAATATCAAGGAATATATACCTAGATAAAAAATAACCTACCAAACTCCATCATCCTCCAAGTCAGCATCACAAGACACAATCAACGAACACCACATTATGAACTCTCTAGGACATCCTACAAATACAATCATATCTCCATACACGATCAAGTCAATCCCGGAATACAAATATCATGGTATAGTAATCAAAATATGCAAGGTCATCATCAACCTATCAACATGATAATCCCTCTCATGTATCTCAAATCCTCTGGCAACTTAACCAACCTAAACTAGGTCAACCCCCTCAATTTGAGAGAATTTGTAAGTAAGAGTGTCACCAAGGGAAAATCGCTCTATCTAAGAGAATATGAAATCATTCTTGGCTCCAAGTTACTCCATAATACTCCCATCAAATGAAACTATGGAATCCATCTCAACATCCTCTAACCAACTGGAAGTCTCATGGATGGAAGAAACCAATTTTACATGACTATCATATCTCCTAGGAGGAATAATTTCTTTCACTAATTCTTTGGGAACTCCTATATTCCCCTGAGCCTTTGGATCAACATTCTCCACATTCTCTTTAATTATTGAAGGAGTGTCCTATGCATTTGAATATTGATCATAAATCTCCACATTCTCCCTAATTATTAAAGGAGTGTCTTGTGCACTGAAATATCTCACATCCTTATCTATATGAGGTATAATCAAAGTGTCTATGACCAAACTTGAACCTGACTCAATGATAACTTGCCATGCATGTTCCTCCTGCAAACTAGAAGGCCATATGAGCCTTTCATTGGAATGTAAGAGTGCCTCTAGATAAACAAGTAACCTGTAAAGGCCTTCCTCACTGACCCCCCTAGCCAAAACCCTCAAACTAACCAGACTACAATCATTGATGGTGCACTACTATCCCTCAAAAGAAACTCTCCAATTTATATCCTTCATGCAAGAAATTCAAAGGAGGTTTTTCCCTAAACCCAAAACAAATAAAATATCACTTGTCTCAAGAACATCATCTAAAGGCATCTAGAATGAAATGGAGCCAACTCCTCTCGCAAGGTACATGGCATCATCACCAAGCTCCACAGTCACGCCTCCCTCTTTCTCTTGAATCCTGCTAAATAAAAATATTCCATATGTCATGTGTCTTGAAGCTTTATTGTCCACATACCATCCAACACTAGACACAATGTTAAATATAAACAATAATTCATGGAAAAGACAATCTCAAATTGAGAGGACATCTCCTCTACACCTACTATATTCTTGGATACAACTGGATTCACACCTTTTCTTATTCAATGTATATTTCCCTGCCTAGTGCCCTTGTTACCTCTCAAAGTATCATTTCTTGAGATGAATTCCTAAAGCTCAATAAAGGCCTTAGATGAACTAAGAGGGAGGCCAATGTCACCTCACCAACCCTCTTCACACTTTAGGCCAACTCTCTTTTGACACAAAGGAGGATTCTCTAGAATAATATTACTATAATTATAGACAATGGATTGCAAGATGAAATGAAGAGGAAATTCCAACAAAATAGTTTTATGTTTTTTGTAAATAGAGTGTAGGAATGGACCATAGACTAGTGTATGTTTTTGGGCAAATAGAGTCAAAAAAAATCTCAATGGAAGGTTGTACTATTGAGAAAAAGATGAACAATATGGCTACAAAGTAGAATATTACTTAACCATTTCCTTATTTTCCCAAACTTCAAAAATTTATCAAGGGATACTACTAATGTAGATAGACTCCAATGCCTATGAAAATTATACATATAAATAATTAATTATAAGTGCATACAACCAAGTATATAGAAACATGCATCAATATAGAACATTCCAATGATAAATATGATAGAAGAGGAATGGTGTTATCCCATTCAATGTTTGATAACCATGATCTAAGAAGATTTCATCCAGGTGAGATAGCATTGAGATCTAGAAGATTTGCTCATCCATTCAACAATTTATTGATCCTCAATTTCATCCAATAAGTGTTTAACTATGCTATAAGGGGTCTAGCCCAAAAATACACCATACATTAAATTGAGAGAGAAAACCCTTATATAGGTTGGAGATCAATAAAAATGTTATTGATTTCCTAAATCCATTAGTTCCCCAAACAATTCAATAAAACATTACATTTATAACCTCCTCAACAAATTCTTTACTAAAAGTAGAAGTGAGTTCTTGGGATCTCCTTAGAAGAAACAATAAAATAATTATCATTTTCTCTAAAGAAAAATATATGATAACACAACCAACTCCTATGACAAGTCAATGATGAATAAATAATGAATTGGATTTTCTAAGTAACTCTACCCAAGATGGTTGACTATGTAATCAAGCTCTAATAACCTCCTACATGCATGAATATGTATATAAAGGGACATCCGAGATAAACTACTCCATTGATAATGTTATTTGTAAATACATAATTGTGAAGTGAGTAAGATGAACTCCATCAACCAAAATAATGAGAAAGATGGCTCCATACATCTCTCATAAACAAATCAATTAACAGATCCATAATTAAAGAATATTCACCAAACATGGTCATGGCTCTATATAAAGCATTAAATCAATGAACCCATAAAATTGTCTACGAAAATGTGTGAACAAGCGTGTCGTGAGACAATAAGAAGTGACTAGACCCATGTCACCAACCACAACTCCATATATATCACGCTTTTCATGAAGAACCATGACTACATAACCAAAGGTGGATTGAAGATAAAAGGTGGCCCAATGGTATGGTACTTTCCATGTCATATGTGTGATGTCCCATACATGCAATTCTCCCATAATAAGTCAAAGATTCACTAATATAATACCTCAACATGTGTGCCCTCCATGGTACACTCCAATGAAAATGTGGTTCAATATTTTGTTGACCAAAATTTGGTCATCTATATTTTTCCGCTCTTGGATTCATAAAAGCCTTGATATAAAAAGAAGACATTTTTTGAACTTTTATAAGTTCACTCTGCAGCTCTCAGTCTCATCTTCGTCATGCACTTTTTGAATTAGAAATTTGGTTTTGCATGCCCAATTTATTCAAGATCTGTTCTAAAGGTATGAATGAGAGATTATGAAGAATTTTTCTAAGTATCATGTTATCCTCTCCATTTTCGAATTGTGAAGTACTCTCATCACTTATCTCCCTCAGCTTCCATCTCCACACTTAACCATTTTTCTCTTTTCACCACTCTTCTCCATTTCCTTCATCTCCTCATCGGGTTTGCGGGTTGGCAGGCCTCCATCCCCATCAAATTTCTTATGTCACAAGCCTGACCGACTGCCTTGCTATATTATACTTAGCCTTTTTTTCAACTTCGTGGGTTCGTGGGTTATGTTAGCACTCTGTAAATTTTGTTTGGTTGATAGACAAATGATAGAGATAATTGTTTCAACCAGCTTTAGAGCTGGGCACTAGCCTACTCCGCTCAAAGAGGGCTCTCTCGTGTCACTTGATATTTATTTGGCAATCAGAGGCTAGATTTAGTTTGTTTTGGGGGTTTTTTATAAATTTGTTGGCCAAGAAGAGGAGGGACACTCAGGGCTATGGAGTCGAAATCTTGAAAGTGAATGAAAACAATGACTAGCCAGTAGAAATCTCCAGAGGATAAAGGCTAAATGAGGCAATGAATCTGAGTTGTAAATTGTATTTAAGCAAGGTGTAAGAGGAAGGAGAAAACAAATAACTGCATCATAGCATTACTCGAATGAATTCTGAATTAGTTAAGAAGAAATACACACAGTTTAAATAGCTTAAACCAAGAGCATCACAAGATGAATTCTGAGATTTTAACTATCCAATTTAAACAGAAGACAGTGTAAGTGGAATTCAAGAACACAGGAAATACATACAATGAAAGGAGACAAAACTCATATCACCATGTTGGCCCTAGACCAATTTTTGAGAGAACATTGGTCATGTTTAACCATTTTTGGGACTTTGACGTGTTGGTCAAAGATGGAACGCCCAGGCAAAGTGGAGATTGTGGGATCTTGCTTATTTTGCAGTATTTTTGGGATTTTAGGGTTTATGTAACGGGTATGGGATGTCGGCCCATGGGTTTACCCATGTTTAGGCATTTTTGTAATGTATAAATAAGTATCTAAGTGATTGTAAGAAGTGTGTGTTGTCTATGTGCACAATATGTTGTAAGAAGTAGATCTGGTTGGCTTAATGCAAGTATCTGTAAAGCCCTAGCTAAGTGCAAGTGATTGTAAGCAGCTTTGTGCAGATAGACTACGTAAGGATCTGTGCCTTGACCTGATTTTGAGGAAGGTGGATCTAGTGCATTGTGCACAGATCACCTATCCAGTGCAAAGTTAGCTCTCTGGCTCTATTCCTATAAGAATATTGAAGGAGACTAATAAAGAAGAAGAAGAGTTGGTGGGCTTAGCCCCACACTAGGGTGAACCACGCATATCCTGAGTTGATGTGCTTTGTACAAAGTTGTTGATGTTGTTTATGTTTTTTATATGTTATTGTATTGGTATTTATGTATGTTAGATAGATATATGGATTCTTAGTGCTCTATTGATGATAAATGAATGCTAGATCTAATCCAATAACTATGTGCTAAGTGATGAAAAATACTTGATCTTAGTTGCTACTGTGTTGTTCTGTATCTAGGGTTTAATCTGTGATGTGAATGGATTTATGAACTAATGCATGGTATTGGATAAATTCTTTGTTAAGTGTTGTAATCACATATATGTGTCCCAGCTAGGTTGTAGACACTTGATTCCTACAACCCCCCTCCCTCTACCTCGGGTGAGACTTTATATGCTTCTCAGGTGTTGCCGAAAGGGCCGGTAGTTAGGGTTTTGTTGGTGAGTTGTTGAAGCGTTGAACCCTAGGTCTTCCCCTATGCCAACAAATGGTTCCATTGTTGGGACCTAAAACTATGATTGTTGGGAACTAAAGAAAAGAGAAAGCCATGTGTGTAGATCTGTTGTTGTAGTGTGCAGTGTTCTACTTGACTTGAAAAAGCTTTGTGCTAAGAAAAAGAAGTATGATCTGAAGAAAAGAGGTAAGATATTAAAACTCTGTGCTCTGGTAAAGGTAAGATAAGTGGAAAGTTTTGCTTCAAAGGTATGAATCTAAGTATGTTTGATAGATTTTTTCCTAGTCTGAAAACTAGGGCACAGCTAGAAGAAAGATTTGATGTGAATAAATTTAATAGAGATAGTGAAAGATATGTTATTCCTATGCGTAGAAAGAATTTTTGGACTAATAATTGGATGCAAGAACCTAGAAAAAAAAATTGCAGATTGCAGGTCCATCACTGTGATCCCAGTGCAAAGTACAAGAGAGGTTGGAACTCATTTAAAAGAAAGAGAGGATTGACACTATGTTATAATTGCAGAAGATTGGGACATCTTGCTAAGGAATTCTCTGGTACAGGTCCTATTTGTCTTTGTTGTAAATATATTGGTCACAGAGTTGAGGATTTCCCTAGAATGATTGCCAAAGTTGAAAAGATGAACATGGGACAAGAAAACTATGAAGAAGGCCAAGGGGCTAAGGATATGGTAGTGAACCAAAAAGAGTCATAGACTATATTATTATAGATGAAAGAAACATTGAATGATCACAGAGACATCGGTCTACTAGAGATCTTAAAAGAGAAGCAGGGCATGGAAACAAGAATAAGAGACTTCAACATAGACTATGTATTAGATGAGGAAACACATGTGAATCTTATGCCAGAAAGAACTTGGGAAATTTTGGGAAATCCTGCTATGGATCCTTCATTGGGAAGGATAGGTTTGTTTAAAGGAAAGATAATAACCCTATGTGGAATATTTATTGATGTACCTATGATTTCCCATGGAACATCGACCGAAGAAGAATTTGAAGTCATTAAGTTTGTTGAGAAAAACACTCCTTTTGAAATTTTGTTAGGAAAGACCTGGATTGAGAAAGATCATATCTGAAGGAAAGCAGAGGAAGAAGCCACGGAAAAGAAAAAGCGAATCCAAAGACTCAAATTACAGTAAAGAAGGCCAGAAAGATCAGTAAGAAAAAAGAAATATTAGAAAAACTATGGGAAGTCCCAGAAAATACTTCACAGAAGGCAGGCTTGCAGAACTTGAACCTCTCCAGAATAGCAGAACCGCGCAGAATGGGACTTTGCCACGACGAAGCTATATGACCATTGGAGGTGTCCCGACCATTAGAATGATGCTTCGGAATGTCTAGAAACGCAGTTATTACCAGAAGGATCGCCATTGGACCATTGAGACTGCACCATAATGGATGGATTCATATTGATTAAGGCATTTTGACCTGTTGAAGGAATCTGTTACGACATTGCTTATTTAATGCGTTGAATGTCGCACTGGGACCACTTTTTTCAAACTAAGATATCTGAGCTAACAGAGAATTGATCACATACCACGTTGTTTTTTCTAGACCTCGTTGTCCATTTGATTACATGGTCTATCTGTTCGCCTACCCAATCCCCGTGATTACAAGTGTGAATGTCAGGCGAGCATAGCACGCTAGAGAATTCTGTAGAGGAGATCTTGATTGACCTCATGGCTGAGAAAGTAATTTTTGTAGGAATACAGGCATTGTCGATGGGTGGATTTCAATTATCCCCCTCGAGTGGACGTCGATCTAGCCGAACCGCGACTGAGAAAAGAAGAAAACACAATGACGATCTGGCTAACGCGAAGCAGATCTCGTCGGTCTTGCCTGACTACACCCAATCCTTGGCTTGTGCAATTAGCCATGAAAGTGTCACACGTGACTTTAAGTACACACTAATCATTGCATACCTCCCAAAGGGGATACGTACAGTTGGACCCCATTTGGGATTGATCCCAGCTCTCAAGATCAGCGACTTTAACCTCGAAGATCGAAAGAACTATGTCATTCTCACACTGCATAGGTACCTAATGAAGACGACTGGGAAGAAGCCCAAGATATTTCCCAATCATGGATTAAGGAGCTCGCATGCTACACGATCTTGAACATAATGAAGATCCCCCACTTCGATCGACATCAAGAGGTTAACACTTGCATTAAACTCCTCCTGTCATGTTACCATGGTGGTTATCTTTGGTTATATAGGTGCATCATTGTGGATCCAGCGTTGATCCACCTAATCACTGGACTAAGCATGCAGGGACCAAACCCTCACTAGTTCTACCCAGGGAAGACGTCAGATTGTTCCCTGGCACAACGAATAAAGGAAGCCTATGACGATGTAGAGAAGGGAAAGTGAGGCTACAAGGTAGCCTCCATCTAGGATGGCACAGTGTGCCTTTCTTTCCAACTGATATCTGGCAATTTTTTCCAAAAGAACCATCTGACACAAGTCACAGGTTCATAGTCCACCTCCCAGGGAAGTGTGTCGAAGGAATGCATATGAACTGGGCGAGCTACATCATCAACGAGTTGGAGAAGGACTGTCGCGAAGCGCAGGACCAAGGATACGAATTCCACTTCAGTTGGTTACTGGTGCTAATTGCATTTGTTGCTTGGCATATGCCGGAAGGAGAAACATTCCCTGAAGTCGAGCCATCAGAACCGTTGGCCGCGAGGTTCACTACCTTTTGGTATATGAGTGATATGGCGAAGAAGTGGCAGTAGAATGTTGTTTTCCATACTTATTACCTACATCTGAAGTGCGCCATTAAATCCTTCCCCTGGATGACACCGAACACACTCCATCGATACATGCCACTATCGAAGTTCTGTGCAGACTGACACTTCATCTACATCAACACATGCGGGGATGAAAGTAAGGAGGAGTTGCAGTCTTACTATAAGTTGATTGAGGAATACATGGAAGATATCACTAAGGAATTGACAGCATAATTCCTTGTACCAGTGGAGGATGCAGAACTCTCTGACCCCGATATCATCGGAATCCCATTAGTCACCCAGTTCAAACATGATGGACAGAGAATCTCAAAGAAAAAGAAGAAAAAGGATGAAGTCCAAGACATAGAAAGTGATGAGAAGGACAACGCATCGGAGGAAACTATGCCTGAATCACATGTAAGAGGAGGAGGAGATGAAGTGAACCAAGAGGAAGGAGGGGAAGAAGGAGAAAAGTAGGACATAGGTGAAGCTACACCACTGAAGGATCCCCTCACCACAGCAGAAGCATCGTAGAAGAGGAAGGTTTCCCCAGAGAAACCTTCGGCAAGGAAGAAGGCTCACACCAACAAACCTCAGTCAAATAATGTGCTCACAGTGGATGACATTGATCTCATCATCACAGATGTAGAAGACGCTTCAGAAGACATCTTGTAGAAAAATGGGGCAAAGCAAGAGTCAATATATGACAGAATAGAGAAAGAGCTCAGAGACATCCAGCAAGATATTCATTCGAGCCGCGCAGTGCCTATTGTGCCATCCTCGGTAGAAAATGTAGAATTGGGGGATGAACCCACCCAATTGCGAAGGTTAGAAGATGTGACAAAGGTTTGACTTCGTCGATCCCAAGAGGGAAAGGAGCAGACCAAAGAGGCATTAAAGGAAGAAAAGGAGGAGGTCCTAGAGAAACTTCAAGTTGCGCAGAAGGAGAAAAGTGAAATTCAGGCGAAGTTTGAGCAGAACAATGAAAATATACATGAAGAAAAAGACCAATTGCTCACAGAGCAAATTGTGGTCAAAGGTAACTAGAGCACTTCGCTTTGTGCAGGCCTTGGTACAGGAGGAACCAAATTCAACAGAGATGCAAGTGGGGAAGCTCGCTGAGCCCACTCAGTAGCTTCAAGAAAGAGTAGTAGAATTAGAGCTTCAAGCAGTGTCAAGCACTCCGCAAGAAGTGCGAGATCAGAGGGAAGAAGCTGCCAGGAGCACAGTAAAATGAATTAGGGCATTGGCCTCAGAATGTAAAAAATTGAGTGATTGAAGTGCATAGACCTATGAGCACCTTGCATAATATACAGAGTTGAGGAGATTGGAAGCATAGCTCCAGGAGGCAAAGCAGCAGGCATCCACCATACAAGCACAGATGAAACTTTTGACTATATTTGAGAAGATGAAGAGGTCAAAGGAGCAGCACGAAGTCCAGCAATAGGTTACTTCCATATAGAGAAAGTTTATGGAAGTGACATAGAGACTCCAGCCAGTGCAGGATGAAGCCTACACTCTTTTAGAGGAGATCGAGGGATAAGGATCGCAGCTAGAAAAGATGGTTGTGACAATGGAACAATTCCTATAAGGTCCTATCATCGAGCAAGTACTTCAGGAGTTCAATGAGCAGGAGGCTATAGAGAAGAAGCAAGTCGAGGCAGCTCGAGCTAAGCTCGAGGCCTTCTAAAAAGAGTTGCCCAAATCGGAGTGACTCGGGACGAGTCACAAGTGAGTGTTGGGGACCTGTTGGCCCTCAACCAAGTTTTGAGAGAACATTGGTCATGTTTAACCATTTTTTAGACTTTGAAAGGCTAGTCGAAGATGGAGTGCCCAGGTGAAGCGGAGATTGCAAGATCTCGCTTGTTTTGCGGGATTTTTTTGGATTTTAGGGTTTAAGTAATGGGTATGGGATGTCATCCCATGGGCTTATCCATGTTTAGGCTTTTTTGTAATGTATAAATAAGTATCTAAGTGATTTTAAGAAGTGTGTGTTGGCTATGTGCACAATATGTTGTAAGAAGTAGATATGGTTGGCTTCATGCAAGTATCTGTAAAGCCCTAGCTAAGTGCAAGTGATTGTAAGAGGCTTTGTGCAGACAGACTACATAAGGCTGTGCCTTGACCTGATTTTGAGGAAGGTGGATCTAGTGCGCTGTGAACATATCACATGTCCAGTGAAAAGTTAGCTCTGGGGCTCTGTGCCTATAAGAAGATTGAAGGAGACTAATAAAGAAGAAGAGTTGGTGGACGTAGCCCCACACTGGGGTGAACCATGTATATCCTGTGTTGATGTGCTTTGTACAATGTTATTGATATTTTTTATTTTGTTTATATATTGGTGTGTTGGTCTTTACATATGTTAGATAGATATATGGATTCTTAGTGCTATATTGATGATAAATGAATGTTAGATCTGATCCAATAACTATGTGCTAAGTGATGAAAAGTACTTGATCTTAGTTGATACTGCGTTGTTTTGTATCTAGGGTTTAATCTATGATGTGAATGGATTTATCAACTAATTCATGGCATTGGGTAAATGTTATGTTAAGTGTTGTAATCACAGATCTATGTCCTAGCTAGGTTGTAGACACCTGATTCCTACAACCCCCCTGCCTCTACCTCGAG
The DNA here is from genome assembly GCA_000966675.3 of Picea glauca. Lineage (NCBI taxonomy): Eukaryota > Viridiplantae > Streptophyta > Pinopsida > Pinales > Pinaceae > Picea > Picea glauca. Next base: position 44,079 of record JZKD02S1673406.1, read on the forward strand.
TGAGACTTCATCTGCTTCGCAAGTGTTGCCAAAAGGGTCGATAGTTAGGGTTTTGTTGGTGCGTTGAACCCTGGGTCTGCCCCTGTGCCAACACACCACCATTAGAATATTTTCATAGAGACTTCAAAAGCTTATGCATATGTATTCAATTCAGCTCCAAAAAAGTACAAAGTTCTCCTACTACGAGGGTAGGCCCCTCTCCGTTAAGTCCAACCCTTTATCTATCCTTTTGATAGTATATATAGATACATTACATAGGGAATTCAAAACGGATCATCTTCCCCAAAATTCCAAAAATAGATAGTGGCCATGGAAGGAGTAACGTACAACAACTGAGCTCTTATTTTCTAGGTAATGTTACAAATAAAAAAAAACTGACATATTCGAGATTCTACCCTGAACGCCACTTGTATGCATCATCACAAAATTATCTGAAAAATACTTAATTTAGCTTGAAACCTATTTCAGGTTAGCAATCTCTTCCTTTAAGGTGTCAAGCCAAGCTGGATGGCTTTCTCCAACACTTTCAACCACTTTATCTTTAACCTCTGTCTTCTATCACTTGCTCCTTTTACCCTTGCCATATTGCATGTAGGACCCATCCACATATCCATTAATGATTAAATCCTTCATGATAGGATTTAATCTGACCTCTTCACTTGCTCCTGGTTCCTCTGTAGGCTTCGTGTGAAATTTTGTTGCCAGTATTCAGGCAGCAAGATTTTCTTTCTTCTTCATTGATAGTTTTTCTAGATTATTTGAATATCCTAGTTCTCTGAAGCTCGTTGGATCTTTCTTCTCAATTTCCTTTGTTTTATATAGAAGCATGAGATTATCTCTCTTAAGTGTGCAAGAATCAGACGAATGATTTGTTTTGCAGTTACCTCGTTCTATAATAAAACGTTAATCTCCCAAAACAAAGTAATGTATCCCATGCTTTGAATGACAATCATCATTGAGTGTCAATCATGGGCTATTGACGAAAGTCCTTGCAAGGATAATGGTTTAACACATTCGGCCAGCGATTTCAAATGATGAGCCTTCAAATCAGTTTTTTGGCATCGCTCACCCGTCATTGCAGAGACGAAAAGTACCCAAACAAGTGTCCCGAGGTGATTTGAATGGCCATAAAATTTCCCTTTCCACATGAATCCCTTGTATTTAACACATTCAATGATATTTTGACACTTGACATCGGGGTGTGATGGAGGGGTTTCGAGTTCACCCTCTTTTCCCCCCGATATGAATTTGGTGGCGCGACGTGCCCTCAAGATTAAACCGTGGTATTCATATCGGCCCACTTTCGAAGGATTAACCTCTGTGTTATTTCTCGACCTGATACACTCCACAACTGTTGATCAAAAGTTCCCACAATCCATGATCCATCAGGTCCCATCGACTTCACACCTCCACTAGATTTAGCCATGTCCACTAGATGTGACCTCGTCTTCCAGTCTATCACTCCTCTATACTGATTTAGACTCCCACTAAATCTTGAGACTTGGAGTCCAAAAATTTGTTACAATGATAACATGGGCTCCAACTGGGGATGCTATCCTCCTTGCGAGGTAGCAAAGAACAGCAGACCTTGTGCCTTATCCATTGTAACTTCTTTCACAACATGTATGTGTTGTACCTTGACCTGTCACCAACATTCGTTGAAAATTGAAATCTGTATATCACTCTCATATGTAGGCCAGAATCACTTCTAATCATATGATTGAATACTTTATTTGGAGACCTAAACTAGAACATGCTCGATCCACAAGCTTATTCATGCCTACCTACCCTAACTACTCAAATGTATTGCCAGTCAAATGAAATCAAAATGCCAATGCAGCCATGCCATCATTTTACCCACTACTTGTTTTATTTTCACATGCTTTCTCCTAAGCTGGTTCACTCATAACCCATTCAAGAAGTTATATATGAATTTGAATCTTAGAATTTCAAAAACATTGGGATCATTCATTTTTTCTAGCAAAATTGCAAATGGATCCTTCAACACATGCATAAAACCAAAACCATGTTTCACTTCTTCCATTGTATTTTGTCTTTCATGTGATTTACCTTGTCGATTTCCATCAAGAGGCTATTAAATCTATTGAGATTGATGGAAGTAACAACCTCCTAAATCAGAAGACAACACTAGATGAAAATAAACCTTTGGTTTAAAACAATCCATATATAATACTGACGTTGATTTTCCATTATCTTCATCTCTGAGCTTACAATCCATCCTAATACTTAAGTTTTGATTGTTAGAATTTTCCATATAACACGCCACAGGGTCATGAAAACCATGGAAAATCATTTCTTCTTGATGAACAAAAACAAAAAGACAAGACTATTTCATAAGTGTTTGTTGTTCTTGCTCTATTTCTTCTATTCTGAGAACATTTTCAAATGAAATGGTAACAATAGGTTTGTCTACTCTTCCATTCATATCAACAAAAACATTCATACATCCTTGAACATCCTTGAACATTCCTTAAACATCCTTGAACAACAAGAGAATATGTCAAGACTATCCTCTTGTTCATCAAACACTTTTGGTTTGGTTTTACTATCCTTTTGGAAATTTGCTTGAGGAATGTCATTTTGGATTACAAATGAATGAAGGGGAATAAGTTCATGTTCATAATATTCTTGCAAATGTGGAAATCTAACAGCATGAACTACTTCATATTCTAGAGTTCTCATGGATGCTTTATCAAAACCATGATTTTTAGGTGAATCAAATAAAACAATTGCCTCTTCATTATCTCTCTGTATTTCTGATTGGAAAGTGGCATACACTGTTTTGTTTCTTTCCTAAAAATCTATGTCAGTTGTTTGTTCACTGCTTGAATTCTCCATAGAGGCAGTTTCAAAATCCTCATCTCTGTCTAGGCTACTTATAATTTTAACAACCACATCATTCATAGGGGAATAAATCCAACTTTGAAACACTTTGTCTTGTTGGAAATCTTGTTGTATATTTTCATTCAGTTCAGAAGAAAGAAATCGACCTTTAACCACAATTTCTTGATCAGCTTCATCTTCATTTTCAAGCTGGTAGTTGAACATAGGTTTATAATCTGAACTGAAATAACCTTCCATATAATCATCCATATGATCATTAAATGCATGTGAAGGTTGTTGATCTTCCTTACGGACAACAATTTGCTCATGTAAAGAAGTATCATTGCAGTCAAACTTTCATGCTTCCTTTGTTATCTCATGATTTGCTTTCAACAATTCAAAGGAAGAAAAACATAATGGAAGATGGTATTCATTTTCATGTCCACTATATTCTAAATATTCAACGTCATGTCTGGAGGATTTTTGATTTGAAACATTATAACATTTTTCTTCAACGATTTGAAAGAAGAAAAACACAGTGGCAAGGTTCTTTCACCTGATTTGAAGCCTTCTTCATTTTCTTGATTGTTTTCATATGCACAATTTTCAATTTCTTTGGATTGTTGAACACACTCATTTTCAGGTTCATCTTCAACCAATGGCTGCAATTTTGAACTGACAAGACCTTCTACATAATAAGTGACAAGGCCATCAAACACATGAGAAGATTGTTGCAATTTCGTGTCAATTCATTCCAGTGAATCGGTGTGATTTGGAATCAACACACATTCCTTTTCTTCAATTATGATCTTAGAATTTTCTTTCAACAATTTAAATGAAGAAAAGCATAAAGGTAAATAACTTCCTTCAGTTGATTCAGTACTAGCTTCTTTGTAACTGTGATATGTAGGTTGATTTCTCTCATTACACTGCTGAAAAGGAACATTTTATGATATAGAACATCCAGTTGGTATTTCAAGGAAGTCAATATCATAATCGTTATCATATTCATCATATATAGGCAAATCAGCAACATATGTGATGTAATCTAACAAGGAAAAGATTGGAACATCATCCTCCTCTTCAACGAGCTGATTTGCAAATTCATCTTCTTGACTCTCTACAAATGTATACATAAAACATTCAGACCCATGCTTATCATGGGATGGATCAGAAGCTAAATCAGCACCTCCTCTTTCAATAAGTGGAATACAACATTTTGCAACATCATTAGCATTGGAAACTTCAAGAAGACCTATGATATTATCAACTCTCTTCTTAATATGCCAATCAACTATTTTTTGTTCATATTCATTGTCATGTTCTTTATCATCCAACTCCTCATTTTGAATATGTTTACATGCTAGGATATTGTGTTGAATCTCCTGAGCATCATTGAACATTTGTTGTAAGGTATCGGGTCTTCTTTCCATCATGAGGAAAGACAAATCTGGGTGAACAGTAATGGCATATTGGAGCATGGCAACAGCTTCAGTGGGTTGAATTTATTTGGGAAGATCATAATAAATACTGGAAAACCTTCTACTAAATGTGGAAATGGTCTCATTGTTTTACCCTTTCAAGGCATAGAATTATGTAAGTTGTAGGTCTAAATATTTCTTCTTACCCCAAAACTTTGAAAAAACACTCTCCAATTATTCCCACGAGCTAATTGTCTCTGGTTGCAAATTTTTAAACCATTCTTTGCTATCTCCTTTCAAGGATTGAGAAAAAACCCTCATACAAACATCGTCATGGTCAATCTCAAACAAATCTATAAAATGGTCGAACTCTCGGATGTGTTTTTCAGTTGTGATGGCACCAAGTTCTCCATCAAACACGGGTAGGTATTCATAGTGCTTTGGAGGAAAATCATGAAGGATATGGGGTAATTTTAAGGGTTTGTATCTATGTTGGGTCTTGGAGGGTGTTGGATCAAGTACAGGAGGTGAAATATCAGCCTTGGTCTCATGAGGCTTATCAACTTGGTTGTGGTTATCATATTTCTTAGATGGGATATTTTGATCAAAATTAGTGATGAACTGAGGGGATATATGTATAATTTTAAGAGGAGTATATACAATTTCAAGATTTTCATGATCATCATTTGCATGCAGTAGGTGAAGATCAATTTTTTTGGCATGTTCAGGAAAGGACCATAGGTAATTTACAACAAACAATATAATGCCTTGGAAAAAACCCAACTTTAAGTACATTTTTTCTTCCATAATGCCTTTTCATACCTCTATCAAGGGATGTCAACTTCGAACATTGGAGTCTCCAATGATGTTTTGGAACCTAGATTCTGCATTGAGAGTGGAGTCACCAGTGAAAATTTAAATTTATGGATTCTTCTACCAATGGAATCACATTCAAACTGATTTTTTTATGTGTGGATTCACTAGAGCAGGAATACATCCAACATGTGCCTAAGTGTCTTCTTCTCTCATACCCTATAACTCAACCATGTCGTTCTTTCCCAGGGAATTTTTTTCAATTTTGTCCCTGGCAACGACACCAGAATGTTAGAAATCTGTAATTATTTTTTAGTTGATAGACAAATGACAGAGGTAATTGTTTCAACCAACTTTAAAGATAGGCACTAGCATGCTCATCTCAGAGAGAGATATATCATGTCACTTGATATTTCTTTGGCAATCAATGGCTATATTTAGTTTTTTTTTTTTTGGGGGGGGGTTATAAATTTGTTGGGCGAGAAGAGGAGGAACACTCAGGGCTATGGAGTCGAAATTCTAAAAGTGAATGAAAACAATGACTGGACGGTAGAAATATCCAAGGGATAAAGGCTAAATGAGGTAATGAATATAAGTTGTAAATTGTATTTAAGCAGGGTGTAAGAGAAAGGTGAAAACAAATAACTGCATCATAGCATTATTGGAATGAATTTTGAATTAGTTAAGAAGAAATACACATTGTTTAAATTTATTAAACCGAGAGTGTCATCACATATAGTTTTCAAGAGGCAGCATGTCATCTAAGTTCATGGTATACATAGGAAGTGTCAAAGAGTTTATTTCATATCAGTCAATTTGGGGTTTGAGGCGCAAGCAGCAGGCAGTTTTAATATTTCAAGCAAGTAAGCTCAGTTTTCAACAGTGGAGATCCCCTATGAATATTAGATTAGCAGCTCACGAGCTTTGGGGAGTCCCAAACTGCGTGAAGTATAGCCCCAAAAAAAGGTCTAAAGTCCCAAAGCCCAAAGCGAACATGAGTCGTCGATATTAAAGTGGACAGGTGGCAGTTGGTCCCAGTGTTTGGGGAAATAAGCTTTGGGATTTTTGAAGTGGGAAGTGTGTAAAAATGTCAAGAGTCGAAGCCCGAACTCCCGAAGCAATCGTGGACCATTGATCTCAAAATCAGTAGGGATCCATTGATCTTGGTGATAGTTCCTCCTGAAGGCCTGAAGTATCGAAGCCCCGAAATAAGCATGATTCATTGATCTTGGAGAGAGACACGTGTCGTCAGATCCATAGCTCTAGGTAAAAGCACAAAAGTTTTGATTTTTGATTCTCCTAGATCCCAGAGACCCAAAGGAGATCTCAGTCATCAATTTAAGAGGGTGTGGCAATCATTAGTATGGACATATGGTGCACTCGTCGATTGTGACACCTAGCACCTATTTGGCAATGACACATCAGCATGGTGACACCAGGAGTTCCATGTAGGATCATCCTCTGGGAGTTATTATTATTCAACGTCAAAAATAGCGTCCCACCCCCCAAGGTACAGTTTGGAAGTTTCTAAAGTTGGTTGGCGTTTAAGATTGGCAGTGGCGCCAAATCTAGTAGGTGTGCCCCATATCTCATCTCGGGACCAGATCTATGGCCACAGTCCATTACGGGGGCACAACATGCTCGGGCGATAATTTTCTTAAGCAGTCTCGCAATGGAAACCATGGTAAGGAGAAAGTGCTATGTGGTGAAATATCATGGATTGCGGACCCAAAAGAGGTTTGAACCTAATCCACCTCTAAGTAGCCCCGCAATCACATGTTTATATGGCATCCTATCAGAGAACAGCACGTGGCCTCTCCCTGAGCATTAACTCTCGTTCAATCTCTGAGGAAAAGAAGTTAATGGAGGGTAGGTTTGGTGGTTGAAACCTCAACTCACCCCATAAATGGAAAGCATGGAGGATCTGGAGTTGTCAGCCCATGGTACCCCTGCGAGCAGATATTCCTGCAGACCCATGTCGATCTGATCCTATGTCTGATAGAGGGATACATGCACAGTCTGACAGAAGACTTCTCAGACGCAATGCTTTGAATGTAATGATCAGATCACATTCTTGGTGGTGGAAAATTGTTCTAAGTATAAATAGATAGTTTTAATATTTTTTTATGGTCGATGGTTGATCTAGGCTCCTATATTGTAGAGTTTTGATGAAGCTTTGGTTCTTATGGTTATGTATCTGTATTTGAGAATTATTTTTTAATCTAAGTCAGCTTTCTTCCTCCATCTTATTATGCATCTGATACTGAAAGTTCATGATTAAAGGATTCACATGGATTGTTGTGACCATGTTGTAATGGATGTTTGATTGCAGTGTTCTTATAGCGTTTTCAGTTTCCTGAAACTCTGAATCCGAGAGGATCTTGTTTTCTGAGTTTTTCTTCCCAGGCTACTAGAAGACCTGATGTCCATAGCATAGCTTTACATTTTCTCTTAAAGTTCTTCCTCCTACTCACCCTTACTACAACTTACTGACTGAATTTGAATCAAGACCTCACCTGCATGTGCATACCGGTCCAATTTTTTGAGTTAAAATGATATCATCTTGAGTCTGTGCCCATTTGACCTCTTTAAAACAAACATGTGACATAAAAATCTGATGGGTACTGGGCTTACCCTCTCTACAATCGAAGGGTGACTCTCAGTGCTAACATTTATGGTGTTGTTGCCGGGGACGAATTGAAGACTTTTCCCTGGGAAAGAATGACAAAGAACTTTTGATTTTGAAGGTGCATTAGATATTAGAACCATTGAATACTACAACTTGCACCTGGTGACTCCACTATCGAAGACTCCATTGGGGAGGATCATGTTGATAGAAAGATGACCATACCGAAGGGGAAGACCAGGTATCATTTTATGAGCTTTATTCATGAAATCATGTTCTTGTTTATCAGCTCATTTCTCTCTTTCCCTTCACATGTAAAGAGGATTATCCTTTCCCTTGTCTATTCAGATGATAATAGGACTTCCTTTATTTATCCATCCTTGGAAGAAGAAAACATGCCCTCTTCTTTTGTTGTGGATATCGATCTCGTGTCTTCACCTCTGCCTATTCATAAAAGTGAGATCTGTATTTCATCTCCTCTTGGAATTGATCACCCTTATAGCCCTGAGGAGGTTGAAAATAATTCACAGTCTTCTCAAATCTCGTTACCCTCTGTTATTCCTATTGATCCTTTCCATCAACTCGTTAATCCTCATGATTATCCCATTGATTTTCAAACTAAAATCAGAAATAAGTTGTTTGAGTCGTTAAGGCTGCCACATGACCTTCATCCTTATCCCCGTTATTCCTTTGAGTATCTTCTTCTATTTTCTGGAGAGGATCATATTATAGCTGAAAGGAAATTGGAGGCCTTTGAGAGATTTGTCTATCATTTTGAGATTGTTCATGATGATGTTTCCATGAGGTTGTTCTCACAATCCATGTCTAGAGATGTTGTTGTGTGGTTTAGATGTCTAGAAGCCGATTCTATTAGCTCCTGGACTGAGCTATGCCATGCATTTTTAAAGTGTTGGGGTGAGAACAAGTCCCTTGATCAATACTGGTCGTTTGAGTTTAATGCCTTGAGGAGAGGGGATGAGGAAGCCTTGGTTGTCTTCAACAGAAGGTTTTACAGTGCTTATCATAGTATGCCTATGGAGATCAAACCCACAAAAATTGTTTCCATGGTGTACTATGTCATGGCTCAGCATCTAGAGTTGGTCCTTCTCCTGAGAGAGAGTAAATATTCATCATTAAGAAACTTGTTTGAATATGCTAAAGAAGTCGAAGAGAACATCAGGGCTAGCAAGGGGGTTCAAATGAAATCATATCTTGAAAAGTTGCATGAGCATAAGCAGGAAGATTGTCAGTATGCTTCAGATTTTGAGCAAGAAGATAGTGAGTATGAATCAGAGTTGGAACAACAACAAGGAGGTGGGTGTGACTCACATTTGGAAACAGATCCTTCTATATTTGCATATTCTATGGGAAGGAATGCATATCCATCTTATGATAATTTTTCGGAACATTTTGAGCATGTACCAGTGGCTGATTACATAGATAACTATATGTTATTGGTTGATCATAGTTATGACGTTTTAAATCCTGCTTCACCATTATCTTATGATCATTCTTATGAATAATATACTGCAACTGTTGGTAATCAAGAGTTGTTTTCAAAATAACAGGGAAGTCTTTTATTTACAAGTAGAGAGCCATTTACAGAGGAGCAGCTTGGTCTTCTAAAGAAGCCAAGATTCTTTCACATGATTCATGATCCTATGGATATATACATGGAGTCGTATGTTTCAGATTTTAAAAATTTCCAAGACCTCACTATAGATAATTTTCCTTTATTCATTAAGGAAAAACATTGTGTGGAAATCAACCATCTTGGGCCTGCAGAAGACATTCAAGAGCATGATAAAGAGAAGATATTTCTGATGGTTCATGTTTATGATGATTATGATTATGATCCTTGGGAGAGTCATGAAGAAGAAGAGGGAGAACCAAATGTGCAGTTCATATCCTGCCCAGAGCCTGCAAATGAGCAACCATCACCTAGGATCAGTCAGCCTGCATCAGTCATTTACTCACCCATGCTTGCTAGAGACATTCAACCTTGTGTGAGCAGTTGTAAGACAGAACATGTTTTATGTCACCAGCCCAGTGGATTTTGTCACTTTCTCTATAAACCTATAAGAGAGTACATGGAGTTTCATTTCCTTCGTGTCTTGGAGCCGCTCAACTTTATTCTGACTTCAACACTAGGAGGAGAGCTAAAAAATGTAATCATTTTGTTGTCACAGTTACATTGTTTTTATTTGAGCAGTGACAGAATAAACAAGTTTGCAGCTAGGAAGTTTCTTGAATGGCTATGGTGTAAGTTTGCTTTCACCTAGTGATTTGTAAAAATCGATTGGTCTAGGAATGTACATAAATAAGATCCTCCTGGAGCCCATGTGTTTTGTTTTCATTTTTAGGATAGTGTTCTTATCGGCTTTTATTTCTCAGCGGGATGTTTTTCTAGAATGAATCCATAGCCCAGCAGCTAAGGCACTATAACTGCATGTTCTTGGCAGCTCAGAGGGAGCATGCCATCCCCTGTGGAGACAAATGTTATCACATATAGTTGTCAATAGGAAGTAGGTTGTCCGAGTTCATGGTCTACATAGGAAGTGTCAAAGCATTGCTTTCATACAAGTCCATTTCGGTCTTGAGGCGCAAGCAGCAGGTAGTTTTAATCTTTCAAGCATGTGGGATCATTTTTCAATGGTGGAGATCCCCTGTGAAGATTGGATTAGCGACTCACGTGCTTTCGGGAGTCCAAAATTGTGCAAAGTATAGTGCCAAAGCAAAAGTTATGAATCGAATGAAATCCGTCGATCTTAAAGAGGACAGGTGGAAGCTGGTCCCAGTGTTCGACGAAATAAGCTTCAGGAGTTTTGAAGTGGGAAGTGTGTAAAAATTCCAAAGAGACGAAGCCCGAACTCCCGAAGAAATCATGGACCATTGAACTCAAAATCAGCAGGGAGTCGTTGATCTTAGTAGTCGTGCCTCCCGAAGGCCCGATGTCCCGGAATAAGAATGATCCATTGATCTTGGAGAGAGCCACATGTCGTTAGATCCATAGCTCCGGGTAAAATCATAGAAGGTTTGAGTTTTGATTCTCCCAAAGCCCGGAGACCCGAAGGATATTTCGGTCGTCGATTTAAGAGGGCGTAGCAGTCATCAGTATGGACATCTGGTGCACTAGTCAGTCATGACACCTAGCACCTATTCAGCAATGACATGTCAACATGGTGACACTAAGAGTTCCATGTCGGATCATCCTCCGAGAGGTATTATTTTTCAACGTCAAATATAGTGTCCCCCCAAAAGGGGACAATTTGGCGGTTTCTAAAGATGGCGAGCAATTAAGTTTGGCGGTGGCACCAAATATGGCAGGTGTGCCCCAGATCTCATATCAAGACCAGATCTGTGTCCACAATCCATTATGGGGGCACAAAATTCTCACGCGATAATTTTCTTAAGCAGTCTCGCAATGGAAACCATGGTAAGGGGAAAGTTCTACATGGCGAAAGATCATGGATTGCAGGCCCAAAGAGTAGCACGCGGTCTCTCCCTGAGAATTAAATCTCATTCAATCTCTGAGGAAAATCAGTTAATGGAGGGTACGTTTGGTGGTTGAAACCTCAGCTCACCCCATAAATGGAAGGAGTGGAGGATCTAGAGTTGTCATCCCATGGTACCCCTATGAGCATATTTTCCTGCAGACCCATGTCGATCTGAGATCGTGTCTGGCAGAGGGATACATGCACAGTCTGAAAGAAGACTGCTCAGATGCAATTCTTTGAATGTAATGATCAGATCACATTCTTGGTGGTGGCAAATTTTTCTGAGTATAAATAGATAGTTTTAATATTTTTTTATGGTCGATGGTTGAGCTAGGCTCCTGTATTGTAAAGTTTTGATGAAGCTCTGGTTCTTCTGGTTATGTATGTATATTTGAGACTTCTTGTTTAATCTAAGTCAGCTTTATTCCTCCATCTCATTATGCATCTGATACTGAAAGTTCATGATTGAAGGATTCACATGGATTGTTGTGATTGTGTTGTAATGGATGTTTGATTACAGTGTTGTTATAGAATTTTCAATTTCCTAAAACTCTGAATCTGAGAGGATCTTTCTTTTTGAGTTTTTCTTCCTAGGTTGCTGGAAGACCTAATGTCCATAGAATACCTTTACATTTTCTCCTCAAGTTCATCCTCCTACTCACCCTCACTACAACTTACTAACTAAAGTTGAATCAAGACCTCACCTGCATGTGCATACCAGTCCAGTTTTCTGAGTTAAAATGATATCATCTTGAGTCTGCTCCCATTTGACCTCTTTAAAACCAACCTGTGACATAAAAATCTGATGGGTATTTGGCCTACCCTCTCTACAATCAGAGGGTCACTCTCAGTGTTAACAAAGAGCATCACAAGATGAATTTTGAGATTTTAACTATCCAATTTAAACAGAAGAAAGTGTAAGTGGAATTCAAGAACATGGGAAATACATAAAATGAAAGGAGAAAAAACTAATATCACCACCATTACAATCTTTTCATAGAGACTTCAAAAGCTTCTTCATATGTATTCAATTCAACTCCAGAAAATTACAAAGTTCTCCTGCTACGAGGGCAAGCCCCTCTCCGGTAATTCCAACCCTTCATTTATCCTTTTGATAGTATATATAGATACATTACATAGGGAATTCAAAACAGATCATCTTCCCCGAAATTCCAAAAATAGACAGTGGCCATGGAAGGAGTAACGTACAACAACTAAGCTCCTATTTTCTAGGGAACGTTACAAATAAAAAAAACTAACATATTTGAGATTCTACCCTAAATGCCACTTGTCTGCATCATCACAAAATTCTCTAAAAAATACTTTATTTATCTTGAAACCTATTTCAGGTTAGCAATCTCTTCCTTTAAGGTGTCAAGCCAAGCAAGATGGTTTTCTCCAACACTTTCAACCACTTCAGCTTTAACCTTTGTCTTACATCGCTTTCTCCTTTTACCCTTGCCATATTGCATGTAGGACCCATCTGCATATCCATTAATGATTAAATCCTTCATTATAGGATTTAATCTAACCTCTTCACCTGCTCCTGGTTCCTCTACAGGATTCATGTGATATTTTGTTGCCAGTATTCGGGCAGCAAGCTTTTCTTTCTTCTTCATTGATAATTTTGCCAGATTATTTGAATATCTCGGTTCATTGAAGGTCGTTGGATTTGTCTTCTCCATTTCCTCTATTTTTTCTGGAAGCACGAGCTTATTTCTCTTAACTGTGCAAGAATTACATGAATGATTTGTTTTGCGGTTACCTCATTCTGTAATAAAACGTTAATCGCCCAAAATAGAGTAATGTCACCCATGTTTGGAATGAAATTCATCATTGAGTTCCAATCATGGGCTAATGATGAAATTCCTTGCAAGTATAATGGTTTAACATGTTCATCCAGTGATTTCAAATGATGAGCCTTTTGAATCAGTTTTTTGGCGATGCTCACCCGTCATCGCACAGACAAAAATTACCCAAAAAAGTGTCCCGAGGTTATTTGACTAGACGTCAACTTTCCCTTTCCACATGAATCCCTTGGATTTGACACATTCAATGATATTTTGACACGTGACATTGGGGTGTGATGGAGCGGTTTCGAGTTCACCCATTTTCCCCCCCGATATGCATCCGGTGGTGCCACATGCCCTCAAGACGAAATCGTGGTATTCCTATCGGCCTGCTTTTAAAGGATTAAAATGTGTGTTATTTCTCGGCCTGATACGCTCCTTGACCATTGATCGACAGCGCCCATGATCCATGACCCATCGGGTCCCATCAAATTCACACCTCTGCTAGATTTAGCCATGTCCACTAAATGTGACCCCATATTTTATTCTATCGCTCCTCTATATTGATTTAGCCTCCTACTAAATCCCAAGACTTGGAGTCCAAAAATTGTTTACAGTGATAACATGGGCTCCAACTAGGGATTTTATCCCCCCTGCGAGGTAGCAAAGAACAGTATACCTTGTGCCTTATCCATTGTAACTTCTCTCACAACAGGTGTGTGTCGTACCTTGACCTGTCACCAATGTCTGTTGAAAACCAAAATCTGTATACCGCTCTCATCTGGAGGTTGGACGCGGTGCTAATCATATGACCAAATACTTTATTTCGAGACCTAAACTAGAACATGCCCTATCCACGAGCTTATTTGCACCTACCTACCCTAACTACTCAAATGTACTTCCAGTCAAGTGAAATCAAAATGTCAATGCAACCATGCCAACATTTTACCCACTGCTTGTTTTCTTTGCACATGCTTGCTCCTAAGCTTGTTCATTGATAACCGATTCGAGAAGTTATATATGAATTTTAATCTTAGAATTTCAAAAACATTGGGACCATTTATTTTTTCTAGCAAAAATGCAAATGGATCCTTCAACACATATGTTAGCACTGATAGTCACCCTCAGATTGCGGGAGGATAAACCCAGTACCCATCAGAGTGTTTGGTTGATGTTTGATTTATATGAGTGCATGTCAAAATGAATAAAACTCAATACAAGAATGATTTCAACACAGAACTAGACAAGAAATGCATAGGGAAGTGAGGGCCAAATTAACTTTAGTCAATGAATTGAGTTTAAGTGTGAGCAGAGGGAAGACATAGTGAGAGAGGTGAACAAGACTGTTATGGGCATCGGGATTTCAAGCAGCTTGGTGAAGAAAAACTTAGACTCAAGAGTACTCTTGAGCTCAAGCTTCAGACACTGAAATATGTTCAAGAAACACAGTCACAACAGCATAATAATCAAACCTAAATTATCATGCAACTACAACAACTCGATTGGATCCTCCATGCTCGAGCCATTCAGCATAAGAGAGAAAAAGACATCAAATAAGATGACTAAAATTGGTCACAGAGATACTATAATCAAACCTACATTACAATAAAACTAAAACCCTCGATTGGATCCTTCATGCCCGAGTGTTTTAGCATAGCTTTTTACAAAGAGATGGAAAGAGGTTGACTTCTATTAATCTAAAAGTTTCAAATTTGATACATAAATAGATAACATCTCTGGCATCCAAACATTACAAAATAGGGATCTCTTCTCAACCAGTTGACAACCTTAAAAAAACATCAAAACTATCTATTTATACTCATAACTGTCTACAACCACTAGGAGCATGATCGAGCCATTGCATTCAATGCTTTATGTATGCCTCCTATTTTTTCAGACTGTGCATGCAATCTTCTGTCCGACGCTAGCTCAGCTCAGTATGGGTTTGCAGGAAAATCCATCCACAAGGGAACTTCAAGATGACAATCTTCCTCCACGGCCATTCCTTCCACGCTTTCCATTTATGGGGTGAGACGAGGTTTCAAACACCACCCCTTTTTCATTAAGTGATCTTCATCAGGAATGGGATGAGGCTTAATGCCCCAAGAACTGTCACGTGCTTCTAGCGGCCCTCTGAGTCCACCCAACACCTTGAAACCATGATGGTCTCACTCTATAACTAACATGGACACCCACGGCATTTGGTGTAGGTCTCATGAAATCATCACCCTTTCCTTCGCGCTCCCAAAGATTATGGTGACAACTTCTTCTCCATTGCCCTTGACATGCATGTGACCTTGGGCCATGACCTGGCACTTATCCCCAAAGGCGCTTCAGGATTTCTCTTTTGGGGATTTTCACACCACTTGACTACAAATTCCCTGATGCTCGATATGACGAATACGCCTTACTCAGATTGAAAATCGGAGTAGCTTTGCCTTCGACGGTCATGATTGCTTCCTCGAAAAACCAAGTTGAGATCCATGTGATGGGCACTTACCTTTCTTCATGGACCCACTTTCCACATGGCCACGGGTTGTGACCCTGGGCCCAATTCCTGAGAGCTTCGTAACTTCGCACTTTGTGAAACTTGTTCTTGGCTAGATTTAGTTTGTTTTGGGGGTTTTTTATAATTTTTTTGGCCAAGAAGAGGAGGGACACTCAGGGCTATGGAGTCGAAATTCTGAAAGTGAATGAAAATAATGGCTAGCCTGTATAAATCTCCAGAGGATAAAGGCTAAATGAGAAAATGAATCTAAGTTGTAAATTGTATTTAAGAAGGGTGTAACAGGAAGGAGAAAACAAATAACTGCATTAGAGCATTACTGGAATGAATTCTGAATTAGTTAAGAAGAAATACACACAGTTTAAATTTCTTAAACTGAGAGCATCACAAGATGAATTCTGAGCTTTTAACTATCCAATTTAAACAGAAGACAGTGTAAGTGGAATTCAAGAACACATGAAATACATACAATTAAAGGAGACAAAACTCATATCACCACCATTAGAATATTTTCATAGAGACTTCAAAAGCTTCTACATATGTATTCGATTCATCTCCAAAACATTACAAAGTTCTCTTGCTACGAGGGTAGACCCCTCTCCGGTAAGTCAAACCCTTCATTTATCCTTTTGATAGTATATATAGATACATTACATAGGGAATTCAAAAGGGATCATCTTCCCCAAAATTCCAAAAATAGACTGTGGCCATGGAAGGAGTAACGTACAACAACTGAGCTCCTATTTTCTAGTGAACATTACAAATAAAAAAAAAACTGACATATTCGAGATTCTACCCAGAACACCACTTGTCTTCTTCATCGCAAAATTCTCTGAAAAGAACTTAATTTATCTTGAAACCTATTTCAGGTTAGCAATCTCTTCCTTTAATGTGTCAAGCCAAGCAGGCTAGTTTTCTCCAACACTTTCAACCACTTCAGCTTTAACCTCTGTCTTCTGTGCTTTCTCCTTTTACCCTTGCCATATTGCATGTAGAACCCATCCACATATCCATTAATGATTAAATCCTTCATGATAGGATTTAATCTGACCTCTTCACCTGCTCCTGGTTCCTCTGCAAGCTTCGTGTGAAATTTTGTTGCCAGTATTCGGCAGTAAGATTTTATTTCTTCTTCATTGATAATTTTTCCAGATTATTTGAATATCCCAGCTCATTGAAGGTTGTTGGATTTGTCTTCTCCATTTCCTCTTTTTTTTCTGAAAGCACAAGCTTATCTCTCTTAACTGTGAAAGAATCAGACGAATGATTTTTTTTGCGGTTACCTTGTTCTGTAATAAAATGTTAATCACCCAAAACAAAGTAATGTCACCCATATTTCAAATGGCAGTCGTCATTGAGTGTCAATCATGGGCTATTAAATAAATTCCTTGCACAAATAATGGTTTAACACGTTCGGCCAATGATTTCAAATGATGAGCCTTCGAATCAGTTTTTTGGTGACACTCACCCGTCATCACACAGACGAAAAGTACACAAACAAGTGTCCCGAGGTGATTTGACTGGCTGTCAACTTTCCCTTTCCACATGCATCCCTTGGATTTGACACATTCAATGATATTTTGGCATGTGACATCGGGGTATGATGGAGCAGTTTCGAGTTCACCCGCATTTCCCCCCAATATGCATCTGGTGGCGCCACGTGCCCTCGAGACAAAACCGTTGTATTCCTATAGGCCCGCTTTCAAAGGATTAACCTCTATGTTAGTTCTCGGCCCGATACGCTCCACGACTGCTGATCGACATCGCCCATGATCCATGACCTGTCAGGTCCCATCAACTTCACACCTCCGCTAGATTTATCCATGTCTGCTAGATGTGACCCCTTCTGTTATTCTATTGCTCCTCTATACGGATTTAGCCTCCTGCTAAATCCCAAGACTTGGAGTCCAAAAATTTGTTACAATGATAACATGGTATCCAGCTAGGGATGATATCATCCCTGCATGGTTGCAAAGAACAACAGACCTTGTGCCTTATCCATTGTAACTTCTCTCACAATAGGTGTGTGTCGTACCTTGACCTATCACCAACATCAGTTGAAAACCAAAATCTTCATATTGCTCTCATCTGGAGGCTGGACGCACTGCTAATCATATGACTAAATACTTTATTTGGAGACCTAAACTAGAACATGCCCGATCCACGAGATTATTCACACCTACCTACCCTAACTACTCAAATGTATTTCTAGTCAAGTGAAATCAAAATTCCAATGTAGCCATGCCATCATTTTACCCACTGCTTGTTTTCTTTGCACATGCTTTCTCCTAAGCATGTTCACTGTTAACCCATTCGAGAAGTTATATATGAATTTGAATCTTAGAATTTCAAAAACATTGGGACCATTTATTGTTTCTAGCAAAATTGCAAATGGATCCTTCAACACATGCATAAGACCAAAACCATGTTTCACTTCTTCCACTGCAGTCTATCTTTCATGTGATTTACCCTATAGATTTCCATCAAGAGGCTAATAAAACTGTTGAGATTGCTAGAAGTAAAAACCTCCTGAACCAGAAGACAGCATTGGTTGAAAAGAAACCTCTGTTGTAAAACAACCCATATCTAATATTGAAGTTGATTTTCCATTATCTTCATCTTTAAGCTTACAATCCATCATAAGCATTAAGTGTTGATTATTAGAATTTTCCATATAACACACCACAGGGTCATGAAAACCATGGAAAATCATTTCTTCTTGATGAACAAAAACAGAAAGACAAGCCTCTTTCATAATTGTTTGTTGTTCTTGCTTTATTTCTTCTGTTCTGAGAACATTTTCAAATGAAATGAAAGAAATAGGTTTGTATACTCTTCCATTCATATCAACAAAAACATTCGTACATCCTTGGACATCCCCAGGTATGACATACAGATTATGTGTATCAAGACTATCCTCGTGTTCATCAAACAATTTTGGTTTGTTCTTACTAACCTTTTGTAAATTTGCTTGAGGACTATCATTTTGTCTTACAAATGAATGAAGAGGAATAAGTTCTTGTTCATAATATTCTTGCAAATGTGGAAAGCTAATAGCATGAACTATTTCACATTCTAGATTCCTCATGGATGTTTTATCAAAACCATGATTTTTAGGTGAATCAAATAAAACAATTGCCTCTTCATTATATTTTTGTATTTCAGATTGGAAAGTGGCATACATTGTTTTTTTTCTTTACTGAAACTCTATGTCAGTTGTTTGTTCACTGCTTGAAGTCTCCATAGAGGCAATTTCAAAATCCTCATCTTTGTCTAGTCCACTTAGAATTTGAACAACCACATCATTCATAGGGGAAGAAATACAACTTTGAAACACTTTGTCTTGTTGGAAATCTTGTTGTATATTTTCATTCAATTCAGAAGAAGGAAACTGACCTTTAATGACAATTTATTGTTCAACGTCATCCGCATTTTCAAGATGGTAGTTGAGCATAGGCTACAAATCGTAACTAAAATAACCTTCCATATAATCATCCATATGATCATTAAATGCATTTGAAGGTTGTTGACCTTCCTTACTGACAACAATTTGCTCATGTAAAGCAGTGTCATTGCAGTCAGACTTTCCTGCTTTCTTTGTTATCTCATGATTTTCTTTCAACAAATCAAAGGAAGAAAAACATAATGGAAGATGGTCTTCATTTGCAAGTCCATTGTATTATGAATATTCAACATCATGTCTGGAGGATTTATGATTTGAAACATTATAAACATTTTTCTTCAGCGATTTGAAAGAATAAAAACATAGTGGCAAGGTTCTTTCACCTGATTTAAAGCCTTCTTCATTTTCTTCATTGTTGTCATATGAACAATTTTCAATTTCTTTGGATTACTGAACACACTCATTTTCAGGTTCATCTTTGACCAATGGCTACAATTTTGAATTAACAATACCTTCTACATAATAAGTGACAGGGTCATCAAACACATGAGAAGATTGTTGCAATTTCTTGTCAACTCATTCCAGTGAATCAGTGTGATTTGGCATCAACACACATTCCTTTGCTTCAATGATGATCTTAGAATTTTCTTTCAACAATTTAAATGAAGAAAATCATAAAGGTAAAGAATTCCCTTCAGCTGATTCAACACATTCTTCTTTGTAACTGTGATATATAGGTTTATTGCTCTCATTACACTGCTGAAAATGAACATTTTATGATAGAGAACATGCAGTTGGTTGTTCAAGGAATTCAACATCATAATCATCATCATATTCATCATATATAGGCAAATCAGCAACATATGCAATGTCATCTAACAAGGAAAATCTTCGAACATCAACTTGCTCTTCAACAAGTTGATTTGCATATTCATCTTCTTGATTGTCTACAAATGTATACATAAAGCAATCAGCCTCATTCTTATCATGGGATGGATCAGAATCTAAATCAGAATCTCCTCTTTCATAAGTGGAATATAATCTTTTGAAACATCATTAGCATTGGAAACTTCAAGAGGACCTATGATATTATCAACTCTTTGTTCAATATGCCAATCAACTATTTTCTGTTCATATTCACTGTCATGTTCTTTATCATCCAAATCCTCATTTTGAATCTGTTTACATGCTAGGATATTTTGTTGAATATCTTGAGCATCATTGAACATTTGTTGTAATGTCTCGGGTCTTCTTTCCATCAGGAGGAAAGACAAATCTGGGTGAAGAGTAGTTTCATATTGGAGCATGGCAGCAGCTTCAGTGGGTTGAATTTCTTTGGGAAGATCATAATAAATACTGGAAAACCTTCGATTGAATGTGGAAATGGTCTCATTGATTTTCCTTTTGAGGAATAGAATTATGTAAGTTGTAGGTCTAAAGATTTCTTCTTACCCCAGAACTTTGAAAAAACACTCTTCAATTATTTCCACGAGCTAATTGTCCCTGGTTGCAAATGTTTAAACTATTATTTGGTATCTCCTTTCAAGGATTGAGAAAAATCCCTCATACAAACATCGGCATGGTCAATCTCAAACAAATCTATAAAATGGTCAAACTCTCAGATGTGTTTTTCAGTTGTGATGGAACCAAGTTCTCCATCAAACACATGTAGGTATTGATTGTGCTTTGGAGGAAAATTTTAAGGGTTTGTATATGTGTTGGGTCTTGGAGGGTGTTGGATCAAGTACGGGAGGTGAAATATCATCCTTGGTCTCATGAGGCTTATCATCTTGGTTGTGGTTATCAAATGGCTCATATGGGATATTTTGATCAAAATCAGTGATGAACTGAGGGGATATATGTATAATTGTAAGAGGAGGATATACAATTTCAAGATTATCATAATCATCATTTGCATGCAGTAGGTGAAAAACAATTTGTTTAGCATGTTCAGGAAAGGACTAGAGATAATTTACAACAAACAATATAATTCCTTGGAAAAAAACCCAACTTTAAGTACTTGTTTTCTTCCATTATGCCTTTTCATACCTCTGTCAATGGATCTCATCTTCAGACAGTGGAGTCGCCAATGATGTTTTGAAAGATGGATTCTGCATTGAGAGTGGAGTCGCTAGTGAAAATTAAAATTTCTATATTCTTCTACTAGTGGAATCACCTTCAAACTGATTTTTCGATGTGTGGAGTCGCCAAAGCAGGAATACAGCCAATAAGTGCCTAAGTGTCTTCTTCTCTCAGACCTTAGAACTCAACCATGTCATTCTTTCCCGGGGAAAAATTTTCAATTTCGTCCCTGGAAACGGCACAAGAATGTTAGAACTCTGTAAATTTTGTCCGGCTGATAGACAAATAACATAGGTAATTGTTTCAGCCAGATTTAGAGCTGGGAACTAGCTTTCTTAGCTCAGAGAGGGCTCTCTCGTGTCACTTGATATTTCTTTGGCAATCAGTGGCTAGATTTCATTTGTTTTGGGGGTTTTTTATAAAGTTGTTGGCCAAGAAGAGGAGGGACACTTAGGGCTATGGATTTGAAATTCTGAAAGTGAATGAAAACAATGATTGGCCGATAGAAATATCTAGAGGATCAAGGCTAAATGAAGCAATGAATATGAGTTGTAAATTGTATTTAAGCAGGGTGTAAGAGGAAGGAGAAAACAAATAACTGCATCAGAGCATTACTGGAATGAATTCTAAATTAGTTAAGAAGAAATACACACAGTTTAAATTTCTTAAATAGAGAGCATCACAAGATGAATTCTAAGCTTTTAACTATCCAATTTAAATAGAAGATAGTGTAAGTGAAATTCAAGAACACAGGAAATACATACAATGAAAGGAGACAAAACTTATATTACCACCATTAGAATCTTTCCATAGAGACTTCAAAAGCTTTTGCATATGTATTCAATTCAGCTCCAGAAAATTACAAAGTTATCCTGCTACAAAGGAAGGCCCCTCTCTGGTAAGTACAACCCTTCATTTATCTTTTTGATAGTATATATAGATACATTGCATAGGGAATTCAAAATGAATCATCTTCCCCGAAATTCCAAAAATAGACAGTGGCCATGGAAGGAGTAACATACAACAATGGAGCTCCTATTTTCTAGGAAATGTTACAAATAAAAAAAAATGACATATTCAAGATTCTACCCTGAACGCCAATTGTCTGCATCATTGCAAAATTCTTTGAAAAATAATTAATTTAGCATGAAACCTATTTTAGGTTAGCAATCTCTTCCTTTAAGGTGTCAAGCCAAGAAGGTTGGTTTTCTCCAACACTTTCAACCACTTTAGCTTTAGCCTCCGTCTTTCATCACTTGCTCCTTTTACCCTTGCCATCTTGCATGTAGGACCTATCTGCATATCCATTAATGATTAAATCCCTCATGATAGGATTTAATCTGACCTCTTAACCTGCTCTTAGTTCCTTTGTAGGCTTTGTGTGAAATTTTGTTGTCAGTATTCGGGCAGCAAGCTTTTCTTTCTTCTTCATTGATAATTTTTCCAGATTATTTGAATATCCTGGTTCGTTGAAGGCCGTTGGATCTGTCTTCTCCATTTCCTCTGTTTTTTCTGGAAGCACGAGAAGATCTCTCTTAACTGTGCAAGAATCAGAAGAATTATTTTTTTTTGTGGTTACCTCGTTCTATAATAAAACGTTTATCACCCAAAATGGAGTAATGTCACCCATATTTCGAATGGCACTCATCATTCAGTGCCAATCATGGGATACTGACGAAAGTCCTTGAAAGGATAATAGTTTAACGCATTCGGCCAGCAATTTCAAATGATGAGCCTTCGAATCAGTTTTTTGGCAGTGCTCACCTATCATCGCATGGACGAAAAGTACCCAAACAAGTGTCCAGAGGTGATTTGACTGGCCGTCAACTATCCCTTTCCACATGTGTCCCTTGGATTTGAAACGTTCAATGATATTTTGACACGTGACATTGGGGTGTGATGGAGCGGTTTTGAGTTCACCCGCTTTTCCCCCCGATATGCATCTGGCGGCGCCACGTACCCTCAAGATGAAACCATGGTATTCCTATCGGCCTGCTTTCGAAGGATTAACCTCTGCTTTAGTTCTTGGCCCGATACGCTCCATGACCGTTGATCAGCAATGCCCACGATCGACGACTCGTCAGGTCCCATCGACTTCACACCTCTACTAGATTTATCTCTATCCGCTATATGTGACCTCGTCTGCTATTTTATCGCTCCTCTATACTGATTTAGCCTCCTACTAAATGTTGAGACTTGGAGTCCAAAAATTTGTTACAGTGAAACAGGTTCAAGCCCTCATCCTCCAAGTTCCATGATCTCAATTTTGCACCCAAAGTTTTGTGATCTACATTTTGGACCATCTGATTTTTTGTGGGTGTTGAGCCCCTAAAGTATTTTATCCTTTCTTCATGCAAGTCCGACAGACCGCTTTTCCACACTTAACATATTTTCTATCATCCATAATTGTTGGAGAATTCATAAAAAGTTCCATATTCAAACTCGCTCTCGTCCGACTGACCACCCTTCTATACTTAGTTTCTTTGTATCACTCGTCCAACCGTGGGTTTGCGAGTTGGTGGGTTCACAAAAATTTCATGGTTAACTTCACTCACCCCCGTGAACCCGCAAACCCTCCAACCCACCTCTCCCTCATCCCCTCTTGTCCCATCTCACATATTTAGTCAAATTCTTGTGATGACATGTGGGCATGACTCATTGATGGCATGGCATGAGGTGGACGATGACAGGATTCCAAAAAATTATTATTTTATTCGACAATTTTCCAAGGGTTGAATCCTCCAAGCTCCATAATTTCTTATCTTCTCGTGTTTCTTGATAAATGAATCAAACACTTAGTATTACATTTAATGAAGAATATAATATCCCAATGCATGTGGGATATAATTTTAAACCAAAAATTAGAATTTTATGAAGGCAAGCATGAAATTCATCAAAGGGCCCACATTTGCCCATCAATTTTGATCGGCGGTGGCAGAGCGTTGATCTTGCGGAGGCCATAACTTGAGCTTCGGGTGTCAAAATTGTGAAAAATTTATACCGTTGGAAAGGTATTTCTATGTAGACAATGGTGGTATAGGTTTCAAGTGTTGAAAGTTGATACATTGTTCTCAAAAATTAAAATATCAGTCAGCTGCATTTTTAATGGGTCTACATGAAAACTCAACTTCACGAGCTCATATCTTGAGATCCGAGGGATGGATTTGCAAAAAATTATATCAATGGAAATTTGATATGATGAAGAGAACATAGAAATTGGCTTACATGTATAAAAATTTGGTTTTCACTTCCATAAAATTAAATTACAGTCGTCCTCTTTTAATGGAAAATTAATTAAATTTTCAAAAATAAAAGTTTAATTAAAAATTTTATTAAAAAAAGGAGAGGGACCCATTTTCAATATACTTATATTAATGATTTGATGTCATTAATGAGGCATTAATTAAAAGAAAAATTGTCAAGAAGAAACTTGTACGGGAATTTCTAGAAGGGAGAAACCCTTACTACGCAAGTAGTTAGAAAATCTCTTCTTAAAAAGAGAAGAGAGGCTTCATCAAGGGGTCCAAGAATCAGTATTGTGAGAGGGGCAGGGCAGAAGATAAAAGGAAGAATAAGATACATCCATGGATACACAATCAATCTTTTGATCAAAATAAATAAATCTCCATCTTCTACATTCTTTCTATTCTTCTACACCACTTCTCATAGTTTTATGCTTGAATCTCAGAGTTGGGCACAAGGATGAGTTGTTGAGTGTTTTTCTTATATTCTTCTAACATTTTTTCTTATATGATCATGGATTAATTGCAAACACATACATGGTTATCAAAGATTTTGTAATGAAGAACATATTTCATGAATAAAACTCCACAAAGAATTGCTTCAGGGTTGATCTTGACTATATCTTGTAACTTTGAGTTTTAAGTATGAGATATTTGAGGTTGACCTATCAAATTATATTTTGATCTTGATAGTGGTACTCTTTTAAAATTATTTGAGATGATCAAATTATTCTATCATTTTTTTCATGAAGAAGACATGGATGTATTTATATATGATTAAGAATATTGTGTGTGATGTTGATCACAATTTAATTCTCCTGTTGAAACCCTCTTTCAATATGTTATTATTCTAAAAAGACTTTTGTTGCACATAAAGATAATATTGGGTTAATGAAGAACTATTCTCATTTAAATCCAAGTAATAAAGATTTGAGATTTTTTGTCTAGCACTCTCCCTACTCCAAGATATTCAAAGATATATCTTTTAGCCAAAGAGGAAAACCACCTCTCTAAAAACGAAGGTGGACTAATGTCCTCATGAGGTTGTTGTTTCGGTCCTGATAGATTCAAGCGTCAATATTTTTGGTGACCATACTCGGGAGTGATTTATTTTCAAGATATTTGAGGAACCAAAAATCTCCATGGCTCAAAGTTTTGAGAATTTCAAGAAGATTGATGCTTATTTTAAGCATGGCTCACCTTTTTTATAATTTAAAAAATAAACGAGAAGCACCAAATATTCGGGAGAATGAACTCTCTGGTAAATCCATTGAAAAAATTCAAAATGAAAGGTTTCATTCATGTCATAATGCTTCTTTATATTCTTCATCAAGCCCATAAATAGCTTTGCAAGACTCAGCAAAAGGGAGAAATACTCAAAGAAGGAGGTGATTTCATAATACCCATTTAAATCTACCAGAAAGACTTTCAAATGCTCAATATTCCTATTGAATTTTTTTCTACATTCTTTAGGGATGCTTCAGAATATGCAGAGAAAAACTTGATTAATTTTAAAGGTACATGTTTTGATTTCAACCTCACTAAAGACAATGTTACATGTAGATTATTCCTGCAAATTCTACGAGAGGATGCTCTTGAATGGTATAGTTCATTAATGCCTAACTCCATTACTAGTTGGGATGCGTTAGAAGATTCATTTGCAGAAACTTTCATCTCAAAGATCATATGTTTTTGCTCATGTTTTAATTTTTTTTTCCCACCCACCCTCTCCCACATGGACACAAAAAGATGAAATGAATGATTCAGAACAAGAATATCATGAAACACTGCAAGACTTTTTTGAATCAAACCTTGTTGTTGAGAATAAAGGAAAGAATTCCAAAGACCAAGAAAAGGACATTGGCATCTCATATACTCCATATGAAGAAGAAATTAAAGAGTCTCCACCAAATATGCAAGAATAATTCAGAAAAAATAAAAAAGAATTGGTGGAAGAAAACAATTTTGATAACAAAGAAGATAGTCATTGCATAGAAGAAGAACATTGCCAAGACATCGCCGATGAAACAATAATCTTGAATTTGGAAAAAGAAGAAAAAGAGAATGTTTTCAAGAAAGAAAATTCTCATTTGATTGAAGATAGCAGCACTTTTTCACAACCAAGAGTAGATTATATTGAATATTGGTTCGAAAGTATTGTCATCCCGCCAATGCAAACAAGTCTTCTGCACACATTGCTCGATCCCATTGTGGTACTTTTTGGGCATGCTATTGATTTATTGGTAGCAATCCCAATATTTTTCTTACTACTAGATCTCATTTCACAAGTCAATTGGATGCTCGAATGGCTCCATTGTAAATCTGCCTATACCTAAGGTTCCCCTTTCTTTCAAGTAAGTTATGGTAGGTAGATCATGTATGCATATATTTTGTTTCTTTAGTTAAGTTTTGCATAAGAAGGCAGTCCTTATTTTGAAGTTTGAAGATAACTCCATGAAAGAAGAAGAATTACAAGAGTTCAATTTGAAGATGACTCCATAGCCCAATGGAAAAGGTAACCAGTCTTGAGATTCTAGTGTTCTCAATAACCCATAGGGGGTCACTGTCCCGCAATTGGAGCCAGTTGTTGACCAAAATTTGTTCATCTATATTTTTTCGCTCTTGGATTCATAAAAGCCTTGATATAAAAAGAAGACATTTTTTGAACTTTTATAAGTTCACTCTACAACCCTGAGTCTCAACTTCATCATGGACTTTTCGGATCAGATATTTGTTTCTACATGCCTAAGTTATTCAAGATCTGGTCTAAAGGTCCGAATGACATATTATGAAGATTTTTTCTAAGTATTATGTTCTCCTCTCCATTTTCGAATTGTGAAGTACTCTCATCACTTATCTCCCTCAACTTCCATCTACGCACTTAACCATTTTTCTCTTTTCACCACTCTTCTCCATTTCCTTCATCTCCTCATCGGGTTCACGGGTTGGTGGGCCTTCATCCCCATCCAATTTCCTATGTCACAAGTCCAACCAACCACCTTGCTATATTATACTTAGCCTTTTTTTCAACTTTGTGGGATCGCGGGTTCAAGCCCTCATCCTCCAAGTTCCGTGATCTCCACTTTGAACCCAAAGTTATGTGATCTACATTTTGGACCATCAAATTTGTCATGAATTCTGAGCCCCTAAAGTATTTTATCCCTTCTGCATGCAAGTATGACCGACTACCTTTTCACACTTAACATATTTTCTATCATCCATAACTACAGGTTCTCAGGTTCTCGGGTTGGCGGATTCATAAAAAGCTCCTTATTCAAACTCACTCTCGTCCGACCGACCGCCCTTCTATATTGATGCAAGCACCACTTGCTATGTCGAAGAAGATCCTCGATTCCACAATTTACTGTACTGGAATCTACCTTGAATATGGTCCTTCACCATTCTTTTTTTTCTAAGACTTCTCTTATTTCCAATTTAATTGGTGACATAACTAAAAGTCGTAATCTGTCACTAAGTTAACGTTTCCACTAAACATTAGCGAGGCTCCTCTTCTTTAGCAAGCTAGCACCTTACTCTACTTAAGCCCCAGCGGAAAGAACTTTTCATTAACATGTTTAACACCACATGACCAAAACCCCAACGGAAAATCACAAAAAGTGAAGTTTGTATCCTCCTTTGGATTTCTGCTTCCATACACTATTCGACACGTATCCTCCAATGGAATCACCAAGGTGCCTCGAACTCCGTGTTTTCCCTTCTCCGCTGAAATCTGGACCGTTTATCTCTTGCTTGCCGACCTCCGCTTTGATCTTAGCCGTTGAATTATGGACTGTACATTCTCCTGGCTCTTCTCATCGATCCCGCTCTGTTCCCAATCGTGGATTCAACTCTACTCAACCACGATGTTAACAGAATACCCATATGGATTTGGGGTTTCTCCACTGTAACATCCTTTACAGCTTACAGTCATCTACAATATCTTTCTCCCTCGATGCTCCTCTACTAAATTTGATGGATCTCATTCATTAAATCAATCAAAAAACTATTATCATATCGATCAGAAAAATAAAGGATTGATCATTCTATGCATTCAGATTTCATTCAAACCATGATCGGATATAATCTATAAACAATTCTCACATTTAAATTACTGCAATACTGAGATTGAATTCAACAGAGTAATAAAACCTTCTTTACAGACTTCTATTTCCCCAATAGATCTTTTACAAAACAGAGCAATGAGTCTCTGTGTATGCTCCAGGAATTGAATTTCGAGATTTCCCCTCTTGATCTACATTCAAGCTTCCTCCTCTTCGAGCTCCTATAACTCTGTGAGCTAAACTTCTAAGAGAACTTAGATACCTAACACAACACTCAGGACTTGTATTTATTTACAATGGAAAATTTGTTTTCAGATCCTATGTTTAAGGAACAGAGTCCTTCATAAACTCAACTGACCCCTACGAGTCATCAGTGACTCACTAACCATTAACAAACCCTATCTCATCTTTTTACAAGTGGAAAGGATCTAGAATCCTTGCCCATTATCCAAAATAACAAATTACACAGGTGTGAGACCCTAGGTCTCCTTTGATTCACTCAACTTTGATGAAGTCATGGGTGACTTCATCTTCATGAGCCTATGCTCCTGCATCATATACTTAGTTTCTTTGGATCACTCGTCCAACCGTGGGTTCACGGGTTGGTTATTTCACAAAAATTTCATGGTTAACATCACTCACCTCTCTTCCCTCACCCTCGCGAACCCGCAAACCCTCCAACCTGCCTCTCCCTCATCCCCTCTTGTCCCATCTCACATGCTTAGCCAAATTCTCAAAGTTATTCCAAGGCATGAAAACCAACGAATAAGAATATGACACGTGGTGATGATGTGGACCATTCTCATGACGACACATGGGTGTGACTCATTGATGACATGGCATGAGGTGGACGATGACAGGATTCCAAAAAAATATTATTTTATTCGATAATTTTCCAAGGGTCGAATCCTCCAAGCTCCATAATTTCTTCTCTTCTCGTGTTTATTGCTAAATGTATCAAACACTTAGTATTATATATCATGAAGAATCTAATAACTCAATGCATGTGGGATATAATTTTAAACCAAAAATTCTAATTTTATGAAGGGAAGCACGAAATTCATCCAAGGGCCCACATTTGCCCATCAATTTTGATCAACGGTGGCTAAGTGTTAATCTTGCAGAGGTCAAACTTGAGCTCCAGGTGTCGTAATTGTGCAAATTGTATACCATCGGAAATATATTTTGATATAGAATATGGTGGTATAGGTTTCAAGTGCTGAAAGTTGATACATTTTCTCAAAAATTAAAATATCAGTCAGTTGCATTTTTAATGGGCCTTCATGACAACTCAACGTCACGAGCTCATATATTGAGATCCGGGCGATGGATTTGCACAAAATTTATATCATTGGAAATATGAGATGATTAAGAGAACATAAAAAGTGGTTTACATGGATAAAAAGTTGGTTTTCACTTCCTGAAAATTAAATTACAGTCATCCTCTTTTAATGGAAAATTAATTATTTTTTTTTAAATAAAAGTTTACTTAAAAAATTTATTAAAAAAAGGAGAGGGAATAATTTTCAATATACTTATATTAATTATGTGAGTTCATTAATGAGGAATTAATGAGACATTAATTAAAGGAAATGTTTCAAGAAGAAACTTGTATGGTAATTTCTAGAAGGGAGAAACCCTAACTACTCAAGTAGTTAGAAAATCTCTTCTTAAAAAGAGAAGAGAGGCTTCATCAAGGGATCCAAGAATCAATACTATGAGAGGGGCGGGGAAGAATATCAGAGGAAGAAGAAGGTACATCCATGGATACACAATCAAGCTTCTGATCAAAAGAAAGAAATCTCCATCTCCATTCTTTCTATTTTTCTACACCACTTCTCACAGCTTTATGCTTGAATCTCAGAGTTGGGTACAAGGTTGATTTGTTGAGTTTTTTTATTATATTCTTCTAAGATATTTTCTTATATGATCATGGAGTATTTTCATACACATACATGGTTGTCAAATCTTTTGTAATGAAGAACATCTTTTATGAATAAAACTCCACAAAGAATTGCTTTGGGGTTGATCTTGATTGTATCTTGTAACTTTGAGTTTTAAGTATGAGATATTTGAGGTTGACCTATCAAATTCTCTTTTGATCTTGATAGAAGTACTCTTTTAAAATTCTTTGAGATGATCAAATTATTCTCTCATATTTTTCATGAAGAATACATGGATGTATTTATATATGATTAAGAATATTGTGTGTGATGTTGATCACAATTTAAGTATAATGTTGAAGCCCTCCTTCAATATTTTATTATTGTAAAAAGACTTTTGTTGCACATAAATATAATATTGGGTTATCGAAGAACCATTCTCATTTAGATCCAAGCAATAAATATTTGGGGTTTGTTGTCTAGAACTCTCCCCACTCCAAGATATTCAAAGATATATCTTTTAGCCAAAGAGGAGAACCACCTCTCTAAAAATGAAGGGGGACTAATGTCCTCATGAGGTTTTCGTTTCAGTCCTAATGGATTCAAGCGCCAATATGTTCATTTTTATACAACAGGGGTGGCCCCAAAACGTTTAATAAGATTTCGCAACATATGTCATGCCATATCCATATAATATATTCATGATCCTCAAATAACCATATGCTCAAATTAATATATGTTTAAGGAGTTTCCTAATAAAGGGGTGTTCCATCATGTCACATCCACATATGTTCCCACCATGGTACAATGTAACACTTTATTAGAGTGTTAATACATGAGGTAAAAGGGGATGGCCCCATTACAAATAAATTATTATAAAGTGTCTCCACATGTGTGCCATCAACATAGTCTTGCTCCAATGAAGATATGGTCTAAGGTGGAGAAGGGAGTGGCCCCATTAAAATAATAAATTTCCTTTACATATGTGTCAATGAGGAGTATACTCCATAAAGGTTTTGTTGGATTACTGAGAGGGGGGGTGAATCATTAATAGCGTAATTATAATCATTTTTCTTCAAATGTTATATCAATGTAGAATTATTATCCAATAATGAGCAGTAAGAAATAAAC